>CM067171.1:82666571-82719071 GCA_034093135.1 Erigeron breviscapus | reverse complement strand
CAATCAATCAAAACCATCCATCAATCAATAATCAATCAAACAATCAATCAAACAATCAATCAATTAAAATCAATCAAACAATCAATCAAACAATCAATCAAACAATCAATCAAAACCAATCAATCAAACAATCAATCAAAACCATCTATCAATCAAACAATCAATCAAACAATCAATCAAACAATCAATCAAACAATCAATCAAACAATCAATCAAACAATCCACCAATCAAACAATCAATCAAACAATCAATCAAACAATCAATCAAACAATCAATCAAACAATCAATCAAACAATCAATCAAACAATCAATCAAACAATCAATCAAACAATCAATCAAACAATCAATCAAAACCAATCAATCAAACAATCAATCAAACAATCAATCAAACAATCAATCAATCAAACAATCAATCAAACAATCAATCAAACAATCAATCAAACAATCAATCAAACAATCAATCAATAATCAATCAAACAATCAATCAAACAATCAATCAATAAAAATCAATCAAACATCAATCAAACAATCAATCAAACAATCAATCAAACAATCAATCAAACAATCAATCAAACAATCAATCAAATCAATCAAACAATCAATCAATCAAATGCAAGTAAACACACCAGGTTTACACTTTTCAGCCCGGATCTCAAGTGAGTAGGGAGATACGAAACTCACCTTGATCGGCAAAGAAGCTTAAGTCAAGTTAATAAAAGATTAATAGCGAGTAGTAGGATCCACACGGCCACAACCTATAAATATACATCATAATACCGTAATGTCAATTATACACTCATAAACAAGTGGGTTTAGCACAATTAGGTCAAGTCACAAACCCTAAACGCCTTTACAACTTAAACGAGCAAGAACAAGACACTTTGACTCGACATTTTTTAGAAATGGAAGAAGGTTCATATAAAACGAGTGTTACTATAAGAAACTAGACTCTCTTACGATTCCAACGATAGGTCATACGACTTAATTGGACTTACGGATCAAAAGTTATTAACGTTTCAAAATCGGCGCGCATAAATTCCAGCATCTAACCACTGCGCCGCAGTGAGCCTTGGCCAAGCTCACTGCGCCGCAGTGGGCTGACCCAACAGACCAGACCCTAGCCACTGCGCCGCAGTGGGCTAGGCCCAAGCCACTGCGCCGCAGTGGCTCCTTACTGGACCAGAACATAGGCAGCAGCAGCAGCAGCACACGCAGGAAACCTAAACCAAAAACCCTTAAACTCGACCCAAACCAACCCAAATCGATTTGTAGGAACTTGTAACTTAATTTGAAGCATAAATAAACATCATTGACCGTAAATAAACATAACCCAATCCACAAATTCGACCCAAAACATCAAAATCACCTCAAATCGTTCCAACCCTAAACGAAACCCTAGTTTGACCTAAATCGTCTTTCGACTCGATTCAAGTCTTGAAATTGTTCAAGATGACTGGAAATGCATAAACAAACATAAATAGAAGTAAATGGGATGAATTTGACTTACCAAAACCTTCACCTAGTCTCCAACCCGAAATTGACCCGAAATGGCTAGAAATCTTGCACTTGGAAACCCAAATCCTTGATATGTTGCTAAGATGAGGTTGATGATGAAAACCCCGAACAAAATCTTGCTTAATTCCCAATATATGAGATAGAAATCTAGAGAGAGAGATGTGTGTTTGTGTGTGGGTCTTGGAAGAGAAAAGAGAGAGAAAGAGATAGAAAGATAGATAGATAAGAGAATGAAAGGGAGAGGAGGAAAGGATAAGGAGGAGCATGGGTCAAAAGTGGCTGGTGGGTCATGGACTACCCACGGGCCGACCCGCTTCTCATCATTAGCCAATTTACAATCGATTACGCAATTAAACGCCAACAAACATATTAACGACTCGACTAACACACCACATTATCATTTAATCACAAAACGACCCAAAACTTCATTAACTTAAATTGTTAGTCCCATTGCGCGTAAAGTCAAACGGTCAAAATTCATGGATGTTACAGCAGCTTCCGGTCCTTGCTGAATCACTGGTTCTTCCTGTTCAGCTTCATTATTCAAAGGAGTGGATCGAGTAACTCTCTTTGGTGCAGTTTTCTTGACTGGAGTCTTTTTCTGAACTTTGCTTTTCGTCTTAGGAGCCATAAGTCTAGGATATGAACAAAAATGTCATTTAGAGATTTCCTTGATAGGTTAAATAGAAAGTAGCTTTGCAAGACAGATGACAGTACAATGCAAGTCACAAATTGCTGACTTGTATGAATTCATGTACTAGACAAGACAAGAAAATATGAAAAATCATATTTCTAGAGCTAAGAATAAGCAGTTGACATAGTCTGAACAAGTAAGTAAGCCAAAAGACAATCGTATTTCATTGATGTTCAAAATTTTACATAGTCTGGTATGTACAGTCCAAAGACATGTGGGAAACTTCATCCACAATGTTAGACTACATAGTCGGAGCAATACGATTTATAGACACGTGGGAAATACCTCCACCAAAAAGATAGACTACAACTCAAAGTACAGAAGTACGAGTTGTTAAAAGTTCTAGGCTTACAATACAGAAAGATTATTACAAGATTACATCTTGCAAATAACAACGACCAGCAAAGCCACCACCAAAACCACCACAACAGACAGTATCCAGATCAACCTCCCAATAGTTTCCTTCCCCTCTCTAGCAACAGTCAACGCCTCCTCCGCCTGATGATAAGCTCCAGTCAACGCCTGAGCTTGATTCTCTATTTTCTCCCTTGTACAGATGAGGGAATTGTTCATTCTTGACAATTGTCGGCGATAATATTCCGACCTATCAGCTGCAGATGCAACTGGCATAACAGCACTCGGATTGTAGACAGGCACTCTGGAGGGACCCGCCGCATATGGATCTCCCTGAAAGAATGAAAGACCAAGTCCACTGTTGCCCTGAACTGGTGCAGAAGGACCAGGAGCATAAGGGTCTCTAGGAGCATAAGGCAAATGAGCTCCCTCGGTAGTCCTCCTCTGATATGGAGATACCGGTGTTACAGATGATTGAACATGGATAGACACATGTTCGCCTCCAGACTCACTGGAAGATGACACAAGGTTGATAGGGCGTGATTCATTGCCCGATTCCTCCATTGGTTCCTCTTCATAAGAGTCAGGAACATAAGGAATGGAGTTTGCCAAGACAGGAACTGGAGGTGTACAAGGTACAACAGCATTTGAGCTAACTCCATCCGACATGACTAGTCTGAAAAGATAGTCAAAGTATCCATATAAGTCAAATGGATAAGGCAGTACGTCTCAAATGGATGATACAGTACGCAATTTTGAGTTTTAAAGAAATCTTCGTCTAGATCACACACATTTGGTTTGGGTTTCTATTACCAACATATTTGAAATGCTTATATATAGGGTCACCCGCAGCCTTCCCACCACATTTTAAATATGCTGTTAATATAATCCAAACTATCACGTATATAAACCTTATGCATACACATACGATTTGAGTTTCTATTCCTAACATACCTTCAATGTTTATATATAGGGTCACCCGCAGCCTTCCCACCACATCTACAGTATGTTGTGAATATAGCTCAAACCATAACGTATATACAAAATCTAAGATATTTATTTCGAGCCTTATATGACTGTACAGACCGAAGTCTGACAAAGATAATATATGACTGTACAGACCGAAGTCTGACAAAGATAATATATGACTGTACAGACCGAAGTCTGACAAAGATAATATATGACTGTACAGACCGAAGTCTGACAAAGATAATATATGACTGTACAGACCGAAGTCTGACAAAGATAATATATGACTGTACAGACCGAAGTCTGACAAAGATAATATATGACTGTACAGACCGAAGTCTGACAAAGATAATATATGACTGTACAGACCGAAGTCTGACAAAGATAATATATGACTGTACAGACCGAAGTCTGACAAAGATAATATATGACTGTACAGACCGAAGTCTGACAAAGATAATATATGACTGTACAGACCGAAGTCTGACAAAGATAATATATGACTGTACAGACCGAAGTCTGACAAAGATAATATATGACTGTACAGACCGAAGTCTGACAAAGATAATATATGACTGTACAGACCGAAGTCTGACAAAGATAATATATGACTGTACAGACCGAAGTCTGACAAAGATAATATATGACTGTACAGACCGAAGTCTGACAAAGATAATATATGACTGTACAGACCGAAGTCTGACAAAGATAATATATGACTGTACAGACCGAAGTCTGACAAAGATAATATATGACTGTACAGACCGAAGTCTGACAAAGATAATATATGACTGTACAGACCGAAGTCTGACAAAGATAATATATGACTGTACAGACCGAAGTCTGACAAAGATAATATATGACTGTACAGACCGAAGTCTGACAAAGATAATATATGACTGTACAGACCGAAGTCTGACAAAGATAATATATGACTGTACAGACCGAAGTCTGACAAAGATAATATATGACTGTACAGACCGAAGTCTGACAAAGATAATATATGACTGTACAGACCGAAGTCTGACAAAGATAATATATGACTGTACAGACCGAAGTCTGACAAAGATAATATATGACTGTACAGACCGAAGTCTGACAAAGATAATATATGACTGTACAGACCGAAGTCTGACAAAGATAATATATGACTGTACAGACCGAAGTCTGACAAAGATAATATATGACTGTACAGACCGAAGTCTGACAAAGATAATATATGACTGTACAGACCGAAGTCTGACAAAGATAATATATGACTGTACAGACCGAAGTCTGACAAAGATAATATATGACTGTACAGACCGAAGTCTGACAAAGATAATATATGACTGTACAGACCGAAGTCTGACAAAGATAATATATGACTGTACAGACCGAAGTCTGACAAAGATAATATATGACTGTACAGACCGAAGTCTGACAAAGATAATATATGACTGTACAGACCGAAGTCTGACAAAGATAATATATGACTGTACAGACCGAAGTCTGACAAAGATAATATATGACTGTACAGACCGAAGTCTGACAAAGATAATATATGACTGTACAGACCGAAGTCTGACAAAGATAATATATGACTGTACAGACCGAAGTCTGACAAAGATAATATATGACTGTACAGACCGAAGTCTGACAAAGATAATATATGACTGTACAGACCGAAGTCTGACAAAGATAATATATGACTGTACAGACCGAAGTCTGACAAAGATAATATATGACTGTACAGACCGAAGTCTGACAAAGATAATATATGACTGTACAGACCGAAGTCTGACAAAGATAATATATGACTGTACAGACCGAAGTCTGACAAAGATAATATATGACTGTACAGACCGAAGTCTGACAAAGATAATATGCCTCGTACAGGATTTCCCGTCTACAGTGGGGTACGGACCAGAACCAAGACTGTCAGGTACGAAAGCTGACAAGACTACCATTAAAATCTCAAAATGGTAAAACTACATAAGGGGGATCATTTTAGTTCATCAAACACAGAACAGTTTAGTCTGCCGATCACATGGCAATTCAAGACATATAGACAAATTTTCATAAGACATGTATACACATTTTCGACAGCCCACTGCGCCGCAGTGGGAAAGTTACCCCACTGCGCCGCAGTGGGAAAAGTTTCACCCCACTGCGCCGCAGTGGGAAAAGTGTTTACACTGCGCCGCAGTGAGCTAGAAACATGCTCACTGCGCCGCAGTGGGTCACACTGCGCCGCAGTGGGAAATCACTGCGCCGCAGTGGGAAAAGTCACCCCACTGCGCCGCAGTGGGAATACCACTGCGCCGCAGTGGGCTAAGACAAGCCACTGCGCCGCAGTGGGAAAAGTTTCACCCCACTGCGCCGCAGTGGGAAAAGTTTACCCACTGCGCCGCAGTGAGCTAGAAACATGCTCACTGCGCCGCAGTGGGGTTTCACCACTGCGCCGCAGTGGGAAAAACCCCACTGCGCCGCAGTGGGAAAGTTTCCACTGCGCCGCAGTGGGAAAAGTTCCCCCACTGCGCCGCAGTGGGAAGTTTCACCCACTGCGCCGCAGTGGGAAAAGTTTCCCCCACTGCGCCGCAGTGGGAAAAGTTTCACCCCACTGCGCCGCAGTGGAGCCAAAATTTACCCACTGCGCCGCAGTGAGCTAGAAACATGCTCACTGCGCCGCAGTGGAGTTTCACCACTGCGCCGCAGTGGGAAAACACCCCACTGCGCCGCAGTGGGAAAAGTTCACCCCACTGCGCCGCAGTGGGAAAAGTTCCCCCACTGCGCCGCAGTGGGAAAAGTTTCACCCCACTGCGCCGCAGTGGGAAAAGTTTCACCCACTGCGCCGCAGTGAGCTAGAAACATGCTCACTGCGCCGCAGAGTGTTTACACTGCGCCGCAGTGAGCTAGAAACATGCTCACTGCGCCGCAGTGGCTTAAGTCGACACCAGACCAGAGTCTGGGCACTGCGCCGCAGTGGGAAAAGTTTCACCCCACTGCGCCGCAGTGGCCAAAAGTTTCACCCACTGCGCCGCAGTGAGCTAGAAACATGCTCACTGCGCCGCAGTGAGCTAGAAACATGCTCACTGCGCCGCAGTGGGAAAAGTTCACCCCACTGCGCCGCAGTGAGCTAGAAACATGCTCACTGCGCCGCAGTGGGTTTCACACTGCGCCGCAGTGGGAAACACTGCGCCGCAGTGGTCAAACATTCCAGCAACCCACTGCGCCGCAGTGGGAAAAGTTTCACCCCACTGCGCCGCAGTCAGCCAAAAACAATATTTTTTCCGAGGGTTTACACTGCGCCGCAGTGAGCTAGGAACATGCTCACTGCGCCGCAGTGGGTTAAGTCACACCATGACCAGTGAATATTTCAGCAACATACCACTGCGCCGCAGTGGGAAAAGTTTCACCCCACTGCGCCGCAGTCAGCCAAAAACAATATTTTTCCGAGGGTTTACACTGCGCCGCAGTGAGCTAGAAACATGCTCACTGCGCCGCAGTGGAAATATTCCAGCAACATACCACTGCGCCGCAGTGGGAAAAGTTTCACCCCACTGCGCCGCAGTCAGCCAAAAACAATATTTTTTCGAGGGTTTACACTGCGCCGCAGTGAGCTAGAAACATGCTCACTGCGCCGCAGTGGCTTAAGTCGACACCAGACCAGAGTCTGGGCACTGCGCCGCAGTGGGCTAAGACAACACCACTGCGCCGCAGTGGGAACCCCACTGCGCCGCAGTGGGAAAATACCCCACTGCGCCGCAGTGGGTTTCACCCCACTGCGCCGCAGTGGGAAATTACCCCACTGCGCCGCAGTGGGAAAAACCCCACTGCGCCGCAGTGGGAAAAGTTTCACCCCACTGCGCCGCAGTGGGAAAAGTTTCACCACTGCGCCGCAGTGAGCTAGAAACATGCTCACTGCGCCGCAGTGGGTTCACACGCGCCGAGTGGGAAACACTGCGCCGCAGTGGGTCAAATATTTCAGCAACATACCACTGCGCCGCAGTGGGAAAAGTTTCACCCCACTGCGCCGCAGTCAGCCAAAAACAATATTTTTTCCGAGGGTTTACACTGCGCCGCAGTGAGCTAAAAACCAGCAGTTCATATGCAGAAATAACCCAAAACGTTTTTGATTCAATTCCTTTCACTATAACTAGTATAAACATGACCAATAGGCCTGGAAACAATTTATTTCGCTAACCATATACCATTTCAACACTTTTTGATTTCAACTTCTTATTTCTAAATCAAAAATCCATCTAACAACCAATATCAAAACTCATTTCATCTTCTTGACTAATAAGTTATAATTTAAAGTAAAGGTATTTTCCCTCGTCTCATTTTAATTAAGACAAGTCAATAAAGTTTCGTCAAAGTGAACTTTACAATATTAAGTCTAGATAGTCTTTTTATTTCGTACAGGACATAACCTTTAAATATAAATTTAAAGTTATTTTTAAAGACTCGGCATTCGTCTAGATAGCTAATAGTCTACGTCAACAAGATACGTCTACTTTGACTAAGTCAAAAGTCCAAAAGTCTAATAAGTTCCACGTCAAATGACAGTCTAAATTCGACGAGATTATGATAATGACTAATCTTAAACAAGATTAAGACTAACTCGTTGTTAATTAATTACGAGTTGTCACAGTTTGCGGCTTGCAACTATTATAGCTAGTACAATGTTGTAGACCTTACATGGACATTGACAAACAAATAAAGTAGGTCTTTTTTTCTGATGTGGGGTGTTCATTTTTTATCACTAGTACGTGGATTACTTGAGTGAGCTCGCATGGGTAAACAGAGAATCTGATTAACTGGTCTGCAAAGGAAATTTAAGCAACGAATATAAAGAAAAATTAATTAACAATGACTATCTTCATCCTATAAGTTTAGGAAGAAATGGTTATATTGGAACAATGTCTATAACCTATGTTAATAATTGCTGAGTTTCTTTTTACTCTCTATTTGGTTTTGAAGACACATGGATTTTTTCTTTTCTACTTTGTTGCACTAATCTATGTGTAATTGTTGATAATATTAATAAAAAAAAAAAAAAAAAAAAAAAAAAAAAAAAAAAAAAAAAAAAAAAAAAAAAAAAAAAAAAAAAAAAAAAAAAAAAAAAAAAAAAAAAAAAAAAAAAAAAAAAAAAAAAAAAAAAAAAAAAAAAAAAAAAAAAAAAAAAAAAAAAAAAAAAAAAAAAAAAAAAAAAAAAAAAAAAAAAAAAAAAAAAAAAAAAAAAAAAAAAAAAAAAAAAAAAAAAAAAAAAAAAAAAAAAAAAAAAAAAAAAAAAAAAAAAAAAAAAAAAAAAAAAAAAAAAAAAAAAAAAAAAAAAAAAAAAAAAAAAAAAAAAAAAAAAAAAAAAAAAAAAAAAAAAAAAAAAAAAAAAAAAAAAAAAAAAAAAAAAAAAAAAAAAAAAAAAAAAAAAAAAAAAAAAAAAAAAAAAAAAAAAAAAAAAAAAAAAAAAAAAAAAAAAAAAAAAAAAAAAAAAAAAAAAAAAAAAAAAAAAAAAAAAAAAAAAAAAAAAAAAAAAAAAAAAAAAAAAAAAAAAAAAAAAAAAAAAAAAAAAAAAAAAAAAAAAAAAAAAAAAAAAAAAAAAAAAAAAAAAAAAAAAAAAAAAAAAAAAAAAAAAAAAAAAAAAAAAAAAAAAAAAAAAAAAAAAAAAAAAAAAAAAAAAAAAAAAAAAAAAAAAAAAAAAAAAAAAAAAAAAAAAAAAAAAAAAAAAAAAAAAAAAAAAAAAAAAAAAAAAAAAAAAAAAAAAAAAAAAAAAAAAAAAAAAAAAAAAAAAAAAAAAAAAAAAAAAAAAAAAAAAAAAAAAAAAAAAAAAAAAAAAAAAAAAAAAAAAAAAAAAAAAAAAAAAAAAAAAAAAAAAAAAAAAAAAAAAAAAAAAAAAAAAAAAAAAAAAAAAAAAAAAAAAAAAAAAAAAAAAAAAAAAAAAAAAAAAAAAAAAAAAAAAAAAAAAAAAAAAAAAAAAAAAAAAAAAAAAAAAAAAAAAAAAAAAAAAAAAAAAAAAAAAAAAAAAAAAAAAAAAAAAAAAAAAAAAAAAAAAAAAAAAAAAAAAAAAAAAAAAAAAAAAAAAAAAAAAAAAAAAAAAAAAAAAAAAAAAAAAAAAAAAAAAAAAAAAAAAAAAAAAAAAAAAAAAAAAAAAAAAAAAAAAAAAAAAAAAAAAAAAAAAAAAAAAAAAAAAAAAAAAAAAAAAAAAAAAAAAAAAAAAAAAAAAAAAAAAAAAAAAAAAAAAAAAAAAAAAAAAAAAAAAAAAAAAAAAAAAAAAAAAAAAAAAAAAAAAAAAAAAAAAAAAAAAAAAAAAAAAAAAAAAAAAAAAAAAAAAAAAAAAAAAAAAAAAAAAAAAAAAAAAAAAAAAAAAAAAAAAAAAAAAAAAAAAAAAAAAAAAAAAAAAAAAAAAAAAAAAAAATGTTGATCCCAAAAAAGAGAAAAAATGAATCATTATCTTTTGAAATGTGGAAAAAGCTTTGTATAATTCCTTACCCTAAAGATTAGCATTACAATTACAATGATACCAATTCATTAGTATAAAATAAGGGTATGAGGAATTGCAAAGTTTCAATAGTCGGTGCGGTAAGTCTTGTTTGATGTCAAATACCATCATCATAAAGGATTACAGAACATTACCAATTTGTTTCAATCAGCTTAGATGAAGTATTGCTATTATCAGAAATAGACCTAAGCAAAATCTGTACTCGTCTGTCTATTAACAAAGCGATGTATAGTTGTATACACATCACCATCTATTTACCGTGAAAAAAATTAGCAAACCCAATATAGGATTAGAAAATGCATTTCATCAAGCAACTCATGTGCAAGTCAGTTTGCCACCCAAAAAAATTAGGAATGAAAGCCCTCTTGTTTTAAACCCATTGATAACCTAATTTTACTTATTGATAACTTACCTTCAATTTTCTTGTTATTGAAGTGATTCTAAAACAGCTAAGCAAAAGTAATTCTAATAGTAATATAACTTTCAAGTAAAAAGTAATATATCTTCAGGTCATTCAGCAATGCATGTGTGTGATAAGAATATGACACAGTAGATTGTGGCATACCTGAAATGTAATTGTAATATAATATATGTCGGCTTACTTAATCTGGAACTTTCCTAGAAGCCAATACTTGTTAGTACTGCAGTGATAATTGTAATAAGTGAACCGTATGAGTTTGTGAGTATGAGCAAAGTTACCCAATAGTATTATTTAGACTAGTCCACTACACTCTAACTGTGCCTCCTCTTGCTTGTGCTAAAAGACTTGATCAGTCGTTTTGTAAAGTCTTCGATTATGTCATAGATTTATTGCAAGGTTTTAACTTTTAATCATATTTGTTTGCATATAACAGATTAATGTTTCTAACACCCTGCTTGATTGAAGAAGCTGAGGTGACGGCAGACCATCATACCATTTTTAGACTATTAGCCAAAGCATTCTTTAACAGAGAGCCCAACTATTTAACAGTGCGACAATGTATTGCCATACAACTAAAGATTCATCAACAATTATATGTCCAAATGTATTTTGAGGGTAAAGTTGATAGCTTTGATGATTTCCTGAGGAAAATTGATGATGGCACCACCTGTTTCAATAGTGAGTTCCATACAATTTTCCACCTTGCAGGTGACCTAGTAAGTTTTAGTTATATAAATACTTTTTTATGATTTGTAGCACATTTGAAAGCTTGTTATAGAATGGAAGTGTAACATCCGCGAATTTTGACTCGTTGACTTTACATGTAATATGACTAACAATATAGGTTAATGAAGTATTCGGGTCGTTTTGGTGATTAAATGACAATGTGGAAGCTATTTGGGTCGTTTCGGTGATTAAATGGCAATGTGTCGTATTTGGGTCAAAAATGTGTTTTGAGCGGTGTTTAAATGTGTAACGATGGTAATTTGGCTAGAGATGAGAACGGGTCGGTCCGTGGGTAGTCCATGACCCACCAGCCCCCCTTGACCCATCTTCCTCCCCTTATCTCTTCCTTCACCTCTCATTTCTTTCCCTTCTCTTTTCTCCTAGAAAAGCCACTGCGGCGCAGTGGCTTGGGCCTAGCCCACTGCGGCGCAGTGGCTGGGGTCTGCTGCGGCGCAGTGGCTTGGGCTAGCCCACTGCGGCGCAGTGGCTTGGGTGCCCACTGCGGCGCAGTGGCTTGGGCTAGCCCACTGCGGCGCAGTGGCTTGGGTAGCCCACTGCGGCGCAGTGCTTGGGCTAGCCCACTGCGGCGCAGTGAGCTTGGGCAGCCACTGCGGCGCAGTGGCTTGGGCCTAGCCCACTGCGGCGCAGTGGCTAAGGTCTGCCCAGTTCTTGGCTAGCCCACTGCGGCGCAGTGAGCTTGGCAGCCACTGCGGCGCAGTGGCTTGGGCCTAGCCCACTGCGGCGCAGTGGCTAAGGTCTGCCCAGTTCTTGGCTAGCCCACTGCGGCGCAGTGAGCTTGGGCCTAGCTCCACTGCGGCGCAGTGGCTTGGGCTAGCCCACTGCGGCGCAGTGGCTTGGGCTAGCCCACTGCGGCGCAGTGGCTTGGGTAGCCCACTGCGGCGCAGTGGCTTGGGCTAGCCCACTGCGGCGCAGTGGCTTGGGTAGCCCACTGCGGCGCAGTGGCTTGGGCTAGCCCACTGCGGCGCAGTGGCTTGGGTAGCCCACTGCGGCGCAGTGGCTTGGGCCTAGCCCACTGCGGCGCAGTGGCTTGGGTGCCCACTGCGGCGCAGTGGCTTGGGCTAGCCCACTGCGGCGCAGTGGCTTGGGTAGCCCACTGCGGCGCAGT
The DNA here is from genome assembly GCA_034093135.1 of Erigeron breviscapus. NCBI lineage: Eukaryota > Viridiplantae > Streptophyta > Magnoliopsida > Asterales > Asteraceae > Erigeron > Erigeron breviscapus. The sequence continues at coordinate 82,706,784 of CM067171.1, read as the reverse complement.
GGCTTGGGCTAGCCCACTGCGGCGCAGTGGCTTGGGTAGCCCACTGCGGCGCAGTGGCTTGGGCTAGCCCACTGCGGCGCAGTGGCTTGGGTAGCCCACTGCGGCGCAGTGGCTTGGGCTAGCCCACTGCGGCGCAGTGGCTTGGGTAGCCCACTGCGGCGCAGTGGCTTGGGCTAGCCCACTGCGGCGCAGTGAGCTTGGTAGCCCACTGCGGCGCAGTGGCTTGGCTAGCCCACTGCGGCGCAGTGGCTTGGGCCTAGCCCACTGCGGCGCAGTGGCTAAGGTCTGCCCAGTTCTTGGCTAGCCCACTGCGGCGCAGTGAGCTTGGCAGAGGCTCACTGCGGCGCAGTGGCTTGGGCTAGCCCACTGCGGCGCAGTGGCTTGGGCTAGCCCACTGCGGCGCAGTGGCTTGGGCTAGCCCACTGCGGCGCAGTGGCTTGGCTAGCCCACTGCGGCGCAGTGGCTTGGCTAGCCCACTGCGGCGCAGTGGCTTGGCTAGCCCACTGCGGCGCAGTGGCTTGGGCTAGCCCACTGCGGCGCAGTGGCTTGGGCTAGCCCACTGCGGCGCAGTGGCTTGGGTAGCCCACTGCGGCGCAGTGGCTTGGGCCTAGCCCACTGCGGCGCAGTGGCTTGGGTACCACTGCGGCGCAGTGGCTTGGGCTAGCCCACTGCGGCGCAGTGGCTTGGCTACCACTGCGGCGCAGTGGCTTGGTAGCCCACTGCGGCGCAGTGGCTTGGCTAGCCCACTGCGGCGCAGTGAGCTTGGCAAAGGCTCACTGCGGCGCAGTGGTTAGATGCTGGAAAGTTTGCGCGTCGTTTTTCAAATGTTAATAACTTTTGATCCGTAAGTCCAAATAAGTCATATGACCTATCGTTGGAATCGTGAGAGAGTCTACTTTCTCATGGTAAGGTCCTTTGGATCTGAATCCTTTTCCATTTCTAAAAATGTCGGGTCAAAGTGTTATAGTTCATGCGGGAGAGTCATTAAGGCGTTGTGGGACTTTGGCGCGACTCATACTTAATTAACCAACTTGTATAGGGTTATAGAGTTGATTTTGATGACACCATGATATATATTGATAGGTTGTGGGCTCGTGACGGTCGTTGGACATTTATAGCTCGATATTAACTTGTCGTTTTGCTTGGAAATCAAGGTGAGTTCCGTAGTTCCCTACTCGCTTGAGATTCGGGCTGAAAAGTGTAAACTTATGTGATTACTTGTTATTTGTGTTTGTAAATGATTGTTGGTGTTGTTTGATTTTACTCACGTACAAAATGTCTAGTTGGTGGCATTGGATGAATGATGGATAGTTTTGCTTTAGTGCTTGATGGGTTTGTATGAGATTGTGATATTGTTAAATAAATTAGGATAGTAGTGTATACATAGAGGTCGGTTTTACTTTCAAAAGGTTTTAGATGTGGTGGGAAGGCTGCGGATGACCCTATACATAAGCATCTAGAACTCGATGAAAGTAAAATCCTCCGAAGTGTATGTACGCGTTGTTTAGAGTGATTGATGGATATTGGGAATGTGTTGGGATGTTCATATACGCTTTGTTATACTTGACTTGTGCGGTGCACACTCAAACATACTTTTATTGTTGCATTGATGACGTTATTGATACGAATTTGATATACATCATGGTCTTACATACGTACGACACATGATCTGACGTTAATAATTCGCGTACTCATTTATTATGCGATGTTGCCTTACCCCATATGATCTTGTAGTGATTTGATATTGTGATTAGGATAGTAGTGTATACATAGAGGTCGGTTTTACTTTCAAAAGGTTTTAGATGTGGTGGGAAGGCTGCGGGTGACCCTATATATAAACATCTATGATTCCTTAAAAGTAAAGTCGTATGAAATGTATGTGCAATGTAATTATGGTTGATTCTAGTAAAGGATTGAGATATATATATATTGTGATATTGTTAAATAAATTAGGATAGTAGTGTATACATAGAGGTCGGTTTTACTTTCAAAAGGTTTTAGATGTTGTATATGAATCCCACTGAAGAGGATATGTTGTATATGAATCCCACTGAAGAGGATATGTTGTATATGAATCCCACTGAAGAGGATATGTTGTATATGAATCCCACTGAAGAGGATATGTTGTATATGAATCCCACTGAAGAGGATATGTTGTATATGAATCCCACTGAAGAGGATATGTTGTATATGAATCCCACTGAAGAGGATATGTTGTATATGAATCCCACTGAAGAGGATATGTTGTATATGAATCCCACTGAAGAGGATATGTTGTATATGAATCCCACTGAAGAGGATATGTTGTATATGAATCCCACTGAAGAGGATATGTTGTATATGAATCCCACTGAAGAGGATATGTTGTATATGAATCCCACTGAAGAGGATATGTTGTATATGAATCCCACTGAAGAGGATATGTTGTATATGAATCCCACTGAAGAGGATATGTTGTATATGAATCCCACTGAAGAGGATATGTTGTATATGAATCCCACTGAAGAGGATATGTTGTATATGAATCCCACTGAAGAGGATATGTTGTATATGAATCCCACTGAAGAGGATATGTTGTATATGAATCCCACTGAAGAGGATATGTTGTATATGAATCCCACTGAAGAGGATATGTTGTATATGAATCCCACTGAAGAGGATATGTTGTATATGAATCCCACTGAAGAGGATATGTTGTATATGAATCCCACTGAAGAGGATATGTTGTATATGAATCCCACTGAAGAGGATATGTTGTATATGAATCCCACTGAAGAGGATATGTTGTATATGAATCCCACTGAAGAGGATATGTTGTATATGAATCCCACTGAAGAGGATATGTTGTATATGAATCCCACTGAAGAGGATATGTTGTATATGAATCCCACTGAAGAGGATATGTTGTATATGAATCCCACTGAAGAGGATATGTTGTATATGAATCCCACTGAAGAGGATATGTTGTATATGAATCCCACTGAAGAGGATATGTTGTATATCAATCCCACTGAAGAGGATATGATACCTGTTTTGGGTTGATGTTATGTACGTTACTTGAGTATAATGTTAATTCGCGTTTTACTTGTTTTGTGTACCTTGTTGTGAATATTGTTGTGTTGTTCTTAGAGGCTCACTGTAAGTCATGTTTTGCCTCTACTCGTATATTATGATGATTGGCAATGGTTTCTAATGGACCATTACTACGAACTCACCAACCTTGTGTTGACTATGCTTAGTACACTTTTCAGGTAACCAGGTTATCCAGGACGTGAAGTTTGATTTGTTTGCTTGCTGTCGAACCCGGACTGGACTTATATGGATCAAGGATCCATTTACCTTCTGTTGCATTATACTTAGGATTGATAGCTTTCTTTTGATGTGGTTTTGTAAACTTTGACGATTACTTGCTTCTGCTATATTTTTGATACTTGTTTCTTTTATTGGTTGGATTCACTGAATCCTTTATTTGCATTTAGTCATGTTCTACATTAATTCCACCTCGTGCTATATGATTTCCGTGATATTCTGAGCCTTGGCTTGGGGTGTTACAGAATGGTGGCCCATGCGTGGTCGTAGAGAATTAGGCGGTTTGACCTAGACTACGGCTTAAGTTAAAACTCTTCATATAGCATGCATGGTTAGGAAATTTGTATGCAACGTGAATTCTGTGAACCCTAGAAAGTGTATATTGTGAGTTCGTAGTTAAGACCACTTATGTGATGGCTTGAATTCAACGTGATGAATGTGGAATGGGTACAATGTGGTTAATGTGTGCATTGATTGAAATTAATTGTCATTGATATGGATTGTTGTTACTGATTGATGTTTGTTGGATGCTTTAGAGCAAAATGAAGTTATGGTATTAACTTAGTATAATATTGTGGCAACCCTAAAAGAACCCGATCAACTCTTTTATGGTCGCCCAACATTATAACAAGTTAATGACATCATGGATTGCGCATGTATGGCTTAGAGTATAATAAGGAACCGATATGCTTAATGGAAGTTGATTGGGTGGAGGGTTAGCCGTTGGTACACCCTGTATACATACCTGGTCAATGACTAGAGAGCATATCGAATTCAGATTATACTTAACCCATTGGTGTTAATTGTTTGATTTTATGATGTATTGAGCATGATTACTTGAATTAATAATGAACGATTGTAATGAAATTGACATAATGATATGCTAAGTAACAATCTCATAGGATTCTAACACTTTTGCCTTAGCTTAATGATATGAAATGAGTATGTGGTATCGGTATGAGAGCATTGACTACTTGTGTGACTAACATGTGAGCATTTGAGACTAACTCTAGGATCAACGTGTCACTTGTTTTATAGAAATGGTGAGACCAAGGAGAGCCGGAACGAACTATAGGGCTGAACCGGAAGAACCTCAACCGGAAGCTCAACCGGAGGTACAAGGAGTTAGAGGTAGGGGCCGTGGTAGAGGCAGAGGTAGAGGTCGTGGTAGAGGCCAAGGAAGGGGTCGTGGTGAAATTCCTGAACCAAACATGGCTGAGGTGATCGCTCAAACGATCGCTAATCTCATGCCAACCATTATTGCTCAAGTCACGGCAAGTCTTGGGCAGAACAATGTGGCTCAAAACAATGAAGCCCCAGAAAATGTAAATAATGAAAATGCTCAACCTCAGGACGCAGAAAACGAAGAAGAGGAACCAGTGAGAATTGATAACCGCATGCCCATGTATAATCAATACGGGGGATACCGACAGGGATGTATATTTAAGGACTTCAAAAGCTGTGGGGCACCGGAGTTTAATGGAAGAGGTGGTCCCACTGAGTGTATAAGGTGGTTTGAGGAGATCGAGGCAGTGATTGAAAGAAGTCATTGCACATATGACGACCGGATTTCTTATGCATCCGGCATGTTTAAAAATGACGCCCTGAGTTGGTGGAACCAAGAGATAACTTTGGGGCGAACTTATAACTTGGAATGGATCGATTTCAAGGACAAAGTGAAGGCGAAGTTTTGTCCTCCCTATGAACTACAGAATTTGACCATTGAGTTTGCTAATCTCAGCATGGACGGAGCCGATTACAAGGGCTATGTTAGACGATTTCAAGAGTTGTCTACCCTCATTCCTCACTTGGTGGGTACCGAGTCTCAGGCCATCCAGAAGTTTGTATTGGGCTTGAATCCTCAAGTTCGATCTTATGTAAACTCCAACATGCCTACTTCTTTAGCTAACGCGGTCAACCAAGCCGGGAGTGTGACTGAAGATTTATTGAGAAGTGGTGTTTTGAGCAAATCCTCAACAAACAAGAGAAAGGAAGTGGGCGAATCAAGTGGGGTGAAGAAAGTGGGAAGGTTTGATCCCAAAGATGCTAATAGGGGTAGAGTGATGGCGGCGGTGGGACCGGTGAAGAAAGCTTATGTAGGACCTCATCCGTTATGTGAGAGATGCAACAATCACCACCCCACCAACGTTCAATGCAGGGCGTGTTTTAATTGCAACCAAGTTGGGCACATGTCCAAGAATTGTAGAGCACCGAAAGCGGCGCCGTTGAATGTAGTACCCCTTCAAACTATTCATCCTCAAGGCAACTTTCCATGGGGTACGTGCTTTAAATGTGGAAGCCCTGATCACTACCGAAATAATTGTCCGCAATGGATTGGACAACAAGTTGAAGTGGCGGTCCATCCGAATCAACTCCAAATTACCGGACCGAACCAAAACCGTGGCCAGCAAGGCCATCAAGTTCATCCTCGTGGCCGAGCTTTTGCGGGAAATGGCAATGGAGGCCAAAATGATCCAAACGTTGGTTAAGGTACCTTTCTCTTCACAGTTATGATGTTATGGCATTACTCGATGTCAAAACCGACTATGACCTCGTTTATCCTAACGTTACTCCTTTGAATTACGCTCGTTCGTGTGTTTTGGAACTATATGTTTAAGATTTCGGGTGTTTAACGACTCACTAACCAAATTTGGTCAAATACCCCGTGTGTACATCTTGACTCTAGAAGACGACAAACTCTTCACGTACGTTGTGCTCTATGATATTAAGGTCCTTGACGATTAAGTGAGTACAATTTGAATACCAACGGTTAATACGGTTCTTAGTTGTGTAGTAGAGTTACCAATGTAGAAAATTTAACGGTAGGGTTTTTAGGGTTTCATGCAAATTGTCAAACTCAAGCGTCCTTAGAGCTACCGTCTTAAGAATCTGGAAACTAACGTCGTCTCCGATAATCTTGAGTCTCCCGAGGCCTTTCCGGGTGACTTATCGGGCTTGTCCCATCTCGATAATTTAAAATTTCGTATATGCTTAACTTCCTAACATCGCGCGTGTGGTCAAAACCCTTATAGACTCCTGAGATGCGAATAAGCGTGTAGTGAAAGACGGGAGAGAGATTTGAAGGAAAACAAATTGTGATGGACTTCATTATGAAGTCGCCGAAGACAAGAAAAACAAATTGTGATGGACTTCATTATGAAGTCGCCGAAGACAAGAAATGGATTGATGTGTGGTGGAGATCGCTAGAGTTGAGGCCTAAGTACCCACATTTGTTTAACAATTGGTAATTCGTTGAATTTCGGGACGAAATTCTTTTGACGGGGGAATAATGTAACATCCGCGAATTTTGACTCGTTGACTTTACATGTAATATGACTAACAATATAGGTTAATGAAGTATTCGGGTCGTTTTGGTGATTAAATGGCAATGTGTCGTATTTGGGTCAAAAATGTGTTTTGAGCGGTGTTTAAATGTGTAACGATGGTAATTTGGCTAGAGATGAGAACGGGTCGGTCCGTGGGTAGTCCATGACCCACCAGCCCCCCTTGACCCATCTTCCTCCCCTTATCTCTTCCTTCACCTCTCATTTCTTTCCCTTCTCTTTTCTCTCTAGCAAAAGCAAGAACTTCACATATCTCTCTTTCTCTTATTAATTCTTGCATCATTGAGTGTGTTGAATCAAAATCTATACAAGATCGTCATCATCTTCTTAGTATTAAAAGCTTGAATCTCATAGTGCAAGATTTTTACCCATTTTGACCTAATTTCGGGTTTGAGCTCAAGGAGGAGTTTTGGTAAGTCTAATTCATCCCATTTACTTCTATTTATGTTTGTTTATGCATTTCTAGTCATCTTGAACATTTACAAGTCCTAAATCGGCTTAAATCTCGTTTTGGTCAATTTAGGGTTTCAATTAGGGTTTGAGGGTTTTGGGTGTGATTTTGATGTTTTGGTCGAATTTGTGGATTGGGTTATGTTTATTTATGGTTAATGGTGTTTATTTATGCTTCAAATTAAGTTACAAGTTCCTACAAATCGATTTGGGTTGGTTTGAGTCGAGTTTCAATGGGTTTTGGTCTTGTTTCCTGCACTTGCTGGTGCTGCTGGTGGTTCTGCCCAGAAAAGGGCCACTGCGGCGCAGTGGCTTGGGCCTAGCCCACTGCGGCGCAGTGGCTAAGGTCTGCCCAGTTCTTGGCTAGCCCACTGCGGCGCAGTGAGCTTGGCAAAGGCTCACTGCGGCGCAGTGGTTAGATGCTGGAAAGTTTGCGCGTCGTTTTTCAAATGTTAATAACTTTTGATCCGTAAGTCCAAATAAGTCATATGACCTATCGTTGGAATCGTGAGAGAGTCTACTTTCTCATGGTAAGGTCCTTTTGATCTGAATCCTTTTCCATTTCTAAAAATGTCGGGTCAAAGTGTTATAGTTCATGCGGGAGAGTCATTAAGGCGTTGTGGGACTTTGGCGCGACTCATACTTAATTAACCAACTTGTATAGGGTTATAGAGTTGATTTTGATGACACCATGATATATATTGATAGGTTGTGGGCTCGTGACGGTCGTTGGACATTTATAGCTCGATATTAACTTGTCGTTTTGCTTGGAAATCAAGGTGAGTTCCGTAGTTCCCTACTCGCTTGAGATTCGGGCTGAAAAGTGTAAACTTATGTGATTACTTGTTATTTGTGTTTGTAAATGATTGTTGGTGTTGTTTGATTTTACTCACGTACAAAATGTCTAGTTGGTGGCATTGGATGAATGATGGATAGTTTTGCTTTAGTGCTTGATGGGTTTGTATGAGATTGTGATATTGTTAAATAAATTAGGATAGTAGTGTATACATAGAGGTCGGTTTTACTTTCAAAAGGTTTTAGATGTGGTGGGAAGGCTGCGGATGACCCTATACATAAGCATCTAGAACTCGATGAAAGTAAAATCCTCCGAAGTGTATGTACGCGTTGTTTAGAGTGATTGATGGATATTGGGAATGTGTTGGGATGTTCATATACGCTTTGTTATACTTGACTTGTGCGGTGCACACTCAAACATACTTTTATTGTTACATGAAGAGGATATGTTGTATATGAATCCCACTGAAGAGGATATGTTGTATATGAATCCCACTGAAGAGGATATGTTGTATATGAATCCCACTGAAGAGGATATGTTGTATATGAATCCCACTGAAGAGGATATGTTGTATATGAATCCCACTGAAGAGGATATGTTGTATATGAATCCCACTGAAGAGGATATGTTGTATATGAATCCCACTGAAGAGGATATGTTGTATATGAATCCCACTGAAGAGGATATGTTGTATATGAATCCCACTGAAGAGGATATGTTGTATATGAATCCCACTGAAGAGGATATGTTGTATATGAATCCCACTGAAGAGGATATGTTGTATATGAATCCCACTGAAGAGGATATGTTGTATATGAATCCCACTGAAGAGGATATGTTGTATATGAATCCCACTGAAGAGGATATGTTGTATATGAATCCCACTGAAGAGGATATGTTGTATATGAATCCCACTGAAGAGGATATGTTGTATATGAATCCCACTGAAGAGGATATGTTGTATATGAATCCCACTGAAGAGGATATGTTGTATATGAATCCCACTGAAGAGGATATGTTGTATATGAATCCCACTGAAGAGGATATGTTGTATATGAATCCCACTGAAGAGGATATGTTGTATATGAATCCCACTGAAGAGGATATGTTGTATATGAATCCCACTGAAGAGGATATGTTGTATATGAATCCCACTGAAGAGGATATGTTGTATATGAATCCCACTGAAGAGGATATGTTGTATATGAATCCCACTGAAGAGGATATGTTGTATATGAATCCCACTGAAGAGGATATGTTGTATATGAATCCCACTGAAGAGGATATGTTGTATATGAATCCCACTGAAGAGGATATGTTGTATATGAATCCCACTGAAGAGGATATGTTGTATATGAATCCCACTGAAGAGGATATGTTGTATATGAATCCCACTGAAGAGGATATGTTGTATATGAATCCCACTGAAGAGGATATGTTGTATATGAATCCCACTGAAGAGGATATGTTGTATATGAATCCCACTGAAGAGGATATGTTGTATATGAATCCCACTGAAGAGGATATGTTGTATATGAATCCCACTGAAGAGGATATGTTGTATATCAATCCCACTGAAGAGGATATGATACCTGTTTTGGGTTGATGTTATGTACGTTACTTGAGTATAATGTTAATTCGCGTTTTACTTGTTTTGTGTACCTTGTTGTGAATATTGTTGTGTTGTTCTTAGAGGCTCACTGTAAGTCATGTTTTGCCTCTACTCGTATATTATGATGATTGGCAATGGTTTCTAATGGACCATTACTACGAACTCACCAACCTTGTGTTGACTATGCTTAGTACACTTTTCAGGTAACCAGGTTATCCAGGACGTGAAGTTTGATTTGTTTGCTTGCTGTCGAACCCGGACTGGACTTATATGGATCAAGGATCCATTTACCTTCTGTTGCATTATACTTTGAATCATTCGTGTTAGTTGCTTGGCTTAGTGTATAATAGGGAACCGATATGCTTAATGGAAGTTGATTGGGTGGAGGGTTAGCCGTTGGTACACCCTGTATACATACCCGATCAATAACTAGAAGGCATATCGAATTCGGATTATACTTTGAATCATTCGTGTTAGTTGCTTGGCTTAGTGTATAATAGGGAACCGATATGCTTAATGGAAGTTGATTGGGTGGAGGGTTAGCCGTTGGTACACCCTGTATACATACCCGATCAATAACTAGAAGGCATATCGAATTCGGATTATACTTTGAATCATTCGTGTTAGTTGCTTGGCTTAGTGTATAATAGGGAACCGATATGCTTAATGGAAGTTGATTGGGTGGAGGGTTAGCCGTTGGTACACCCTGTATACATACCCGATCAATAACTAGAAGGCATATCGAATTCGGATTATACTTTGAATCATTCGTGTTAGTTGCTTGGCTTAGTGTATAATAGGGAACCGATATGCTTAATGGAAGTTGATTGGGTGGAGGGTTAGCCGTTGGTACACCCTGTATACATACCCGATCAATAACTAGAAGGCATATCGAATTCGGATTATACTTTGAATCATTCGTGTTAGTTGCTTGGCTTAGTGTATAATAGGGAACCGATATGCTTAATGGAAGTTGATTGGGTGGAGGGTTAGCCGTTGGTACACCCTGTATACATACCCGATCAATAACTAGAAGGCATATCGAATTCAGATTATACTTAACCCATTGGTGTTAATTGTTTGATTTTATGATGTATTGAGCATGATTACTTGAGTTAATAATGAACGATTGTAATGAAATTGACATAATGATATGCTAAGTAACAATCTCATAGGATTCTAACACTTTTGCCTTAGCTTAATGATATGAAATGAGTATGTGGTGTCGGTATGAGAGCATTGACTACTTGTGTGACTAACATGTGAGCATTTGAGACTAACTCTAGACGATTTCAAGAGTTATGTTAGACGATTTCAAGAGTTATGTTAGACGATTTCAAGAGTTATGTTAGACGATTTCAAGAGTTATGTTAGACGATTTCAAGAGTTATGTTAGACGATTTCAAGAGTTATGTTAGACGATTTCAAGAGTTATGTTAGACGATTTCAAGAGTTATGTTAGACGATTTCAAGAGTTATGTTAGACGATTTCAAGAGTTATGTTAGACGATTTCAAGAGTTATGTTAGACGATTTCAAGAGTTATGTTAGACGATTTCAAGAGTTATGTTAGACGATTTCAAGAGTTATGTTAGACGATTTCAAGAGTTATGTTAGACGATTTCAAGAGTTATGTTAGACGATTTCAAGAGTTATGTTAGACGATTTCAAGAGTTATGTTAGACGATTTCAAGAGTTATGTTAGACGATTTCAAGAGTTATGTTAGACGATTTCAAGAGTTATGTTAGACGATTTCAAGAGTTATGTTAGACGATTTCAAGAGTTATGTTAGACGATTTCAAGAGTTATGTTAGACGATTTCAAGAGTTATGTTAGACGATTTCAAGAGTTATGTTAGACGATTTCAAGAGTTATGTTAGACGATTTCAAGAGTTATGTTAGACGATTTCAAGAGTTATGTTAGACGATTTCAAGAGTTATGTTAGACGATTTCAAGAGTTATGTTATGAACTACAAAACTTGACCATTGAGTTTGCTAATCTCAATATGGAAGGAGCCGATTTCAAGAGTTATGTTAGACGATTTCAAGAGTTGTCTACCCTCATTCCTCACTTGGTGGGTACCGAGTCTCAGGCCATCCAGAAGTTTGTATTGGGCTTGAATCCTCAAGTCCGATCCTATGTGAATTCTAACATGCCTACTTCTTTAGCCGATGCTGTCAACCGGGCCGGTAGTGTGACTGAAGATTTATTGAGAAGTGGTGTTTTGAGCAAATCCTCAACAAACAAGAGAAAGGAAGTGGGCGAATCAAGTGGGGTGAAGAAAGTGGGAAGGTTTGATCCCAAAGATGCTAATAGGGGTAGAGTGATGGCGGCGGTGGGACCGGTGAAGAAAGCTTATGTAGGACCTCATCCGTTATGTGAGAGATGCAACAATCACCACCCCACCAACGTTCAATGCAGGGCGTGTTTTAATTGCAACCAAGTTGGGCACATGTCCAAGAATTGTAGAGCACCGAAAGCGGCGCCGTTGAATGTAGTACCCCTTCAAACTATTCATCCTCAAGGCAACTTTCCATGGGGTACGTGCTTTAAATGTGGAAGCCCTGATCACTACCGAAATAATTGTCCGCAATGGATTGGACAACAAGTTGAAGTGGCGGTCCATCCGAATCAACTCCAAATTACCGGACCGAACCAAAACCGTGGCCAGCAAGGCCATCAAGTTCATCCTCGTGGCCGAGCTTTTGCGGGAAATGGCAATGGAGGCCAAAATGATCCAAACGTTGGTTAAGGTACCTTTCTCTTCACAGTTATGATGTTATGGCATTACTCGATGTCAAAACCGACTATGACCTCGTTTATCCTAACGTTACTCCTTTGAATTACGCTCGTTCGTGTGTTTTGGAACTATATGTTTAAGATTTCGGGTGTTTAACGACTCACTAACCAAATTTGGTCAAATACCCCGTGTGTACATCTTGACTCTAGAAGACGACAAACTCTTCACGTACGTTGTGCTCTATGATATTAAGGTCCTTGACGATTAAGTGAGTACAATTTGAATACCAACGGTTAATACGGTTCTTAGTTGTGTAGTAGAGTTACCAATGTAGAAAATTTAACGGTAGGGTTTTTAGGGTTTCATGCAAATTGTCAAACTCAAGCGTCCTTAGAGCTACCGTCTTAAGAATCTGGAAACTAACGTCGTCTCCGATAATCTTGAGTCTCCCGAGGCCTTTCCGGGTGACTTATCGGGCTTGTCCCATCTCGATAATTTAAAATTTCGTATATGCTTAACTTCCTAACATCGCGCGTGTGGTCAAAACCCTTATAGACTCCTGAGATGCGAATAAGCGTGTAGTGAAAGACGGGAGAGAGATTTGAAGGAAAACAAATTGTGATGGACTTCATTATGAAGTCGCCGAAGACAAGAAATGGATTGATGTGTGGTGGAGATCGCTAGAGTTGAGGCCTAAGTACCCACATTTGTTTAACAATTGGTAATTCGTTGAATTTCGGGACGAAATTCTTTTGACGGGGGAATAATGTAACATCCGCGAATTTTGACTCGTTGACTTTACATGTAATATGACTAACAATATAGGTTAATGAAGTATTCGGGTCGTTTTGGTGATTAAATGGCAATGTGTCGTATTTGGGTCAAAAATGTGTTTTGAGCGGTGTTTAAATGTGTAACGATGGTAATTTGGCTAGAGATGAGAACGGGTCGGTCCGTGGGTAGTCCATGACCCACCAGCCCCCCTTGACCCATCTTCCTCCCCTTATCTCTTCCTTCACCTCTCATTTCTTTCCCTTCTCTTTTCTCTCTAGCAAAAGCAAGAACTTCACATATCTCTCTTTCTCTTATTAATTCTTGCATCATTGAGTGTGTTGAATCAAAATCTATACAAGATCGTCATCATCTTCTTAGTATTAAAAGCTTGAATCTCATAGTGCAAGATTTTTACCCATTTTGACCTAATTTCGGGTTTGAGCTCAAGGAGGAGTTTTGGTAAGTCTAATTCATCCCATTTACTCCTACTTATGTATGTTTATGCATTTCTAGTCCCCACTGCGGCGCAGTGGCTTGGGCCTAGCCCACTGCGGCGCAGTGGCTTGGGCCTAGCCCACTGCGGCGCAGTGGCTTGGGTACCCACTGCGGCGCAGTGGCTTGGGCTAGCCCACTGCGGCGCAGTGGCTTGGTAGCCCACTGCGGCGCAGTGGCTTGGGCTAGCCCACTGCGGCGCAGTGGCTTGGTAGCCCACTGCGGCGCAGTGGCTTGGGCTAGCCCACTGCGGCGCAGTGGCTTGGGCCTAGCCCACTGCGGCGCAGTGGCTTGGGTAGCCCACTGCGGCGCAGTGGCTAGGGTCTGGTCAGTCCTTGGCTAGCCCACTGCGGCGCAGTGAGCTTGGCAAAGGCTCACTGCGGCGCAGTGGTTAGATGCTGGAAAGTTTGCGCGTCGTTTTTCAAATGTTAATAACTTTTGATCCGTAAGTCCAAATAAGTCATATGACCTATCGTTGGAATCGTGAGAGAGTCTACTTTCTCATGGTAAGGTCCTTTGGATCTGAATCCTTTTCCATTTCTAAAAATGTCGGGTCAAAGTGTTATAGTTCATGCGGGAGAGTCATTAAGGCGTTGTGGGACTTTGGCGCGACTCATACTTAATTAACCAACTTGTATAGGGTTATAGAGTTGATTTTGATGACACCATGATATATATTGATAGGTTGTGGGCTCGTGACGGTCGTTGGACATTTATAGCTCGATATTAACTTGTCGTTTTGCTTGGAAATCAAGGTGAGTTCCGTAGTTCCCTACTCGCTTGAGATTCGGGCTGAAAAGTGTAAACTTATGTGATTACTTGTTATTTGTGTTTGTAAATGATTGTTGGTGTTGTTTGATTTTACTCACGTACAAAATGTCTAGTTGGTGGCATTGGATGAATGATGGATAGTTTTGCTTTAGTGCTTGATGGGTTTGTATGAGATTGTGATATTGTTAAATAAATTAGGATAGTAGTGTATACATAGAGGTCGGTTTTACTTTCAAAAGGTTTTAGATGTGGTGGGAAGGCTGCGGATGACCCTATACATAAGCATCTAGAACTCGATGAAAGTAAAATCCTCCGAAGTGTATGTACGCGTTGTTTAGAGTGATTGATGGATATGATGTTAATGAATCCCACTGAAGAGGATATGTTGTATATGAATCCCACTGAAGAGGATATGTTGTATATGAATCCCACTGAAGAGGATATGTTGTATATGAATCCCACTGAAGAGGATATGTTGTATATGAATCCCACTGAAGAGGATATGTTGTATATGAATCCCACTGAAGAGGATATGTTGTATATGAATCCCACTGAAGAGGATATGTTGTATATGAATCCCACTGAAGAGGATATGTTGTATATGAATCCCACTGAAGAGGATATGTTGTATATGAATCCCACTGAAGAGGATATGTTGTATATGAATCCCACTGAAGAGGATATGTTGTATATGAATCCCACTGAAGAGGATATGTTGTATATGAATCCCACTGAAGAGGATATGTTGTATATGAATCCCACTGAAGAGGATATGTTGTATATGAATCCCACTGAAGAGGATATGTTGTATATGAATCCCACTGAAGAGGATATGTTGTATATGAATCCCACTGAAGAGGATATGTTGTATATGAATCCCACTGAAGAGGATATGTTGTATATGAATCCCACTGAAGAGGATATGTTGTATATGAATCCCACTGAAGAGGATATGTTGTATATGAATCCCACTGAAGAGGATATGTTGTATATGAATCCCACTGAAGAGGATATGTTGTATATGAATCCCACTGAAGAGGATATGTTGTATATGAATCCCACTGAAGAGGATATGTTGTATATGAATCCCACTGAAGAGGATATGTTGTATATGAATCCCACTGAAGAGGATATGTTGTATATGAATCCCACTGAAGAGGATATGTTGTATATGAATCCCACTGAAGAGGATATGTTGTATATGAATCCCACTGAAGAGGATATGTTGTATATGAATCCCACTGAAGAGGATATGTTGTATATCAATCCCACTGAAGAGGATATGATACCTGTTTTGGGTTGATGTTATGTACGTTACTTGAGTATAATGTTAATTCGCGTTTTACTTGTTTTGTGTACCTTGTTGTGAATATTGTTGTGTTGTTCTTAGAGGCTCACTGTAAGTCATGTTTTGCCTCTACTCGTATATTATGATGATTGGCAATGGTTTCTAATGGACCATTACTACGAACTCACCAACCTTGTGTTGACTATGCTTAGTACACTTTTCAGGTAACCAGGTTATCCAGGACGTGAAGTTTGATTTGTTTGCTTGCTGTCGAACCCGGACTGGACTTATATGGATCAAGGATCCATTTACCTTCTGTTGCATTATACTTAGGATTGATAGCTTTCTTTTGATGTTGTTTTATAAATTTTGACGATTACTTGCTTCTGCTATATTTATATATATATATATATATATATATATATATATATATATATATATATATATATATATATATATATATATATATATATATATATATATATATATATATATATATATATATATATATATATATATATATATATATATATATATATATATATATATATATATATATATATATATATATATATATATATATATATATATATATATATATATATATATATATATATATATATATATATATATATATATATATATATATATATATATATATATATATATATATATATATATATATATATATATATATATATATATATATATATATATATATATATATATATATATATATATATATATATATATATATATATATATATATATATATATATATATATATATATATATATATATATATATATATATATATATATATATATATATATATATATATATATATATATATATATATATATATATATATATATATATATATATATATATATATATATATATATATATATATATATATATATATATATATATATATATATATATATATATATATATATATATATATATATATATATATATATATATATATATATATATATATATATATATATATATATATATATATATATATATATATATATATATATATATATATATATATATATATATATATATATATATATATATATATATATATATATATATATATATATATATATATATATATATATATATATATATATATATATATATATATATATATATATATATATATATATATATATATATATATATATATATATATATATATATATATATATATATATATATATATATATATATATATATATATATATATATATATATATATATATATATATATATATATATATATATATATATATATATATATATATATATATATATATATATATATATATATATATATATATATATATATATATATATATATATATATATATATATATATATATATATATATATATATATATATATATATATATATATATATATATATATATATATATATATATATATATATATATATATATATATATATATATATATATATATATATATATATATATATATATATATATATATATATATATATATATATATATATATATATATATATATATATATATATATATATATATATATATATATATATATATATATATATATATATATATATATATATATATATATATATATATATATATATATATATATATATATATATATATATATATATATATATATATATATATATATATATATATATATATATATATATATATATATATATATATATATATATATATATATATATATATATATATATATATATATATATATATATATATATATATATATATATATATATATATATATATATATATATATATATATATATATATATATATATATATATATATATATATATATATATATATATATATATATATATATATATATATATATATATATATATATATATATATATATATATATATATATATATATATATATATATATATATATATATATATATATATATATATATATATATATATATATATATATATATATATATATATATATATATATATATATATATATATATATATATATATATATATATATATATATATATATATATATATATATATATATATATATATATATATATATATATATATATACAATCGTCAATGCATACATATATATACATAATAATATATATATATATATATAATTATATATATATATATATATATATATAATAATAATAATAATAATAATAATAATAATAATAATAATAATAATAATAATAATAATAATAATAATAATAATAATATAATAATAACAACAACAATAATAACAATAATAATAATAATTATAATAATAATAATAATACAAATAATACAAAAACAGAATTATAGTAATAATAATAATAATAATAATAATAATAATAATAATAATAATAATAATAATAATAATAATAATAATAATAATAATAATAATAATAATAATAATAATAATAATAATAATAATAATAATAATAATAATAATAATAATAATAATAATAATAATAATAATAATAATAATAATAATAATAATAATAATAATAATAATAATAATAATAATAATAATAATAATAATAATAATAATAATAATAATAATAATAATAATAATAATAATAATAATAATAATAATAATAATAATAATAATAATAATAATAAACAGAAGCAGCAATAATAATAATAATAATAATAATAATAATAATAATAATAATAATAATAATAATAATAATAATAATAATAATAATTGACCAAGTCTTTGTGTATTTTATTTAGATTAATTATCATTTTTATTTAGTCAGCATATTGTTGGTGGGGTTTGGCTGTTACCTAGTCTTATGAAGTTATCCTACTCTTTAGCATTAGTAGAGTCATGGCAGTCATTAGTGGAGTCATGTGTTCCTATCTCCTTTAATTTGTACGCCTATATAAAGGCATTTATTTTCATTGAATAAGTGAGCACCTGAAAAAGCACATCTATAGTGCAAAATTCGTCTTTCATTTTCTTCATCATTTGTGTGTTTCTTGTATCCGAGTTGTACTATATCATTGAAGCAATGTATCAAACACCTTCTGTCTTTGGCTCTTTGTTCAACAGCCTTTCTTATCCAGTTTGTGTGGTAATGAATGGATATAATTTTTATTTTTCTTTTTGCAGTTATATGGCTTATGTTCACCCCTTCTAAGGTCCCGGGTTTGTATTCTCCTGTGGTCACCTCTTCTGGTGGTCAAAGCGGATGGAAGGTTCTTGGTAGAATGGGATCAAGTGTGTTAAGTTACTGTTTTGCTTATATTTGTTAATTTTTAAAAAAATGTCTTACAGTATTCTATATTTTTTTGCTGGCAGATTCGTTTGTCCCTATAGACTTCGCATTAGATTCTATAGTGAATACACTTAAGGAAGACGAAGAAGCTGTGTTGTATTCTTGCGAAAGAACAAAAGATGAAGTCGTCTATGAAATGTGCCAACATTTGGTTAGTGGAGAGGGGAATCCTGTGTTAGGGGAACCGAACTCGCGTGAGGAAGAATTGAGAGTCCTACTCTACAGGTTAAGTACGATAGGCCGCTATAGAATAATTGTCATGAAAGCGGATGGCTGATGCTTCTTTCGTGGTTTATCTCATTTCATTTTAAAAGACCAAGCGGAACACGAACTGATGCGTCAGATGATAACAGAATGGCTTAAGACAGACCCAAACGAGTACGCTGATCGTGTCTGCTTAGAGAGAATGAATCAATTGAGAAGTACACGAAACGGATGGCTTGCTCCACAGAATGGGGGGATGCAGGTTTGTATCATGCAGCAGCAGATATGGTAAGTATGGTAAGTTTAATAAAAGTGTCGTTTAAATGTACTAATGTTCTATAAGTGATAAAGTTCATTTTAACAGTTTCAAGTAAAGATCGTTATGATCTATTCTCGTTCGGCAATGGTCATGAAAGAGGTGTTGCCAAGAAGTCGTGCCTACCATAAAAGTAAGTAACATTTCTATTATCTTTTATCTCTTATATAAAATATTAGAAATTTAAAGATTTGTTTTTTTTTTTTTTTGTACAGCATTCATATTCACGGATATGAAAGTGCATACTGATGCGGTGGAGAGTGCATGAACTCTTTGTTACCCACCAAAGATCTAACCAACTGATCAGAATGTACATGTGACACCCATCCAAATTTTGATGATCGTTTTGTACTTGTTATTGTAGCTAATGTGTCACCTGTCCAAAAATTTTGATGATCGTTTCGTACTTGTTATTGAATCAGAGTTTATGGACGTGCGTTCCTTTCCTGACAGCTGAAGTTTGTAGGGAGACCTTATAATGTAGAGCAATTTATAATAACATTATTAACAACATTATTATTATTATCATCAAGGCATATCAATGATCAATCCCTAGATAACCACACGAGGTTTGAAAAGTATATATGTCACAAGTTTCTGGTAAAATGAACAAACAACCAAAGGTTCCAATTACAAGATTACCAAGTATACCAACCAAGCTTGCATATCATATAGAGCTTGGTTGTCGAGTAGTACAATACATTATAAAAGTATCCTACGGCAGTTAGAGAGGTGTAAGTAAAATGGGCCATTTCAGAAACTATATCTACCAAATGTAGATCAATTTAGTGACCAAATCCCAAATTAAAAGCTTTACCTCCCCTGGTAGCTCATCTTTAATAGTAATCTTAAATCAAAGAGTTAAATGATCACGTGTTTCAAAAGGTAAAAATAAAATGATCATGCATTTCATAAGGCAAGAATAAAACGATTTTAAGATTCAAAGTAAAATATAACCATTTCCACAATTGGGACCGGCATTGGGAGTTACTTTAATTTGAAAGCAATTGAGGTCAGCACAATTCTGCCAAAACTCAAACCTATGTAGAGGAAGAGGAGAAAGCCACAATCATATAACAGAATAAGACATCTGTTATTGAGCCTAAGTCTTGAAGATTATGAGTTGTTTACATACAAGACTCGATCTTCCATTGTTTACCAACAGACAAGTAAGAATCATTATTAATTGCCGGTTTTTTATTGGATTTATTTATGCATATTGTGATATGATATATGAATTAATTAGAGCGAGATGGCGTATTCTTGGTTACATCGAGAGGTTCGATTCTTGATTTTCCTTTGAAATCTATCTTAGTCCGTAAACTAATCTTTTACGTTTTGTTTTTGTGGGAGGACGAGATGAAGAAAGATTTTTGGACCTAGGCTCTGCTTCTACAAAAACCATTAATATTTTATATCCCAAAATATGTTCTGGTTACAATAAAAGAAGACCGCTGGAAAATTTCTACAGTAGTATTATTAGTAGCATTATCCACATACTTCAATCAACAAGTGATCAATGATATACTGGAAAAGGAAGGAGTGTCACTGTTGCACTGCTTAATGGTAATAAAATTGACAAACAAAGCTGGTCAAAAAGCCGCTTGACAAGAAGTAAAAACCGTTCACCTTTCTTATGACCCGGGACGGATTTACACCTAAACCACTTTCAACTTTTTAAATAAACTCACTTGTTACAAACGATAAATCCAGAATCTTGAACGTAAGAATTTAATAAAAAAAAATAATTCAAAATTAAAGATGCATTTCATGTCAAGCTCAAAATGCTTGGGCTCAAGGGCAGATTTAGCATACAACGAGTAGGGATGACAACAGGCCAAGTATGGACCGGGTTTAGGTAATCATGGACCAGGACCCGATTAAAACTACCGTCCCAGACCCGGGCCGGACGGGTCCCCATTTAATTATTAACTCTCTGTGATGGGTTTTCCCACGGGTAATCGGGGATCCGTTATTAATATTATTTTTTCAAAATCATGATTGGTCTTAACATTTGGATAATGCAAAAAGTTACTGGGTGACTTTAGGAGCAAAATTAATAAATGCATTATGATTTATGGAACTTCTGGTTACAGTGTAACATCGACATCAATAAGAAAAAAAATGCTAACTAAAATATTTGTATGTAACTTCGAAGGGCTGAAGTATTGAATTTAATATTTTGATGATTCAATTAAGTGTATTTGGAGAAGCATCAAGGAATACACTTTAAGATGTAAACATACTATTATTATGTAAGGTAAATGTTCATTTGAATCCTTAATTTTTCATGAAACTCAAGGACCAAATTCTAGCAATTTGATTATCTCAATCAATGGCTAGGATTGAAACTTATGCCTTAACTAAAAAAAAAACCACGGAGGGGCATATATGTAAATTTGTTTAACAAAAAAAAAAACTTTCTTTTCTCCTTTCCTCCTCCCGATGGAAACACACACACACACAAACACACACTCTCTCCCTCTCTTCTCCTCCTTGGACGGTGACCACCACCACCACCACCATATCCGACCGCCACCACCACCACCACCACCACCACCACCACCACCACTACAATCTGGATCTTCATCTCAAACCACTAGCAACAACAACAACAAGTGGAAGATGATGTTTTAGATATTATTAGAGTGATATTTTATGTAGTTTATGTTTTTTTATATAAAAAATGGATAAACAAACCATTTTTATCCATGATTTGTAGTTTTTTTCTCTTATTTTTGTTTTTTATATGATAAGAAGTTGTATTTTTGGTTGTTATTGTTTAAAATTTTTATAATGAGTTTTGCCCACAAAGTGTTTGATTTTGTGCACACATTGAGACAAAACAAATGAGTTCCATATCACTAACCTATTCAAAATCAAATTTGATTTTATGCACACATTGAGACAGAACAAATGAGTTCCATATCACTAACCTATTCAAAATCAAATTTGATTTTGTGCACACATTGAGACAGAACAAATGAGTTCCATATCACTAACCTATTCAAAATCAAATTTGATTTTGTGCACACATTGAGACAGAACAAATGAGTTCCATATCAATAACCTATACAAAATCAAATTTGATCTTGTGCACACATTGAGACAAAACAAATGAGTTCCATATCACTAACCTATTCAAAATCAAAATTGATTTTGTGCACACATTGAGACAGAACAAATGAGTTCCATATCACTAACCTATTCAAAATCAAATTTGATTTTGTGCACACATTGAGACAGAACAAATGAGTTCCATATCAATAACCTATACAAAATCAAATTTGATCTTGTGCACACATTGAGACAAAACAAATGAGTTCCATATCACTAACCTATTCAAAATCAAAATTGATTTTGTGCACACATTGAGACAGAACAAATGAGTTCCATATCACTAACCTATTCAAAATCAAATTTGATTTTGTGCACACATTGAGACAGAACAAATGAGTTCCATATCACTAACCTATTCAAAATCAAATTTGATTTTGTGCACACATTGAGACAGAACAAATGAGTTCCATATCACTAACCTATTCAAAATCAAATTTGATTTTGTGCACACATTGAGACAGAACAAATGAGTTCCATATCACTAACCTATTCAAAATCAAATTTGATTTTGTGCACACATTGAGACAGAACAAATGAGTTCCATATCACTAACCTATTCAAAATCAAATTTGATTTTGTGCACACATTGAGACAGAACAAATGAGTTCCATATCACTAACCTATTCAAAATCAAATTTGATTTTGTGCACACATTGAGACAGAACAAATGAGTTCCATATCACTAACCTATTCAAAATCAAATTTGATTTTGTGCACACATTGAGACAGAACAAATGAGTTCCATATCACTAACCTATTCAAAATCAAATTTGATTTTGTGCACACATTGAGACAGAACAAATGAGTTCCATATCACTAACCTATTCAAAATCAAATTTGATTTTGTGCACACATTGAGACAGAACAAATGAGTTCCATATCACTAACCTATTCAAAATCAAATTTGATTTTGTGCACACATTGAGACAGAACAAATGAGTTCCATATCAAGAACCTATTCAAAATCAAATTTGATTTTATGCATATGGTGTCAAACTTATACAAAATCAAATTTGATTTTGTGCACACATTGAGACAAAACAAATGAGTTCCATATCACTAACCTATTCAAAATCAAATTTGATTTTGTGCACACATTGAGACAGAACAAATGAGTTCCATATCACTAACCTATTCAAAATCAAATTTGATTTTGTGCACACATTGAGACAGAACAAATGAGTTCCATATCACTAACCTATACTAAATCAAATTTGATTATATACGTATTTACTGATTGCACAACCAATCATACTTGATTGTACATAGATCTATTCTAAAATTTGAATTTGTTAAATTTATGTTTTGTAACTTTGTTTGTGCAATCAAATTTGATTATGTATTGAGTTTTTAGTTACTTGTGTGTTTGTGACTATATGTCTATAATCAAATTTGATCTTGTGCACACATTGAGACAAAACAAATGAGTTCCATATCACTAACCTATTCAAAATCAAAATTGATTTTACGCATACAGTGTTTCAAAAAGCCTATACAAAATCAAATTTGATTTTGTACATTTGATTGTACATAAATTTGATTTTGTAACTTTGTTTGTACAATCAAATTTAATTTTGTATTGAGTTTATAGTTACTTGTGTGTTTGTGACTATATGCCTACAATCAAATTTAGATTATGTGTTGATATTTTTAGTGATTTCAGTTTTTACAACTTTATGTATAGAATCAAAGTTGATTATGTATAGAAAATTTAGACAAAACAAATGAGTTCCATATCAAGAAACCTATTCAAAATCAAATTTGATTTTATGCATATGAAGAAACCTAAACAAGATCAAAATTGATTTTACGCATATGGTTTCAAAAACCTATACAAAATCAAATTTGATTTTGTGCACACATTGAGACAAAACAAATGAGTTCCATATCACTAACCTATACAAAATCAAATTTGATTTTGTGCACACATTGAGACAAAACAAATGAGTTCCATATCACTAACCTATTCAAAATCAAAATTGATTTTACGCATATGGTTTCAAAAACCTATACAAAATCAAATTTGATTTTGTGCACACATTGAGACAAAACAAATGAGTTCCATATCACTAACCTATTCAAAATCAAAATTGATTTTACGCATATGGTTTCAAAAACCTATACAAAATCAAATTTGATTTTGTGCACACATTGAGACAAAACAAATGAGTTCCATATCACTAAACCATTCAAAATCAAATTTGATTTTGTGCACACATTGAGACAGAACAAATGAGTTCCATATCACTAACCTATTCAAAATCAAATTTGATTTTGTGCACACATTGAGACAGAACAAATGAGTTCCATATCACTAACCTATTCAAAATCAAATTTGATTTTGTAACTTTGTTTGTGCAATCAAATTTGATTTTGTATTGAGTTTTTAGTTACATGTGTGTTTGTGACTATATGCCTACAATCAAATTTGATTATGTGTTGATATTTTTAGTGATTTCAGTTTTTACAACTTTATGTATAGAATCAAAGTTGATTATGCATAGAAAATTTAGACAAAACAAATGAGTTCCATATCAAGAAACCTATTCAAAATCAAATTTGATTTTACGCATATGGTTTCAAAAACCTATACAAAATCAAATTTGATTTTGTGCACACATTGAGACAAAACAAATGAGTTCCATATCACTAACCTATTCAAAATCAAAATTGATTTTACGCATACAGTGTAAAAAGCTATACAAAATCAAAATTGATTTTACGCATACGGTTTCAAAAACCTATACAAAATCAAATTTGATTTTGTGCACACATTGAGACAAAACAAATGAGTTCCATATCACTAACCTATTCAAAATCAAAATTGATTTTACGCATATGGTTTCAAAAACCTATACAAAATCAAATTTGATTTTGTGCACACATTGAGACAAAACAAATGAGTTCCATATCACTAAACCATTCAAAATCAAATTTGATTTTGTGCACACATTGAGACAGAACAAATGAGTTCCATATCACTAACCTATTCGAAATCAAATTTGATTTTATGCATACAATTAGACAAAACAAATTTAGTCCATAGCAAGAAACCTACACAAAATCAAAATTGATTTTACGCATACGGTTTCAAAAACCTATACAACCCCCCCCCCCCCCCCCCCCCCCCCCCCCCCCCCCCCCCCCCCCCCCCCCCCCCCCCCCCCCCCCCCCCCCCCCCCCCCCCCCCCCCCCCCCCCCCCCCCCCCCCCCCCCCCCCCCCCCCCCCCCCCCCCCCCCCCCCCCCCCCCCCCCCCCCCCCCCCCCCCCCCCCCCCCCCCCCCCCCCCCCCCCCCCCCCCCCCCCCCCCCCCCCCCCCCCCCCCCCCCCCCCCCCCCCCCCCCCCCCCCCCCCCCCCCCCCCCCCCCCCCCCCCCCCCCCCCCCCCCCCCCCCCCCCCCCCCCCCCCCCCCCCCCCCCCCCCCCCCCCCCCCCCCCCCCCCCCCCCCCCCCCCCCCCCCCCCCCCCCCCCCCCCCCCCCCCCCCCCCCCCCCCCCCCCCCCCCCCCCCCCCCCCCCCCCCCCCCCCCCCCCCCCCCCCCCCCCCCCCCCCCCCCCCCCCCCCCCCCCCCCCCCCCCCCCCCCCCCCCCCCCCCCCCCCCCCCCCCCCCCCCCCCCCCCCCCCCCCCCCCCCCCCCCCCCCCCCCCCCCCCCCCCCCCCCCCCCCCCCCCCCCCCCCCCCCCCCCCCCCCCCCCCCCCCCCCCCCCCCCCCCCCCCCCCCCCCCCCCCCCCCCCCCCCCCCCCCCCCCCCCCCCCCCCCCCCCCCCCCCCCCCCCCCCCCCCCCCCCCCCCCCCCCCCCCCCCCCCCCCCCCCCCCCCCCCCCCCCCCCCCCCCCCCCCCCCCCCCCCCCCCCCCCCCCCCCCCCCCCCCCCCCCCCCCCCCCCCCCCCCCCCCCCCCCCCCCCCCCCCCCCCCCCCCCCCCCCCCCCCCCCCCCCCCCCCCCCCCCCCCCCCCCCCCCCCCCCCCCCCCCCCCCCCCCCCCCCCCCCCCCCCCCCCCCCCCCCCCCCCCCCCCCCCCCCCCCCCCCCCCCCCCCCCCCCCCCCCCCCCCCCCCCCCCCCCCCCCCCCCCCCCCCCCCCCCCCCCCCCCCCCCCCCCCCCCCCCCCCCCCCCCCCCCCCCCCCCCCCCCCCCCCCCCCCCCCCCCCCCCCCCCCCCCCCCCCCCCCCCCCCCCCCCCCCCCCCCCCCCCCCCCCCCCCCCCCCCCCCCCCCCCCCCCCCCCCCCCCCCCCCCCCCCCCCCCCCCCCCCCCCCCCCCCCCCCCCCCCCCCCCCCCCCCCCCCCCCCCCCCCCCCCCCCCCCCCCCCCCCCCCCCCCCCCCCCCCCCCCCCCCCCCCCCCCCCCCCCCCCCCCCCCCCCCCCCCCCCCCCCCCCCCCCCCCCCCCCCCCCCCCCCCCCCCCCCCCCCCCCCCCCCCCCCCCCCCCCCCCCCCCCCCCCCCCCCCCCCCCCCCCCCCCCCCCCCCCCCCCCCCCCCCCCCCCCCCCCCCCCCCCCCCCCCCCCCCCCCCCCCCCCCCCCCCCCCCCCCCCCCCCCCCCCCCCCCCCCCCCCCCCCCCCCCCCCCCCCCCCCCCCCCCCCCCCCCCCCCCCCCCCCCCCCCCCCCCCCCCCCCCCCCCCCCCCCCCCCCCCCCCCCCCCCCCCCCCCCCCCCCCCCCCCCCCCCCCCCCCCCCCCCCCCCCCCCCCCCCCCCCCCCCCCCCCCCCCCCCCCCCCCCCCCCCCCCCCCCCCCCCCCCCCCCCCCCCCCCCCCCCCCCCCCCCCCCCCCCCCCCCCCCCCCCCCCCCCCCCCCCCCCCCCCCCCCCCCCCCCCCCCCCCCCCCCCCCCCCCCCCCCCCCCCCCCCCCCCCCCCCCCCCCCCCCCCCCCCCCCCCCCCCCCCCCCCCCCCCCCCCCCCCCCCCCCCCCCCCCCCCCCCCCCCCCCCCCCCCCCCCCCCCCCCCCCCCCCCCCCCCCCCCCCCCCCCCCCCCCCCCCCCCCCCCCCCCCCCCC
Organism: Erigeron breviscapus; assembly: GCA_034093135.1. Taxonomy (NCBI): domain Eukaryota; kingdom Viridiplantae; phylum Streptophyta; class Magnoliopsida; order Asterales; family Asteraceae; genus Erigeron; species Erigeron breviscapus. Next base: position 82,679,247 of record CM067171.1, on the reverse strand, counting down.
CCCCCCCCCCCCCCCCCCCCCCCCCCCCCCCCCCCCCCCCCCCCCCCCCCCCCCCCCCCCCCCCCCCCCCCCCCCCCCCCACCCCCCCCCCCCCCCCCCTTATCTCTTTCTCCCCTCTCACTTCTTATCTATCTATCTCTTTCTCTCTTTCTCTCAAAAACAAAGCAAGATCATTCTTCTCTTCTCCCTACCATCTACTTAGTGTTTAGAAAGGGTATAACACTAGATTCATAGCCATCTATACCACATTATCGTCATATCGAAGAATCAAAAGGTGGAAGTCTTGCATTTTGCCCATTTAGGTCAAATTAGGGTTAGGGTTTGAAGGATTTGTGAGTGATTATGATGTTTCGGTCGAATTTGTGGGTTGGGTTATGTGTATTAATGGTTAATGATGTTTGTTTATGCATTTCTAGTCATCTTGAACATTTACAAGTCCTAAATCGGCTTAAACCTAATTTTGGGTCAAATTAGGGTTAGGGTTTGAAGGATTTGTGAGTGATTATGATGTTTCGGTCGAATTTGTGGGTTGGGTTATGTGTATTAATGGTTAATGATGTTTGTTTATGCTTCAAAACAAGTTAAAAGTCTTCACAAGTCGTTTTGGTAAGGTTTGGGTTGGGTTTGGGGGTTTTTGGTTCGTGTTCCTGCATAAACTGCAGGTGTTGGCTGCAGGTTGTGGCCACTGCGGCGCAGTGAGCCCTACCCTTGCTCACTGCGGCGCAGTGCCATACTTCTGGTCCTGGTCTGACTTAGCCACTGCGGCGCAGTGAGCTTGCTCACTGCGGCGCAGTGGCTATTGCTACTGCGGCGCAGTGCTACTTAGCTCACTGCGGCGCAGTGAGCCTACTTGCTCACTGCGGCGCAGTGAGCCTACTTGCTCACTGCGGCGCAGTGCATACTTCTGGTCCTGGTCTGACTTAGCCACTGCGGCGCAGTGAGCTTGGTTTTGGCTCACTGCGACGCAGTGGATAGTTACTGGGAAAGTACGCGCGTCGATTTTCAAATGTTAATAACTTTTGATCCGTAAGTCCAAATAAGTCGTATGACCTGTCGTTGGAATCGTAAGAGGGTCTAGTTTCTAGTAGTAATACTCTTTTTGTATGAATCTTTTGTCATTTCTAAAAAGGTCGAGTCGAATGCGTTTTGTTCCTACTCGTTTAAGTTGTAAAGGCGTTTAGGGTTTGTGACTTGACCTAATTGTGCTAAATCAACTTGTGTGAGATCGTATAGTTGACATTACGGTATTATGATGTATAAATATAGGTGTGGACGTGTGGACCCCATTACTTGTGTGTAATCTTATACTAGCTTCATTGCCAGACAAGGTGAGTTTCGGATCTCCCTACTCGCTTGAGATTCGGGCTGAAAAGTGTAAAACTGGTGTGTTTACTTACATTGTTGATTGATTTATTAATTGGTTGACTTGATTATTGGATTGATGTGACAGTTCGTTTCGTTTGATTGATTTGGGTTATGTCTCAGTTAATTATTACATATTTATATATTAGGATAGACGTACATACATGGAAGTCGGTTATGCCTTCATTTGGGTTTTAGATGTGGTGGGAAGGCTGCGGGTGACCCTATATATAAGCATCTGGGACTTGAAGAAAGTAGAATCCTCTGAAGTATATGTACGTATAGTCGGTTTAAATTGTGAATAGTGGTTTATGATTTATGCATTTACATTTGATTGTAAGCATTGCATACATCGTTGATGAGCCCTCGGCAGGGGATTGCCGACATCCTGGTGCATAGATGTATGCACCCATTTTGGATGTAGAACGTGACCCCGAGTATATAGACATATATATCTCGATGATTTTGAGATACAGCCTTGTTCATTGAGATGACAGAAGGGTATCGTTGCATAGGTGACGGAGTTCACGCATAGGATAGGCATGTTGGCTTATTCATGCATTGGCACTTACTTTGATTCATATATCATTTGTGCATTCTCATCACACATTTACTAGTCTTGTGTAATCTTGTTGTTGGACGATATTGTGTTGCTTAGAGGCTCGCTGTAAGTCATGCCTAGCCTCTATTCATATATTGTGATTATTATCGTGGGTTCTTTACGAACCATTACTACGAACTCACCAACCTTGTGTTGACTATGCTTAGTACACTTTTCAGGTAATCAGGTTCTCCCAGGGCGTGGAGTTTAGTTGCTTCGCTTGCGGTTTAACCCGGACTATGGACCTCATGGATCAAGGATTCATTGGCCTACCTTTTGCATTATACTTAGGATCGTTTGCCATCTTTGGATGTTATTATGTTAACTTTGATGGCTATTTGCTCCTGTTGTATTTTGTTACTTGCTTCGTTATGTTTTGGATTCACCGAATCTTTAATTGCATTTAGTTTGTTCTATTGTAATTCCACCTGGTGCTATGTGTTTTCCGTGATATTCCGAGCCTCGGCTTGGGGTGTTACAGTAAAAAGCTATACAAAATCAAATTTGATTTTGCATAGATTTTTAACATTATACATAAAATCAAATTTGATTTTGCATAGATTTTTAACATTATACATGTGAAATCAAATTTGATTAGCAATTAAGCTTTAGTTTAGGGTTTGAAGTCGTAGGGTTAGCCTAACCGTGATCACACTTCCCCCTCGGATTAGCTTTTAGCCCCAAGGGTTTAGATTTTAGGGTTTTAGAATGCAACTTTTCTAAAATGTATGCATAAAATCAAAAATGATTTTGCATAGATTTTTAACATTATACATGTGAAATCAAATTTGATTAGCAATTAAGCTTTAGTTTAGGGTTTGAAGTCGTAGGGTTAGCCGTTAGGCTAACCTTACGACTTCAAACCCTAAACTAATGCGCGGGGCCGAAGGCACCCGTGATCACACTTCCCCCTCGGATTCGCTTTTAGCCCCAAGGGTTTAGATTTTAGGGTTTTAGAATGCAACTTTTCTAAAATGTATGCATAAAATCAAAAATGATTTTGCATAGATTTTTAACATTATACATGTGAAATCAAATTTGATTAGCAATTAAGCTTTAGTTTAGGGTTTGAAGTCGTAGGGTTAGCCTAAACGTGATCACACTTCCCCCTCGGATTAGCTTTTAGCCCCAAGGGTTTAGATTTTAGGGTTTTAGAATGCAACTTTTCTAAAATGTATGCATAAAATCAAAAATGATTTTGCATAGATTTTTAACATTATACATGTGAAATCAAATTTGATTAGCAATTAAGCTTTAGTTTAGGCTAACCCTACGACTTCAAACCCTAAACTAAAGCGTGCGGCCCCCATGATCACATTTCCCTCTCGGATTAGCTTTTAGCCCCAAGGGTTTAGATTTTAGGGTTTTAGAATGCAACTTTTCTAAAATGTATGCATAAAATCAAAAATGATTTTGCATAGATTTTTAACATTATACATGTGAAATCAAATTTGATTTTGCATAGATTTTTAACATTATACATGTGAAATCAAATTTGATTAGCAATTAAGCTTTAGTTTAGGGTTTGAAGTCGTAGGGTTAGCCTAACCGTGATCACACTTCCCCCTCGGATTAGCTTTTAGCCCCAAGGGTTTAGATTTTAGGGTTTTAGAATGCAACTTTTCTAAAATGTATGCATAAAATCAAAAATGATTTTGCATAGATTTTTAACATTATACATGTGAAATCAAATTTGATTAGCAATTAAGCTTTAGTTTAGGCTAACCCTACGACTTCAAACCCTAAACTAATGCGCGGGGCCGAAGGCACCCGTGATCACACTTCCCCCTCGGATTCGCTTTTAGCCCCCAAGTGTTTAGATTTTAGGGTTTTAGAATGCAACTTTTCTAAAATGTATGCATAAAATCAAAAATGATTTTGCATAGATTTTTAACATTATACATGTGAAATCAAATTTGATTAGCAATTAAGCTTTAGTTTAGGGTTTGAAGTCGTAGGGTTAGCCTAACCGTGATCACACTTCCCCCTCGGATTAGCTTTTAGCCCCAAGGGTTTAGATTTTAGGGTTTTAGAATGCAACTTTTCTAAAATGTATGCATAAAATCAAAAATGATTTTGCATAGATTTTTAACATTATACATGTGAAATCAAATTTGATTAGCAATTAAGCTTTAGTTTAGGCTAACCCTACGACTTCAAACCCTAAACTAAAGCGTGCGGCCCCCATGATCACATTTCCCTCTCGGATTAGCTTTTAGCCCCCAAGGGTTTAGATTTTAGGGTTTTAGAATGCAACTTTTCTAAAATGTATGCATAAAATCAAAAATGATTTTGCATAGATTTTTAACATTATACATGTGAAATCAAATTTGATTTTGCATAGTTTTTCACACTGTATGCATAAAATCAAAATTGATTTTAAATAGGTTTATTTGTATAGAACTCATTTGCCTTGTCTCAAATTTATACGTAAAATCATATATGATTTTGAATAAATTTTTCATAGTGTATGCTTAAAATCAATTTTGATTTTGAATAAGTTTATTTGTACGGAAGCATATACAAAATCATATATGATTTTGAATATGTTTAATGATACCGAACTCACTTTTTTTGTCTAGATGTATGAATAAAATCATATATGATTTTGTATAGGGTTTTGACACTCTATGGGTAAAATCATTTTTGATTTTAAATGGTTTTCTTTGTATAGAGCTCATTTGGTTTTGTCTCAATGTGTTATAAAAAATCATATATGATTTTGTATAGGTTTTCCCCAATGTATGCGTAAAATCATTTTTGATTTTTTATAGTTGATTTTGAATAGGTTTTTCACAATGTATGCGTAAAATCATTTTTGATTTTGAATAGTTCATTATATATAGGATTTTCACACTGTAAGAGTAAAATCAAATATGATTCTAGGCATAAGAACACAAGTAACTAAAACCTCAATACAAAATCAAATTTGATTGTACAAAACAAAGTTACAAAACACAAATCTATAGAATCTATATACAAAATCAAATATGATTTTACACATACAGTTACAAAAACAGAAATCTCTATAATCTTTATACATAATCAAATATGATTATGAACATAAAAGTAAACAATAACAGATAACAAATCGATTTTGATGTTATTCATACATTTCCACAAAACAAATAGAGTTTATATCCACAAGCCTATACACCAAAAAATTTAATTCAGAATCATAAAATTGATTAAATCATATTATCAAATATTGATTTAGACATTTCATCAAACACCTTAAGCAATATTCAATCAAATGTGATTTGATATTAAATCATATATAAGAAACTTTGGTTTAGACATTTCATCAAACACCTTATGCAATATTGTACCAAACAACAAAGTCAATTGAATAACTAATAAAATTTAACAAGTTCAAATGTTAGAATAGATCTAATCACATATTATCCAATTACATTTGATTATCACCTGAGAAAATTCGAATTTACAAAACAAAAGGTCGTAATATTCGTATTCAATACACCCTTCATTGATATTAACATCTCAAGATCAATTGATGATGACTGATGAAGATGATGATGACGACGGAAATGATGGCTGTGCCATTTCGATTGGAACGCGACGGTGACCTAAACACGATGGGGGTGGTGGTGGTGGTGATGTTAGTGGTGATTTTCCAAGAGGGGGAGTGAGAGAGAAAGAGAGATCTGTGTGTGTGTTTGGAACTAGATAGCAAAGAAGTGGGATAATATGTCAAATGACGAAAATACCCCTCCATGTTTTTTTTTTAATTTTTAATATCAGCCGTAGATCTGTTTTGATCAAAGGGCTGAGAGTTAGCCCTTGGGTTTCACCAAATTGTATGTTTTCACATGAATACAACTCTATTATGTAATTAATATATACGAGTCGGGTATACGAGTTCAGGACGATATCGGGTATACGGGTCGGGTATGTGGCTTTTCATTTAAAACCATCCCCGGACCCGAACCCGGTTAAAGTATTAAAACAATCTCCATACCCCGGCCCTAGACCCGCATACCTGGACCCGAACCCGGACCAAAAATGTCGGGTTTCGGATTTCCCCATCGGGTACGGATTCGTTTGCCATCCTTAACAACAAGGTAGTTTCATATACTAAACCTGGTCTTCAATAATTGGAATTTATAAACTATACATGGCTACTAGAGCATGAGCTTCCATGTGATACGCACCAACATATCGCAATTGGCAATTTTCTGCAAACCAACAAAAATGACATTTCAAAAAGGTATCATGAGCTTGAATTCTCATCAAATCCATACAACATAATTCCACTAGAAAAGAAAACCGAGACTTGACACTAGCAACAGCACAAATCTGCAGTACTTTCATATTGATTTTGATTAGGCATACATAACACACAAACTATGACATAACCATTATTCTCCCTCCTCGAGATGTGCATTTTTTGGTTATAGATTAAAGGATACGGCTAAATCAAAAAGAACTAAAGATGATCATTCAACAAACACGTACACCTAATGCCAGCCAGATCGTAATAAATATAAGAATGCAAGTTCAAGTGCATTAGATATTTAGATGACAACACTGTTAGCCCATGACCAACAGTAAGCGGCAACTGCAAAAAGGTCAAGTAAGCCTTGTCAAGTGCTTTCCCCTGAAACAACTTTCACTTATGTCACATACTAACCAAATACTATTTTCATTAAAAAAAAAAAAAAGGATAAAGGCCAATTTATAGATGAATGCCATACATGTGAATGAGCTTCTTCTGCCATTTTTGACGCACGTACCTCCATCATAGTTTGCAAGCAGATCTGCGTTGATGAACATATACATTAAAATATCAGTAGATGAACAAATGGAACTCCTTGCATTTTATCTGGATTATGAACATTTGCTATGAAAGACAAAGAAAGAAAGTTATGGAAAAACTGTGGCACACAATGATATGTAGCACAAAGAACCAAGAGCTAGATGATGCATCACCTACTTCTCATGTAGAGCATTTTATAATAACATTATTAACAACATTATTATTATTATCATCAAGGCATATCGATTATCAATCCCTAGATAACCACACGAGGTTTGAAAAGTATATATGTCACAAGTTTCCGGTATAATGAACAAACAGTCAAAGATTCCAATTACAGGATTACCAATCAAGCTTGCATATCATATAGAGTTAGGTTGTCGAGTAGTACAATACATTATAAAAGTATCCTACGGCAGTTAGAGGGGTATTAGTAAAATGGGCCATTTCAGAAACTATATCTACAAAATGTAGATCAATTTAGTAGAATTAACAAAATAGTCCAAATCCCAAATTAAAAGCTTTGCCTCCCCCGGTAGCTCATCTTTAATAGTAATCTTAAATCAAAGAGTAAAATGATCACGTGTTTCAAAAGGTAAAAATAAAATGATCATGCATTTCATAAGGCAAGAATAAAATGATTTTAAGATTCAAAGTAAGATATAACCATTTCCACAACTTTTGACCCGTTTGAGCTCTTTCCTAGTTTCCCATAAGCTAATTTAATGTTATTTCACATGTTTGACCAGCTAAAGGTCCTTCACCGATCGATCCATTCATTAGAATATGGGTTACATTGCCACCTACACCTAAAGGTTTATCTAACAATGTGATCATACCCTGGTAGTTCACGAGGAAACTGAAAAGCGTAATCAAGTATGATCCAACAACAAGTAGCAAGAGCAAGTTTTTTTTTTTTTTTTTTTTTTTTTTTTTTTTTTTTTTTTTTTTTTTTTTTTTTTTTTTTTTTTTTTTTTTTTTTTTTTTTTTTTTTTTTTTTTTTTTTTTTTTTTTTTTTTTTTTTTTTTTTTTTTTTTTTTTTTTTTTTTTTTTTTTTTTTTTTTTTTTTTTTTTTTTTTTTTTTTTTTTTTTTTTTTTTTTTTTTTTTTTTTTTTTTTTTTTTTTTTTTTTTTTTTTTTTTTTTTTTTTTTTTTTTTTTTTTTTTTTTTTTTTTTTTTTTTTTTTTTTTTTTTTTTTTTTTTTTTTTTTTTTTTTTTTTTTTTTTTTTTTTTTTTTTTTTTTTTTTTTTTTTTTTTTTTTTTTTTTTTTTTTTTTTTTTTTTTTTTTTTTTTTTTTTTTTTTTTTTTTTTTTTTTTTTTTTTTTTTTTTTTTTTTTTTTTTTTTTTTTTTTTTTTTTTTTTTTTTTTTTTTTTTTTTTTTTTTTTTTTTTTTTTTTTTTTTTTTTTTTTTTTTTTTTTTTTTTTTTTTTTTTTTTTTTTTTTTTTTTTTTTTTTTTTTTTTTTTTTTTTTTTTTTTTTTTTTTTTTTTTTTTTTTTTTTTTTTTTTTTTTTTTTTTTTTTTTTTTTTTTTTTTTTTTTTTTTTTTTTTTTTTTTTTTTTTTTTTTTTTTTTTTTTTTTTTTTTTTTTTTTTTTTTTTTTTTTTTTTTTTTTTTTTTTTTTTTTTTTTTTTTTTTTTTTTTTTTTTTTTTTTTTTTTTTTTTTTTTTTTTTTTTTTTTTTTTTTTTTTTTTTTTTTTTTTTTTTTTTTTTTTTTTTTTTTTTTTTTTTTTTTTTTTTTTTTTTTTTTTTTTTTTTTTTTTTTTTTTTTTTTTTTTTTTTTTTTTTTTTTTTTTTTTTTTTTTTTTTTTTTTTTTTTTTTTTTTTTTTTTTTTTTTTTTTTTTTTTTTTTTTTTTTTTTTTTTTTTTTTTTTTTTTTTTTTTTTTTTTTTTTTTTTTTTTTTTTTTTTTTTTTTTTTTTTTTTTTTTTTTTTTTTTTTTTTTTTTTTTTTTTTTTTTTTTTTTTTTTTTTTTTTTTTTTTTTTTTTTTTTTTTTTTTTTTTTTTTTTTTTTTTTTTTTTTTTTTTTTTTTTTTTTTTTTTTTTTTTTTTTTTTTTTTTTTTTTTTTTTTTTTTTTTTTTTTTTTTTTTTTTTTTTTTTTTTTTTTTTTTTTTTTTTTTTTTTTTTTTTTTTTTTTTTTTTTTTTTTTTTTTTTTTTTTTTTTTTTTTTTTTTTTTTTTTTTTTTTTTTTTTTTTTTTTTTTTTTTTTTTTTTTTTTTTTTTTTTTTTTTTTTTTTTTTTTTTTTTTTTTTTTTTTTTTTTTTTTTTTTTTTTTTTTTTTTTTTTTTTTTTTTTTTTTTTTTTTTTTTTTTTTTTTTTTTTTTTTTTTTTTTTTTTTTTTTTTTTTTTTTTTTTTTTTTTTTTTTTTTTTTTTTTTTTTTTTTTTTTTTTTTTTTTTTTTTTTTTTTTTTTTTTTTTTTTTTTTTTTTTTTTTTTTTTTTTTTTTTTTTTTTTTTTTTTTTTTTTTTTTTTTTTTTTTTTTTTTTTTTTTTTTTTTTTTTTTTTTTTTTTTTTTTTTTTTTTTTTTTTTTTTTTTTTTTTTTTTTTTTTTTTTTTTTTTTTTTTTTTTTTTTTTTTTTTTTTTTTTTTTTTTTTTTTTTTTTTTTTTTTTTTTTTTTTTTTTTTTTTTTTTTTTTTTTTTTTTTTTTTTTTTTTTTTTTTTTTTTTTTTTTTTTTTTTTTTTTTTTTTTTTTTTTTTTTTTTTTTTTTTTTTTTTTTTTTTTTTTTTTTTTTTTTTTTTTTTTTTTTTTTTTTTTTTTTTTTTTTTTTTTTTTTTTTTTTTTTTTTTTTTTTTTTTTTTTTTTTTTTTTTTTTTTTTTTTTTTTTTTTTTTTTTTTTTTTTTTTTTTTTTTTTTTTTTTTTTTTTTTTTTTTTTTTTTTTTTTTTTTTTTTTTTTTGGGGGGGGGGGGGGGGGGGGGGGGGGGGGGGGGGGGGGGGGGGATTCAACACTTGCTTAAGAGAGGTTAAAATATCATTGCTATCATATAAACGAACAAATGCAATAAGAGGGGATGACCTTACCTGATAAATCTGCAGTGTATTAATTGTCGAATCGTAAAAAGTGAACATTCCATCAATGACCTCCCGGTGCAACTTAACTTCTACTACATGGTCTGCTAATTCCTGTAATTAGCAAATAGGATTTTGCCCGAGTGAAACTAAAATTGAAAAGATAGTGGATTTCACTTTGCTTTCTAGCAAAAAAAATCAAAATTCTCATGTATATTTTTATGATGGAAAAGCTAAAATACAAATATCCTTGTTAATACCTTTTTCAATGCCATGATGAATGCATTGTCCTTCAGAGAGAAATGGTGCATACTGTTAAGTAATGAGAAACCAATTTTTATTGTATTGATTGATTTCGTTCATATTACAAAACTGAGGACTAACCCTCTATTTATACACAGTTATGCTAAGACAAACCCTAATTCTTGACTATGCTTGTATTGGGCTTGGGCCCTTAATGGACCGACTTTTGTTACGGGCTTGTACTCGGGAAGTGATGAGGCATTTTCTGATCCCACTTTCTAACACTCCCCCTCAAGTTGAATATTGGGATTACCGAAATTCAACTTGCTTAGACATTTGTGAAACATAGATGTTCCCACAGCTTTGGTTAAAATATCAGCAAGTTGTTCTTCAGACTTAACGAAAGGCAACTTGATGATTCCATTCTCCAATTTTTCTTTTATAAAATGACGATCAACTTCCACATGTTTTGTTCTGTCATGTTGAACTGGATTCTCTGAGATCTGAATAGCAGCTTTATTATCACTCATGATTTTAATGCTTTCTTTGGGAGCAAAGCCTATTTCAGTTACCAGCTTCTTCAACCACAAAGCTTCTGCTAGTCCTCTAGCTATACCTCTAAACTCGGCTTCGGCACTAGACAAGGAGACAACTTTCTGTTTTTTACTTTTTTTTTTTTTTTTTTTTTTTTTTTTTTTTTTTTTTTTTTTTTTTTTTTTTTTTTTTTTTTTTTTTTTTTTTTTTTTTTTTTTTTTTTTTTTTTTTTTTTTTTTTTTTTTTTTTTTTTTTTTTTTTTTTTTTTTTTTTTTTTTTTTTTTTTTTTTTTTTTTTTTTTTTTTTTTTTTTTTTTTTTTTTTTTTTTTTTTTTTTTTTTTTTTTTTTTTTTTTTTTTTTTTTTTTTTTTTTTTTTTTTTTTTTTTTTTTTTTTTTTTTTTTTTTTTTTTTTTTTTTTTTTTTTTTTTTTTTTTTTTTTTTTTTTTTTTTTTTTTTTTTTTTTTTTTTTTTTTTTTTTTTTTTTTTTTTTTTTTTTTTTTTTTTTTTTTTTTTTTTTTTTTTTTTTTTTTTTTTTTTTTTTTTTTTTTTTTTTTTTTTTTTTTTTTTTTTTTTTTTTTTTTTTTTTTTTTTTTTTTTTTTTTTTTTTTTTTTTTTTTTTTTTTTTTTTTTTTTTTTTTTTTTTTTTTTTTTTTTTTTTTTTTTTTTTTTTTTTTTTTTTTTTTTTTTTTTTTTTTTTTTTTTTTTTTTTTTTTTTTTTTTTTTTTTTTTTTTTTTTTTTTTTTTTTTTTTTTTTTTTTTTTTTTTTTTTTTTTTTTTTTTTTTTTTTTTTTTTTTTTTTTTTTTTTTTTTTTTTTTTTTTTTTTTTTTTTTTTTTTTTTTTTTTTTTTTTTTTTTTTTTTTTTTTTTTTTTTTTTTTTTTTTTTTTTTTTTTTTTTTTTTTTTTTTTTTTTTTTTTTTTTTTTTTTTTTTTTTTTTTCTTGATCCCACTTTCTAACACTCCCCCTCAAGTTGAATATTGGGATTACCGAAATTCAACTTGCTTAGACATTTGTGAAACATAGATGTTCCCACAGCTTTGGTTAAAATATCAGCAAGTTGTTCTTCAGACTTAACGAAAGGCAACTTGATGATTCCATTCTCCAATTTTTCTTTTATAAAATGACGATCAACTTCCACATGTTTTGTTCTGTCATGTTGAACTGGATTCTCTGAGATCTGAATAGCAGCTTTATTATCACTCATGATTTTAATGCTTTCTTTGGGAGCAAAGCCTATTTCAGTTACCAGCTTCTTCAACCACAAAGCTTCTGCTAGTCCTCTAGCTATACCTCTAAACTCGGCTTCGGCACTAGACAAGGAGACAACTTTCTGTTTTTTACTTTTCCATGTAACCAAATTACCACCTATCAACGAGAAATACCCTGAAGTGGATCTTCGATTACCTTTATCTCCTGCCCAATCTGCATCTGTATATATCTGAATCTGAAGATGACCATTAGCTTTAAATAACACCCCATGACCTGAAGTCCCTTTAAGATACCTGATAATTCGTAGAACCGCATCCATATGATCCTCCTGAGGTTGATGCATAAATTGGCTAACCACTCCAACAGCATACGCTATGTCTGGACGAGTATGAGCCAAATAAATGAGTTTCCCTACCAACCTTTGATATCTATTTTTGTCAGTGGCTTTAGCATCTGTCTTTATAAACAATTTATGATTAATGACCATGGGTGTATCTGCTGGTTTGCAATCAATCATTCCTGTTTCAGCTAAAAGATCCAATATATACTTCTTCTGGTAAATAAATATTCCATGTTTAGACCTTGAAACTTCTATTCCAAGAAAGTACTTCAAATCTCCCAAATCTTTCATTTCGAATTCTGCAAACAAAGCTGTTTTCAATTGATCAATCTCCTTTTCATCATTTCCTGTAATAATCATGTCATCAACATAAATTATTAGACATGTTACTAGAGTTCCTCTATGACGAAGGAACAATGTGTGATCAGAATTGCTCTGCTGATATCCATACTTCTTCATAGCAAGAGTAAATCTTCCAAACCACGCTCTAGGTGACTGTTTAAGTCCATACAAGGACTTCTTCAACTTACAAACTTCTCCATGTTTGAAGTCATGAGAAAAACCTGGAGGGGGATCCATATATACTTCCTCTTTTAATTCTCCATG
>CM067171.1:82604071-82661571 GCA_034093135.1 Erigeron breviscapus | reverse complement strand
CTATTATTATTTGTATTATGATCGCAACACATTTTGTCATTCTTATAAGAGCGTCGTTTCTGTATCATATTTCGTCATTTCTCCTAATACCATTATCTTAATAAATTTAGATAATTTTCTTAAAAAGAAAGACATCCACAAACGTCATGTCTCCCGGGGCAACGCCCGGGTGACATATCTCGTTAGTTTTTAAATTTAAAATATTCAACCTTTTTTTTTTTATCAATAAAACGTATCCAAGTTTGTAAAATTAAGGTATTTTACTCTTTTTTTTATCAATAAAAGGTATTCAACTTTCCAAAACATAAAATTAAAACTTTTTCTTGATATTTTTAACCGCGGTTTTCGTTAACTTTGTACATGGAGGGACCATTAGGATGTTCAAAACTATCCCTATCCAAACCCATAATTCGATATGATTTTATTCTAAAACTCAAATATCCGAAGTCTAAGATTTCCGAACTTCGACTATTCAACTTTTTGGATTCAGATTCGGATAATGAAATCCATAATCCAAAAATTAGACATTTGACTTTAAAAATCCTCGGGAACTACCGTTTTTTTCATCCACCGACACAACATGAATAAATAATCTGTAGTCAAAGCAACTTCGTCACTTTCGTGTACCCATCGGACGGCAGCCCTTTCGGGGGTTCCTTAGGGACCGATTCACTCTGCGTAGATTGACTGAACGCAGAAAACCTTCCACTGGCAGGCGATCGTGTTTTTCACATAAAATAGGATATCTAAAACTTAAAAATAATAAAGTCGAAATTTTTGAAATTTCGGTACCGAAATTCAAAATATTTTATTCCAAAAATCGAATATTCGAGGTTTGGATATCCGAGATTTTGGATATAAGAATTTTTGGATAAAATCGGATCAGATTACGGGTTCGGATATAGATAGTTTTGAACACCCTATTGGTTCCGCCATATACAAAATTTAACAAAAATCATACTTAAAAATGTCAAAAAAAAGTTTTTAGTTTTATGTTTTGAAAAGTTGGATACCTTTTATTGATCAAAAAAAAGTTGAATACCTTAAAATTAAAAATTAATAAACTTGGATACTTTTTTGTGCAATTTACCCTTTATTTATTTACATGTATAGGGTTGAAATCTATAATAATTTTCACCCAAACTTCCTTAGATGGATGGCATCCCACCTTCCATTTCCTTTTTCACCACCCATTTTTAACCAATTAACTTATGTCACCTCAATTCCACCACTCACTCATCACTCATCCAAAATTTTTAGGCATCCGACCACTCACTTCACCACTTACTACAATTTTTATTTTATTTAAAATCTTAAATTTCATTAAAACAAAAAAACTACATAATATATAATATATAACTTTAATGAAATAATAAAACAATACGTATATATGTATCTATAACCTTGCATATGTAAAAAAAAAAAGAAAAAGAAAAGGTTTTAATTTTATGTTTTGAAAAGTTGGATACCTTTTATTGATCAAAAAAAAGTTTTGAGTTTTATTTTTGAAAAGTTGGATACCTTTTATTGATCAAAAAAAAGTTTTTTTTATGTTTTGAAAAGTTGGATACCTTTTATTGATCAAAAAAAAGTTTTGAGTTTTATGTTTTGAAAAGTTGGATACCTTTTATTGATCAAAAAAAGGTTTTAATTTTATGTTTTGAAAAGTTGGATACCTTTTATTGATCAAAAAAAAGTTGAATACCTTAAATTTAAAAATTAATAAACTTGGATACTTTTTTGTGCAATTTACCCTTTATTTATTTACATGTATAGGGTTGAAATCTATAATAATTTTCACCCAAACTTCCTTAGATGGATGGCATCCCACCTTCCATTTCCTTTTTCACCACCCATTTTTAACCAATTAACTTATGTCACCTCAATTCCACCACTCACTCATCACTCATCCAAAATTTTTAGGCATCCGACCACTCACTTCACCACTTACTACAATTTTTATTTTATTTAAAATCTTAAATTTCATTAAAACAAAAAAACTACATAATATATAATATATAACTTTAATAAATAATAAAACAATACTTGTTCATATGTTTCTAGTTGATTTGAGGTGATTTCGAGTCTTTAAAATGGTAAAATGGAATTTAGGGTTAGGGTTAGGGTTAGGGTTAGGGTTAGGGTTAGGGTTAGGGTTAGGGTTAGGGTTAGGGTTAGGGTTAGGGTTAGGGTTAGGGTTAGGGTTAGGGTTAGGGTTAGGGTTAGGGTTAGGGTTAGGGTTAGGGTTAGGGTTAGGGTTAGGGTTAGGGTTAGGGTTAGGGTTAGGGTTAGGGTTAGGGTTAGGGTTAGGGTTAGGGTTAGGGTTAGGGTTAGGGTTAGGGTTAGGGTTAGGGTTAGGGTTAGGGTTAGGGTTAGGGTTAGGGTTAGGGTTAGGGTTAGGGTTAGGGTTAGGGTTAGGGTTAGGGTTAGGGTTAGGGTTAGGGTTAGGGTTAGGGTTAGGGTTAGGGTTAGGGTTAGGGTTAGGGTTAGGGTTAGGGTTAGGGTTAGGGTTAGGGTTAGGGTTAGGGTTAGGGTTAGGGTTAGGGTTAGGGTTAGGGTTAGGGTTAGGGTTAGGGTTAGGGTTAGGGTTAGGGTTAGGGTTAGGGTTAGGGTTAGGGTTAGGGTTAGGGTTAGGGTTAGGGTTAGTGTATAGGGTTGAAATCTATAATAATTTTCACCCAAACTTCCTTAGATGGATGGCATCCCACCTTCCATTTCCTTTTTCACCACCCATTTTTAACCAATTAACTTATGTCACCTCAATTCCACCACTCACTCATCACTCATCCAAAATTTTTAGGCATCCGACCACTCACTTCACCACTTACTACAATTTTTATTTTATTTAAAATCTTAAATTTCATTAAAACAAAAAAACTACATAATATATAATATATAACTTTAATGAAATAATAAAACAATACGTATATATGTATCTATAACCTTGCATATGTAAAAAAAAAAAGAAAAAGAACAATTGTAAAGTAATAAAAGAGCCTTTAAGTTGTCTCGATTCTCACTCCCGCACAAGCTCCGTTGCGTGGTCTGACCACTCAAACCCACACCACCACACGTGGTGGAGGGTCGACGGCAGTGTTCCGTGGTGGTGCCACGCACCCAACTTCCATCCAATGCCAACCCCCTTATAAAATATAATAATGATAACAATAATAGAAATATTAAATTTCGCTCATACAATTGAGGTTCTGATGGTTCGTTCATACTATAATTTTTCAATTTTAGTTATATACATTTTGGGACACTTATCCCTTTACAAAATCTACCCCTCAACACTTCTTACACCAATTACCTTTATATCATTAACTGTAACACCCGTGAATTTTGACCCGTTGACTTTTTGTGTAAATTGACTAACAAACTTGTTGAATGAAATAATTGGGCCCATTTGTGATTATATGGCTATGTAGTATGCTAGTCGGTATTTAATTGTGCAACTAATGGTAATGTGGTTGAGAAGGGAAACGGGTCGGCCCGTGGGTAGTCCATGACCCACCAGCCCCCCCAAGACCCATTTCCCCTTATCCTTTTCTCATTTCTCTCTATCTCTCCTATCCTCTCTCAAGTAAAAGAACCCTCTTTTGGTTCTTCATCAATTCTTGCATCAACTTGGTGTTTGAAACTACCATAATACAAGAATCATAGCCATCTTCATCTCGTTTGCTCCCTATCGAAGAATCAAAGGTGGAAATCTTCCATTCTTAGCCACTTTGACCTAATTTCGGGTTTAAGCTCAAGGAGGTGTTTGTGTAAGTCAAAATCATCCCATTTATTTCCATTTATGCTTGTTCATATGTTTCTAGTTGATTTGAGGTGATTTCGAGTCTTTAAAATGGTAAAATGGAATTTAGGGTTAGGGTTAGGGTTTTAGGGTTTGAATGATTTGTGAGTGATTTTGATGTTTTGGTCGAATTTGTGGGTTGGGTTATGTGTATTTATGTTCAATGATGCTAAGTTATGCTTCAAATCAGGTTAAAAGTCTTTACAAATCGATTTGGGTTGGTTTGGGTCGATTTGGGGGTTTTGGGTTCGTGTTTCTTGATGAAACTGCTGGTGCTGGCTGCAGGAGGTGGTCACTGCGGCGCAGTGAGCTTCACCTTTGCTCACTGCGGCGCAGTGCCTTTGTACTGGTTCTGGGCCAGTTTAGCCACTGCGGCGCAGTGGGCATGGTCCTTGCTCACTGCGGCGCAGTGCATTGTTTCTGGTCCTGGTTCAGTTTAGCCACTGCGGCGCAGTGGGCATAGTTCTGGCCCACTGCGGCGCAGTGGATGGTCACTGTGATTATATGTGTGTCGATTTTCAAATTGTTGAGGTTGTATAATTGACATTTCAGTATTATGATGTATAATTATAGGTTGTGGAGGTGTGGACCCTATTACTCGTTTGTAATCTTTTACTAACTTCTTTGCCGGACAAGGTGAGTTTCGTATCTCCCTACTCGCTTGAGATTCGGGCTGAAAAGTGTAAACCTTGCTTGTTTACTTGCAATTATTGATTCATTGATTGATGGTCTTAGTTGTTAGACTTATGTGTTAGTTCCTTTCGTTTGATTGGGTTAAATTGGTTCGAGTATTGAATTGTTGAGACGGTTTTCATGTTTGAATGACTTAGTTTATGTTTGTTAAGTATCTAGTAATAATAGGATAGACGTACATACATGAAAGTCGGTTATGCCTTCATTGGGTTTTAGATGTGGTGGGAAGGCTGCGGGTGACCCTATATATAAGCATCTGGGACTCGAAGGAAGCAGAATCCTCTGAAGTATATGTACGTATAGTTGGTTTGAATTGTGGTTAATGGCTTATGGTTGTCGAATGTTGATTATTGGGTTAAGATTGACGATTATCGATTGTTAGTTTATGGTTCATCATATGTTGATTGACTTGGGTTATGTTTTGGCGAAGTATTAATGGCTGATGTCGATGAGTGGTGATTATCGGTTTATGATTGACGATTATTGATTGATGACTCAGGTTTGGCGAATATTGATTATTGATTCATATTCATCGTATATTGATTGTCGGTTTATGAATTATGCATTTACATTTGATTGTAAGCATTGCATACATTGTTGATGAGCCCTCGGCAGGGGATTGCCGACATCCTGGTGCATAGATGTATGCACCCATTTTGGATGTAGAACGTGACCCCGAGTATATAGACATATATATCTCGATGATTTTGAGATACAGCCTTGTTCATGGTAATGACAGAAGGGTATCGTTGCATAAGTGACTGGAGATCACGCATAGGATAGGCATGTTTGCTTATTCATGCATTTGGCACTTACTTTGATTCGCATATCATTTGTGCATTCTCATTTACACATTTACTTGTCTTGTGTAATCTTGATGTTGGGCGATGTTGTGTTATGTAGAGGCTCGCTGTAAGTCATGTCTAGCCTCTATTCTTATATTGTGACTATTGATGTTGGCTCTTTACGAACCATTACTACGGACTCACCAACCTTGTGTTGACTATGCTTAGTACACTTTTCAGGTAATCAGGTTCTCCCAGGACGTGGAGTTTAGTTGTTCGCTTGCTGTAAACCCGGACTATGGACCCCATGGATCAAGGATTCATCGGCTTGCCCTTTTGCATTATGCTTAGGATCGTTTGCCATCTTTGGATGTTATTCTGTTAACTTTGATGGCTATTTGCTCCTTTTGTATTTTGTTACTTGCTTCGTTATGTTTTGGATTCACCGAATTCTTAATTGCATTTAGTTGGTTCTATTGTAATCCCACCTGGTGCTATGTGATTTCCGTGATATTCCGAGCCTCGGCTTGGGGTGTTACAGAATGGTGGCCCATGCGTGGTCGTAGAGAATTAGGCGGTTTGACCTAGACTACGGCCTAAGTTAAAACTCTTCATATAGCATGCATGGTTAGGAAATTCGTGTGCAATGTGAATTATGTGAATCCCCGTGTGAGTTCGTAGTTAAGACCTATTGTATGAAAGCTTGAATTCAATGTGATGAATGTGGTTACCATGATTTGCTGTTGGTAATTGTCAGGACTAATTTGATGATTTAGGGCAAAATGAAAGGATGCCATTAACTTAGTATAATATTGTGGCAACCCTAAAAGAACCCGATCAACTCTTTTATGGTTACCCGATATTATAGCAAGCTCATGACATCGTGGATTGCGCACGTGTGGCTTAAAGTATAATAAGGAACCGATATGCTTAATGGAAGTTGATTAGGTGGAAGGTTAGCCGTTGGTACACCTTGTATACATACCCGGTCAATAACTAGAGAGCATATCGAATTCGGATTATACTTTGAATCATTCGTGTTAGTTGTTGATTGCATGACGTAATGAGCATGATTACTTGATGTTATGATATGTAAAAATCCCTTATGATGCTAACACTCTTGCTTTAACTTAACGATATGAAATGAGTATGTAGTATCGGTTTGAGAGCATTGACTACTTGTGTGGCTAACATGTGAGCATTTGAGACTAACTCTCGGGTCAACGTGTCACTTGTTTTATAGAAATGGAGAGACCAAGGAGAGTCCGAACGAACTATAGGGCTGAAGAGGAAGAACCTCAACCGGAAGCTCAACCGGAAATACAAGGAGGTAGGGGCCGTGGTAGAGGTCGTGGTAGGGGCCGTGGTAGGGGTCGTGGTAGAGCTCCTGAGCCAAACTTGGCTGAGGTAATTGCTCAAACAGTCGCCGGCATCATGCCAACCATCATTGCTCAAGTCACCGCAAGTCTTGGGCAAAATAATGTGGCTCAAGACAACGAAGCTCCAGAAAACGAAAATAATGAAAATGCTCAACCTCATGCCGTAGAGGATGAAGAAGAGGGACCGGTGGGAGTTGGTATCGGTATGCCCATGAATAATCAGTATGGCGGATACCGCCAAGGGTGTATATTTAAGGATTTTAAAAGTTGTGGGGCACCGGAGTTTGATGGGAAGGGTGGTCCCACGGAATGTATAAGGTGGTTTGAGGCGATAGAGGCGGTGATTGAAAGGAGTCATTGCACCTATGATGACCGGATTTCCTATGCATCCGGCATGTTTAGGCATGACGCCTTGAGTTGGTGGAACCAAGAAATAACGTTGGGTCGGACTCATAATTTGGAATGGATCGACTTCAAGGACAAAGTGAAAGCAAAGTTTTGTCCTCCGTATGAACTACAAAACTTAACCATTGAGTTTGCTAATCTCAGCATGGAGGGAGCCGATTTCAAGGGCTACGTGAGACGATTTCAAGAACTGTCTACCCTCATTCCTCACTTGGTGGGCACCGAGTCACAGGCCATCCAGAAGTTTGTATTGGGCTTGAATCCTCAAGTCCGATCTTATGTAAACTCCAACATGCCTACTTCTTTGGCTAATGCGGTCAACCAAGCCGGGAGTGTGACTGAGGATTTATTGAGGTGTGGTGTTTTGAGCAAATCCTCATCAAACAAGAGGAAAGAAGTGGGTGAGTCAAGTGGGGTAAAGAAAGCGGGAAGGTTTGACCCCAAGAATGCTTATAGGGGTAGGGTAATGGCGGCGGTAGAACCGGCTAGGAAAACTTTCCCGGGACCTCATCCTTTCTGTGGGAGGTGCAACCAACATCACCCCGCAAATGCCCAATGCAAAACATGCTTTAATTGTAACCGGGTCGGGCACCTCTCTAGGGATTGTAGAGCTCCAAGAGCCGGCCCAATGAATGCGGCTCCTATTCGGGCCGTTCCTCCTCAAGGTAACCAAAGAAGAGGCGAATGTTTTGAATGTGGTAGCCGTGACCACTACCGAAATAATTGTCCTCGATGGGTGGGGCAACAAGTGCAAGTAGCCGTCCACCCCAACCAACTGCAAATGGTCGGGCCTAATCAAAACCGGGGACAACAAGGCCACCAAGTGCAACCACGCGGCCGAGCCTTTGCGGCCAATGTAAATGAAGCCCGCAATGATCCTAACGTAGTAGCAGGTACTTTTCTCCTTAATGGTCTCTATGCAACCGTTCTATTTGATTCCGGGGCCGATTTTAGCCTCGTATCTTCTAACTTTGTTCCTTTGATTGATGTGCATCCGTGTGCTCTAAACTATGTGCTTGACATTGAAATGGTAAACGGGTCACTAACTAGAATTAGTCAAATACTTCGAGAATGTGTCTTGACTTTGGAAGATGTCGACTTCTTCATTGACCTTATGCCCCTTGACATTGGTAGTTTTGATATTATAGTGGGTATGGATTGGTTGACGGCGGTAAATGCAACCATTGATTGTGGCGAGAGAGTTGTTAAAATACCTTTGGCTAACGGTAAAATTCTTAGGGTTCAAGGTGAAACCTCCGATTCTTCAACTTCTAAAGTCTTTAGTGCTACCATCTCAAAGGTAGAATTGAAGACCGTCCCTATCGTTTGTGATTTTCCCGATGTTTTTCCGGACGACTTACCGGGGTTACCTCCGCCCCGTGAACTTGATTTTCGTATCAATCTTATTCCCGAAGCCGCGCCCATAGCAAAAGCCCCATATAGACTAGCCTTAACCGAAATGCAAGAATTGCAAACTCAACTCAAGGAACTCCAAGAGAAGGGTTTCATTCGCCCTAGTCAATCTCCTTGGGGTGCTCCTGTTCTCTTCGTCAAAAAGAAAGACGGATCCTTCAGAATGTGTATTGATTATCGGGAATTGAACAAGCTCACCGTGAAGAACCGATATCCTCTCCCTAGAATTGATGACTTGTTTGATCAACTTCAAGGTGCTAAGCACTTCTCAAAAATCGATCTTCGCTCGGGTTATCATCAACTCCGAGTACATGTAGATGACATCCCCAAAACGGCTTTTCGCACGAGGTATGGTCATTTTGAATTCACCGTGATGCCTTTCGGGTTGACTAACGCACCGGCGGTGTTCATGGACTTGATGAACCGGGTGTGTCAACCATATTTAGACAAGTCCGTCATTGTGTTCATTGATGACATACTTGTATACTCAAAGACAAAAGAGGAGCATGTTGAGCACTTGCGTGAAGTGCTTGAATTACTAAGGAAAGAGAAATTGTATGCAAAATTTTCCAAGTGTGAGTTTTGGTTGGAAGAGGTCCACTTCCTTGGTCACGTAGTGAGCAAGGATGGTATTCATGTGGACCCAAGCAAGATTGAAGCGGTCAAGAATTGGAGAAGACCCGAAACGCCATCCGAAATCCGCCAATTCCTTGGATTGGCGGGTTACTATAGAAGATTTATTGAAAATTTCTCCCGTATTGCACAACCACTCACCCTCTTGACTCAAAAGGAGAGAAATTTTGAATGGGGCGAAAGACAAGAGAACGCCTTCCAAACACTTAAAGATTTGTTGTGTGACGCTCCTGTTTTGGCATTACCGGATGGGATCGAAGATTTTGTTGTTTATTGTGATGCTTCGGGGCAAGGGTTGGGTTGTGTCCTTATGCAAAGGGGTAAAGTCATTGCTTATGCCTCTCGGCAATTGAAGGTGCATGAGAAGAACTACCCGACACATGATTTGGAATTGGGAGCGGTTGTGTTTGCTTTGAAGTGTTGGAGGCATTATCTCTATGGCACCAAATGTGTGATTTATACCGATCACAAAAGTCTCCAACACATTTTCAACCAAAGTGAATTGAATATGAGGCAAAGGCGTTGGTTAGAACTACTTAGTGATTATGATTGTGACATCCGTTATCACCCGGGCAAGGCAAATGTAGTGGCCGATGCCTTGAGCAGAAAGGAGAGAGTGAAGCCAAGACGGGCTAGAGCTATGAGCCTCACGGTAGGGCCAAGTATTCGTGATCGGATTATTGAAGCCCAAATTCAAGCCACCCTACCGGAAAACTTTGGAAACGAAAACCTAGATGGCATGGAACAACTATTTGACCGAAAGAATGATAATGGGCTATACATGGTTGAAAGACTTTGGGTTCCTATTTTCGGCGACTTAAGAATGCTTATTATGAATGAAGCTCACCTATCGCCTTATTCGGTCCATCCCGGGTCGGATAAGATGTACTTTGACTTGAAGGAATTGTATTGGTGGCCGGGCATGAAGCGTGATGTGGCAAGGTATGTGAGTGAGTGCCTTACTTGCTTACAAGTCAAAGCCGATCACAAGAAGCCACCCGGATTGTTGGTACAACCGGTGATGCCCGAATGGAAGTGGGAACATATCTCAATGGACTTCATCACTAAACTACCGAAGACGAGAAGCGGCCGAGACACGATTTGGGTGATAGTAGATCGGTTAACGAAATCGGCTCACTTTTTAGCCATTCGTGAAACCGATAAATTTGACACTTTGGTTCGATTATATATCAAGGAGGTAATATCTAAGCATGGAGTGCCGATTTCTATCATTTCGGATAGAGATGCCCGTTTTAAATCAAAATTTTGGGAAGCATTTCAAAAAGCCATGGGTACTCGACTTGACATGAGCACGGCGTTTCACCCTCAAACGGATGGACAAACCGAGAGAACCATTCAAACACTTGAAGACATGTTGAGGGCATGTGCAATTGATTTTGGTGGAAGCTGGGAAGACCAATTGCCGTTAGTTGAGTTTTCATACAACAATAGCTACCATGCTACCATTCAAATGGCACCCTTTAAAGCATTGTACGGTAGAGTATGTCGTTCCCCTCTAGCTTGGGCAGAAATTGGAGAGAGTCAACTCATCGGGCCAGAAATTGTGATTGAAACGACTAAGGTAATATCTCAAATTAAGGAGAAGTTGCAATTGGCCCGTGAACGTCAGAAGAAGTATGCCGATGTGAGGCGGAGACCGCTAGAGTTTGAAGTTGGTGATTTTGTACTTTTGAAAGTGTCGCCTTGGAAGGGAGTCGTACGTTTTGTGAAGCGGGGAAAACTTGCACCAAGGTTTATTGGTCCTTTCAAGATTCTTGAACGGGTTGGGAAAGTTGCTTATCGGCTAGAATTGCCTCAAGAGCTTAGTGGGGTGCATGATGTGTTTCATATTTGTAATTTGCGCAAGTGTTTGGCGGATCCTACACATCATGTGCCTATGGACGAAATTAGGGTTGATTCGAGCCTAAACTTTGTTGAAGAACCGGTAGAGATTTTGGACCGTCAAGAAAAGAGACTCAAGAAGAAGCGCTACACCATTGTGAAGGTAAGATGGAACGCTAGACGTGGAGCCGAGTTCACTTGGGAGAGAGAAGATCACATGAAGTCTAAGTATCCGCAATTGTTTAATAATTAGGGCTTTGTTGAATTTCGGGACGAAATTCTTTTAACGGGGGGATAATGTAACACCCGTGAATTTTGACCCGTTGACTTTTTGTGTAAATTGACTAACAAACTTGTTGAATGAAATAATTGGGCCCATTTGTGATTATATGGCTATGTAGTATGCTAGTCGGTATTTAATTGTGCAACTAATGGTAATGTGGTTGAGAAGGGAAACGGGTCGGCCCGTGGGTAGTCCATGACCCACCAGCCCCCCCAAGACCCATTTTACTGGTTCTGGGCCAGTTTAGCCACTACGGCGCAGTGCCTTTGTACTGGTTCTGGGCCAGTTTAGCCACTGCGGCGCAGTGCTTTGTACTGGTTCTGGTCCAGTTTAGCCACTGCGGCGCAGTGCATTGTACTGGTTCTGGCCAGTTTAGCCACTGCGGCGCAGTGCCTTGTACTGGTTCTGGCCAGTTTAGCCACTACGGCGCAGTGCCTTTGTACTGGTTCTGGGCCAGTTTAGCCACTGCGGCGCAGTGCCTTTGTACTGGTTCTGGGCCAGTTTAGCCACTGCGGCGCAGTGCATTTGTACTGGTTCTGGCCAGTTTAGCCACTGCGGCGCAGTGCATTGTACTGGTTCTGGCCAGTTTAGCCACTACGGCGCAGTGCCTTTGTACTGGTTCTGGGCCAGTTTAGCCACTGCGGCGCAGTGCCTTGTACTGGTTCTGGGCCAGTTTAGCCACTACGGCGCAGTGCCTTTGTACTGGTTCTGGGCCAGTTTAGCCACTGCGGCGCAGTGCATTGTTCCTGGTTCTGGTCCAGTTTAGCCACTGCGGCGCAGTGCATTGTACTGGTTCTGGCCAGTTTAGCCACTGCGGCGCAGTGCCTTTGTACTGGTTCTGGCCAGTTTAGCCACTACGGCGCAGTGCCTTTGTACTGGTTCTGGGCCAGTTTAGCCACTGCGGCGCAGTGCCTTTGTACTGGTTCTGGGCCAGTTTAGCCACTGCGGCGCAGTGCTTTGTACTGGTTCTGGGCCAGTTTAGCCACTGCGGCGCAGTGCATTGTACTGGTTCTGGCCAGTTTAGCCACTGCGGCGCAGTGCATTGTTGGTCCTGGTTCAGTTTAGCCACTGCGGCGCAGTGGATGGTCACTGTGATTATATGTGTGTCGATTTTCAAATTGTTGAGGTTGTATAATTGACATTTCAGTATTATGATGTATAATTATAGGTTGTGGAGGTGTGGACCCTATTACTCGTTTGTAATCTTTTACTAACTTCTTTGCCGGACAAGGTGAGTTTCGTATCTCCCTACTCGCTTGAGATTCGGGCTGAAAAGTGTAAACCTTGCTTGTTTACTTGCAATTATTGATTCATTGATTGATGGTCTTAGTTGTTAGACTTATGTGTTAGTTCCTTTCGTTTGATTGGGTTAAATTGGTTCGAGTATTGAATTGTTGAGACGGTTTTCATGTTTGAATGACTTAGTTTATGTTTGTTAAGTATCTAGTAATAATAGGATAGACGTACATACATGAAAGTCGGTTATGCCTTCATTGGGTTTTAGATGTGGTGGGAAGGCTGCGGGTGACCCTATATATAAGCATCTGGGACTCGAAGGAAGCAGAATCCTCTGAAGTATATGTACGTATAGTTGGTTTGAATTGTGGTTAATGGCTTATGGTTGTCGAATGTTGATTATTGGGTTAAGATTGACGATTATCGATTGTTAGTTTATGGTTCATCATATGTTGATTGACTTGGGTTATGTTTTGGCGAAGTATTAATGGCTGATGTCGATGAGTGGTGATTATCGGTTTATGATTGACGATTATTGATTGATGACTCAGGTTTGGCGAATATTGATTATTGATTCATATTCATCGTATATTGATTGTCGGTTTATGAATTATGCATTTACATTTGATTGTAAGCATTGCATACATTGTTGATGAGCCCTCGGCAGGGGATTGCCGACATCCTGGTGCATAGATGTATGCACCCATTTTGGATGTAGAACGTGACCCCGAGTATATAGACATATATATCTCGATGATTTTGAGATACAGCCTTGTTCATGGTAATGACAGAAGGGTATCGTTGCATAAGTGACTGGAGATCACGCATAGGATAGGCATGTTTGCTTATTCATGCATTTGGCACTTACTTTGATTCGCATATCATTTGTGCATTCTCATTTACACATTTACTTGTCTTGTGTAATCTTGATGTTGGGCGATGTTGTGTTATGTAGAGGCTCGCTGTAAGTCATGTCTAGCCTCTATTCTTATATTGTGACTATTGATGTTGGCTCTTTACGAACCATTACTACGGACTCACCAACCTTGTGTTGACTATGCTTGTACCTGGTCCAGTTTAGCCACTGCGGCGCAGTGGGCATGATTCTTGCCCACTGCGGCGCAGTGCATTGTTTCTGGTCCTGGTTCAGTTTAGCCACTGCGGCGCAGTGGGCATAGTTCTGGCCCACTGCGGCGCAGTGGGCATGGTTCTTGCCCACTGCGGCGCAGTGCATTGTTTCTGGTCCTGGTCCAGTTTAGCCACTGCGGCGCAGTGCATTGTTTCTGGTCCTGGTTCAGTTTAGCCACTGCGGCGCAGTGGGCATAGTTCTTGCCCACTGCGGCGCAGTGCATTGTTTCTGGTCCTGGTTCAGTTTAGCCACTGCGGCGCAGTGGGCATAGTTCTGGCCCACTGCGGCGCAGTGGGCATAGTTCTTGCCCACTGCGGCGCAGTGCATTGTTTCTGGTCCTGGTTCAGTTTAGCCACTGCGGCGCAGTGGGCATAGTTCTTGCCCACTGCGGCGCAGTGCATTGTTTCTGGTCCTGGTCCAGTTTAGCCACTGCGGCGCAGTGCATTGTTTCTGGTCCTGGTCCAGTTTAGCCACTGCGGCGCAGTGCATTGTTTCTGGTCCTGGTTCAGTTTAGCCACTGCGGCGCAGTGGGCATAGTTCTTGCCCACTGCGGCGCAGTGCATTGTTTCTGGTCCTGGTTCAGTTTAGCCACTGCGGCGCAGTGGGCATAGTTCTGGCCCACTGCGGCGCAGTGGATGGTCACTGTGTCGCAGTGGGCATGTTCTCCCACTGCGGCGCAGTGCATTGTTTCTGGTCCTGGTCCGGTTTAGCCACTGCGGCGCAGTGCATTGTTTCTGGTCCTGGTTCAGTTTAGCCACTGCGGCGCAGTGGGCATGATTCTTGCCCACTGCGGCGCAGTGCATTGTTTCTGGTCCTGGTCCAGTTTAGCCACTGCGGCGCAGTGCATTGTTTCTGGTCCTGGTTCAGTTTAGCCACTGCGGCGCAGTGGGCATAGTTCTGGCCCACTGCGGCGCAGTGGGCATGATTCTTGCCCACTGCGGCGCAGTGCATTGTTTCTGGTCCTGGTTCAGTTTAGCCACTGCGGCGCAGTGCATTGTTTCTGGTCCTGGTCCAGTTTAGCCACTGCGGCGCAGTGCATTGTTTCTGGTCCTGGTTCAGTTTAGCCACTGCGGCGCAGTGGGCATAGTTCTGGCCCACTGCGGCGCAGTGCATGTTTCTGGTCCTGGTCCAGTTTAGCCACTGCGGCGCAGTGGGCATAGTTCTTGCCCACTGCGGCGCAGTGCATTGTTTCTGGTCCTGGTTCAGTTTAGCCACTGCGGCGCAGTGGGCATAGTTCTTGCCCACTGCGGCGCAGTGCATTGTTTCTGGTCCTGGTTCAGTTTAGCCACTGCGGCGCAGTGGGCATAGTTCTGCTCCACTGCGGCGCAGTGGGCATGATTCTTGCCCACTGCGGCGCAGTGCATTGTTTCTGGTCCTGGTCCAGTTTAGCCACTGCGGCGCAGTGCATTGTTTCTGGTCCTGGTTCAGTTTAGCCACTGCGGCGCAGTGGGCATAGTTCTTGCCCACTGCGGCGCAGTGCATTGTTTCTGGTCCTGGTCCAGTTTAGCCACTGCGGCGCAGTGCATTGTTTCTGGTCCTGGTTCAGTTTAGCCACTGCGGCGCAGTGGGCATAGTTCTTGCCCACTGCGGCGCAGTGCATTGTTTCTGGTCCTGGTTCAGTTTAGCCACTGCGGCGCAGTGGGCATGATTCTTGCCCACTGCGGCGCAGTGCATTGTTTCTGGTCCTGGTCCAGTTTAGCCACTGCGGCGCAGTGCATTGTTTCTGGTCCTGGTTCAGTTTAGCCACTGCGGCGCAGTGGGCATAGTTCTTGCCCACTGCGGCGCAGTGCATTGTTTCTGGTCCTGGTCCAGTTTAGCCACTGCGGCGCAGTGCATTGTTTCTGGTCCTGGTTCAGTTTAGCCACTGCGGCGCAGTGGGCATAGTTCTGGCCCACTGCGGCGCAGTGGGCATGATTCTTGCCCACTGCGGCGCAGTGCATTGTTTCTGGTCCTGGTCCAGTTTAGCCACTGCGGCGCAGTGCATTGTTTCTGGTCCTGGTCCAGTTTAGCCACTGCGGCGCAGTGCATTGTTTCTGGTCCTGGTTCAGTTTAGCCACTGCGGCGCAGTGGGCATAGTTCTTGCCCACTGCGGCGCAGTGCATTGTTTCTGGTCCTGGTTCAGTTTAGCCACTGCGGCGCAGTGGGCATAGTTCTTGCCCACTGCGGCGCAGTGCATTGTTTCTGGTCCTGGTTCAGTTTAGCCACTGCGGCGCAGTGGGCATAGTTCTGGCCCACTGCGGCGCAGTGGATGGTTTCTGGTCCTGGTTCAGTTTAGCCACTGCGGCGCAGTGCATTGTTTCTGGTCCTGGTCAGTTTAGCCACTGCGGCGCAGTGCATTGTTTCTGGTCCTGGTCCGGTTTAGCCACTGCGGCGCAGTGCATTGTTTCTGGTCCTGGTTCAGTTTAGCCACTGCGGCGCAGTGGGCATGATTCTTGCCCACTGCGGCGCAGTGCATTGTTTCTGGTCCTGGTCCAGTTTAGCCACTGCGGCGCAGTGCATTGTTTCTGGTCCTGGTTCAGTTTAGCCACTGCGGCGCAGTGGGCATAGTTCTGGCCCACTGCGGCGCAGTGCATTGTTTCTGGTCCTGGTCCAGTTTAGCCACTGCGGCGCAGTGCATTGTTTCTGGTCCTGGTTCAGTTTAGCCACTGCGGCGCAGTGGATGGTCTCTGTGATTATATGTGTGTCGATTTACACATTTACTTGTCTTGTGTAATCTTGATGTTGGGCGATGTTGTGTTATGTAGAGGCTCGCTGTAAGTCATGTCTAGCCTCTATTCTTATATTGTGACTATTGATGTTGGCTCTTTACGAACCATTACTACGGACTCACCAACCTTGTGTTGACTATGCTTAGTACACTTTTCAGGTAATCAGGTTCTCCCAGGACGTGGAGTTTAGTTGTTCGCTTGCTGTAAACCCGGACTATGGACCCCATGGATCAAGGATTCATCGGCTTGCCCTTTTGCATTATGCTTAGGATCGTTTGCCATCTTTGGATGTTATTCTGTTAACTTTGATGGCTATTTGCTCCTTTTGTATTTTGTTACTTGCTTCGTTATGTTTTGGATTCACCGAATTCTTAATTGCATTTAGTTGGTTCTATTGTAATCCCACCTGGTGCTATGTGATTTCCGTGATATTCCGAGCCTCGGCTTGGGGTGTTACATTAACCTAAGGTAATAAACCTAAGGTAGTGTTTCTACACTTTCCTTTTTTTTCTTTCTTTTATGTGTGTCAGGCTACAAGTTTTATAATGACTATAATCTTTTGATTAAAAAAATAAAAATAAAAAATAATCTTTTGATTCAAGCTTAGGATTTATTTTATTAGATCTATAACTAAAATTAAGGTTTTCGAGAAATCAAATGTGTCGTATGCTATTTATATGATTCTTCGAACAATATATGGTTTCAAGCCACCGAATGGGTCCTAAACAGTGTGGATAAGAGTTCTTAGGTTGTGGTGGTTTTGGTGGTCCAAATTTTGTCTCAAACAACAAGTGTTCTCATCTTGGAAAAATCATAGCCAATTCTTCTAATATTTTTGTTGTTAAACTTTTTTTTTTTATAAAAAAACCTATGTGTCCACTAAATTCTTCTAGAACAATGTATTTTCCATGTCCAAAACACTAATTTCTAAAGGTGATCTGATTTTGAACGAATATTTACAGCTTGCGGGTCTATTTTGTAAAAATCATATCTCATTCATTATAACTCTTCAAGATTCAAATTTTACATTTTTGAGAAGCTACTTGTGTGCTCTACATTTGTTAAGAATTAAGTTTTTCTTCATCCGGTCGTCTTGTGGGTCAAAAGTCGCTAGCAATCGAAAGGTCCAAGCAAAAAACGTGTCTGGCTGTGTGGTTGAACATTAACTTTTACTAAACTTGTGCATACAATAGAGGTTCCAATAGTTCATTCACACTATAACTCTCCGGCTTTAGTTGGGACATCACCATTTACATTATATTAAATTTGAAAATACTAATATATTTATAGTTATAAAAAATTAATACATTAAAAAATTACTAACACCTTAATTATATAGGGGTTAGTTATTGTAAAGCAAGTATTAAGATAAAACAAATAAAACAAAATCTTGACTCTTAAATCATGATAAAATTCATTCACGAAGATTCACGAAGCACAAGTCTATATATTTATGCACCATAATTTTCATGATGCACGTGATTTTCAGTGAAGAGAAACCTATTGTTTTATTTGTTTTATTTTAATAATTGTTTTATTTTACCTAAAACCTAATTATATATTATCACATTAAAAGACATAAAATAATCCATTAAAACATTTATAAAAACACACATACATTTTTAGAAATTTCCTAAAATTAAGAGATAAA
Source organism: Erigeron breviscapus (assembly GCA_034093135.1). Taxonomy (NCBI): domain Eukaryota; kingdom Viridiplantae; phylum Streptophyta; class Magnoliopsida; order Asterales; family Asteraceae; genus Erigeron; species Erigeron breviscapus. The sequence continues at coordinate 82,643,615 of CM067171.1, read as the reverse complement.
CTTAAAAAACACATACAATAAAAAAACCATTAATTCCAAAAACTAAGTTTATAATAGCCGGTCAAGAGGTTTTTGCGGATTTTTTCTTTTTGCGGATTTTTATATATATAAAAAAACTTATTACTACTCCACTCACCTCTTTTTTATGTGTCCCAAAAACACCCTTAATGAATCTATATACATATAAAGTTGAGGGCCTGAAGGAGGTTTAGCCCCTCTCTTTATGATGGTAATTATGGATTAGAATTGATTAGGGTTTTTATGATTTAATTTCAATGTTTGCCTTTGTTTAATTTCTCCATTTTGCCGATTAGTTGTATTCATTTATGCATATAGATGTTCAATCTTCCATTTTTCAATTAATTTTCCAGCCATTTGGTAGTTCAATGGTTTAGGGTAATTATTTCTCAATTTATTGAAAGGGTTTATTTGATGGATTGGTAGTTCAATACATACACATAATACATATACATATGAGGTTAAATGAGGAGTGAAAGTGGAAGTAATGCATTATGCCTTTTGAAATCCAACCTAATACGTATTCTTTTCAGTAGATAGATAGATGTTTCATTTATCACCTTAATAAATTATAAAACCATCACAAAGAAAACCCTTCTCACTCTTTGTTTCTGACGATCGACTCACCCTTTCAGCCCTAATCATACTGCCACTAAAGGTTCATCTTCTTCCTTTTATATGTTTTTCATTAGCTATTATTTATATTATTATCATTATGCACCTCAATTTGTTCCATCATATTCCAATTTTAATATTTCTTTAAAATTTCATGTTTTTTTTTGTGTTGTTTTGCTTCTTCTGGTGAATTCATCCAATTGCCAAGATTTATAGATGTTTTGAAGAGCTCAGATTGCAGTTCAGTTTTTATATGAGATTACCCTGTTTGTTTATGAAATTTGATAATTTCATGTTTTTTAGTTTCCTCTTTCTTTTTTTCTTCATTTTTTGGTATTGGTTTATGATGAATTAATGTTTTGAAGTTCCCTCTGCATCTTTTTCTCTGGTTTTGGTAATTGCAGGACATGTAGCTGGCTTCAAGAGTTAAAGGTGTTCGATGATATGCCTCAAAGAAACGGTTGTATGTGAACAAGGTAATCATCACTGATTTTGGTTTTGGTTTTGGTTTACCGTTGTGGTTTATGTGGATGAATTCAATGTACTATAAACGTTTAGTTGCTACTGTGACTTGAATTCTCTGTTTCACTACATTGTTACTTTTTTGGTTTTGGATTTCCTGATTTTTGTGATGAATGGATATTGATAGTAAGAGTTAGTAGTACCTCTCAATGTGCAGAAAAGTAATTCTGAGACGAATGCAGTGGAGGGTGTGGTCACTTGGAACTTTAGGAAATCCATGAGTAGAGCTGTGAGTTCGGTAGAAAAAAATTCATCGGGTCTAGTGCATTTAACCGCATACATAATAGATCCCACAGCCGATGCATAAGGGACTCTTCGCATACGCTCCACCTCATTAGGTGTAGAAGCACCGTTCTTGCTAGATAAGTTAAGTCCTTGCATGAGTGACCTTATCAATATAAGCACTTTGACTTAGTCCAATTAACCGCTTTGATCTAACTCGGTAGATCTTGATTCCAAGAATAAATGCCGCTTCTCCTAAATCTTTCATGGCAAAACACTTTCCAAGATGGGATTTAACATCTTGCAACATTGGAATGTGTTTTCCTATGATCAATATGTCATCAACATACAAGACAAGGAAAGTAACATTACTCCCACTAGCTTTGCGATATACACATGGCTCATCGGGATTTTGAATAAAACCAAACTTTTTGATTTCTTCATCAAACCGCTTGTTCCAACTTCTTGATGATTGCTTTAGTCCATAAATGGACTTTTGAAGCTTGCATACTTTGTTGGGATGTTTTGGATCAATAAAACCTTCAGGTTGATCCATATAGACTTCTTCATCCAAGTAACCATTTAAGAAGGCAGTCTTAACATCCATTTGCCATATTTCAAAGTCATAGTACGCAGCTATGGCTAGGATAATCCTAATAACTCTAATGTCCGCAACTGGAGAAAAGGTCTCATCATAGTCAACTCCAAAACGTTGAGTATAACCTTTCGCCACGAGACGAGCTTTATAGGTGTGTACATTTCCATCCATGTCCGTCTTCTTCTTGAAGATCCACTTGCACCCAACAGTTTGAGCATTTTGTGGAAGATCAACCAAGCTCCAGACTTGATTGTCTTTCATGGATTTCATTTTCACCTTCGTAGCTTCAAGCCATTTGTCAGATTCCGGATCTGATAATGCAGCTTTGAAATTCGGAGGCTCATCGAGATCTCCTAAAACGTCTTCTTCTACCATCAGACATAATCTGTCAGTAGGACATCTTGTCCTTTCGGACCTACGAAGTGGAATCGCTTCATTATCATCGACTTGAGGTTCATCACTTTGAACATTTTCCCCCCAAGTTGATGATTGCTAGGAGCTTCAGAAGGTGACACATCTTCCTCTTGAGTCTCATCAAGTTCTACAACCCTCCCACTGTTCTCTTGAGCTAATTTCTTCTCAAAGAATTCAGCGTACCGAGCAACGCGAACAGTGTTTTTGGCTGGATCATAGAAGTCGTAACCCATCGTTTCCTTAGGGTATCCGACAAAGATGCACTTAGTAGTTCTGGGTTCAAGTTTGTCAGGCGTATCGCACTTCACAAGTGCCTCACATCCCCAGACTCTTAAGTAAGACAGATTAGGAACATTTCCATTCCATAATTCATATGGTGTCTTGTCAACCTTCTTGGTTGGAACCATATTGAGAATGCGTACAACAGTCTCTAGAGCATAATCCCAAAATGAAAATGGGAGAGTCGTAAGGGTCATCATAGATCTCACCATGTCTAGCAAGGTTCGATTTCTCCTTTCAGACACTCCATTATGTTAAGGAGTGTATGGAGGAGTAAGTTGTTGGACAATTCCACACGCTTTTAGATAATCCTTAAACTCTTGGCTTAAGTATTCACCACCTCGATCCGAACGAAGAATCTTGATGGTTTTTCCGAGTTGATTTTCTACTTCATTTTTAAACTCTTTGAATGTTTCAAACACTTCATGTTTATGTTTAAGCAAGTAAACATAACCATAACGACTGAAATCATTCATAAAAATGATAAAGTAGCTAGCATCTTTCCTTGACTCATGTCTAAATCGGCTACATACATCCGAATGTATTAGTCGAAGTAGTTCCTTAGCCTTTTCCGATTTTATGCGGAAAAGGAATTCTTGTCATCTTGCCAAAAACACAAGACATGCATTTTTTCAAATGATTCATCATTTGATTGTAAGATCCCTTTACGTTGAAGTCTTTCAATGCTTTTCTTGCTAACGACAATTTAAAAGACACGCATTTATCAAATGATTCATCATTTGATTTGTAAGATTTCTTCACATTGAAGACTTTTAATGCGTTTCTTGTCAAAACCACGCATTTTTCAAATGATTCATCATTTGATTTGTAAGAATTCTTCACATTGAAGACTTTAAATGCGTTTCTTGACAAAATTAAACAAGATGACAATGTCAAAGATAGATAGAGTCCAAGTTAACTTGACTCTTTTGCTATTGAATTATCATTTGAATCTCATCAACACTTATAATTCAGTTAAGAAGATACTTGAAGAACTGGTTAAACCAACTTGCTTCTTCTTCTTGTTCAACTCAGCTAGATACTTAGGACAATTCCTTTTCCAGTGTCTCACTTTAGCATAGTGATGACAAGACTGGTCTTTATCCGTATGCTCCTTTTTCCAAGGGGTCTTTTAAGGTTTTTGAGACTAAATATTTTGTTTTCTCTTACCAAAGTTCTTGCCCTTAGCTTTACGGCTGTTTTGCTTTCTAAACCATTCCCCCCTTGATCATAAGAACTTGGGGTATCTCAGATTTCTTAGGAAGGTTTTCCTCATACTCAATCAACTTGATTATGAAGTCCAACTTATGCTATGCAAATTGTAATTGTGCACAAACTCTCAAAGTCTCTTATGCCAATAACAATCGGCAGAAGATACGCATAGTTTAACCTTTCCAAAATGCTCAAAGTAACTCTTCATCTTGAGTACACGAGCATTCACCGGTTTTCCATACTCGTGTTCAAGTTATGGAGTGACTTAATTAGCTCAAGTAATTTCAACTCCAACTTGTTTTCCGTACATAGACTTGAGTTATTTGATCATATCACACGGATTTTGCAATCCGAATTGCCTTTTGAAGCTCGGGAGACATGCTTCTAGCATCAAATAAGCAACCTCAATATGTCTATAGTACTGAGTATTTTATGCTTCCAACTGCAAAGCAGTGGCATTCGCATTAGGAATAGCGATATCTGAGTTTCAATGACACGGGTTTTCTTTTCAACTTTTAGAACAATTCTCTATTGACAAAACAGTCATTGAAATTGGTTTTAGAAAGTTTTCTCTTTCTAGCATCGACCTAAAAGCCGATTGGTGTATGTTTTGTGAAGGATTTGTTGCCTTTTACAAAACAGATTCAAGTTCAATTATCGGTATTTTCGATAATTAATCCTTAAGAAATTAATTACCCAATGTTTATAAAATAAACAATTAATTTCATTAAGGCTAGGATCCAATTGACATACAATCATTTCATCAGTTGATCTGCTAGAAATGATTGCACTCAAAAGGTAAGTGACGAGCAGTAATTGCATTACATGTGCAATTCCTAGTAAGAATGGGACCTACAAATGACACTTGATTCATCAAGTGATTTGTAGTCATGTTTTGTCCCATCTTTTGCCATGGGTCAAGGTCTCACCGCTTAACTCGCTTTAAGTCGTCCAACCAAGAACGCGCAAATTTGTCCACCACTGTGTACCAGTGAATGGGATTTGCCATGCAACTGCCATTTCACCACTGTGCACCAGTGAGTAAAACAACAGCCACAAGTGTCCTTTACAAGTTGGATGGCAAATGACTTAAGTTTATTGGGTCAATCAATTTGATGTGTGATCAAAAAGTTATGTTTGAAGATTCATGCATATCTTCTAAACATAATATGTTTATAAAACTCATTTTTATTGCCTTTAAATGCAAAAGAGCTCGGTAGCTCCATTCAAACGCACAAAGAAGCGCAAGGGCAAAGGTTTGCGATGAACGCAATTAAAAACCCGCCCTTTTAGGAGGCTAACGCACTCCGACTTATACCTCTCTTAGAGTTTGTTCAAATAGGTGAGCCGGTGTATCTTTTGATTTTAGGGCACCAATTTTATAAACAAAATCATTATTTCAATGTAATTTAGTCAAGTTTAATTTTCGAAAAACAATTTTGCACACAATTTTCTTAAAGGGCAAAACTAAACTTTTACTAAATATAAACACGTAACAATTAGGTATCCATCCTCGGTAATGCCACTATGGTCTAAGATTGGCCCCCCTTTCTCGAGGAAAAGGACCACATTAACCAAATAAACTTGATTACATAAGCCAAAATTTAATAACAAATTTATCACATAAACACATAAGGTGCTGATCTTAAAAATCCAGCAGCTTCACGACCCATTTAGGCATAGAGGATGGCCGAACTTGACTTAGCACAGAACTACAAAGTTGTAGCCCTATGAGTCAAGTATCTACTGTTCAAAGGACGACTTCTAACTCCTTACGGATTAAAAGATATGGTCGTTTTAGTGGACTGGTGTCAAGCAGCAACATTAACAAATAATTATCACATTGTCAAACAATTAATTATTTTAATTATCCACCTAAATAGACCTAGTGATCAAGTAATTTTATCATTATAACTAAGTAATAATCATGAATCAATTGCATGAAAAAACTCATGATTATTACTTCTTTTTAACAATTAAAATAGAGGTAATCCATAAACGCATGCAATTAACACATTAATCATGCAATAAATCAAAACTTGCAATTTTGGTTTTCCCAAAACAAAATTTTAGTTTTATTTCCAGATTTTTGAATTTTTGGTTTTATCAAAAAGAAATAATTTTATTGTTTATTTCGTTATTTTATTACAATTAACCAATTAATTAATAAAATAATCAAAATAAAGACATAAGAAATTCGAAAAATATGAAACCTTAACCCCCCTTCAAGTTTTGATTTTAGGTAATTAAAAATCACATGGGTGGCTCGTGATACCACTGTTGGAATATATAACTAAATATCATTATTCACGAGTACGCAACGGAAGCAAATCAAACCATGTAATCAAATAATTAACCTTGAAATAGGATTAAGGAATACCTCTTAATGTAGATGATAAAGTAAGAAACTTTAAAAGGATTTGAAGTAAATCCCTCTACGATCGCACACACAACACTCGAATGTATGCGTGCTAGCACTTGATCATGAACGAGCAACGATTGGCTTCTTCTTTTTCCTTGCTTTGGTCGAAACCACCAAGAACCCCAAAGGGGTATGTAATTTCGGTTATGAGGGCCGAAAATTAAGAGAAGAATAGAAAAGGAGATGTAGAGTTTGTAACCTTTGAATGGAGTGTTAAATGAAAACAATTTCCATAAGCCATTATATAGCCTTACATGAACTTGGTGACCAAGTTTGGGGTTTTTGGAAACCCTTCCCATTCCCTTGATGGCCGGCCCTCTAGAGAACATTCTAGAGGGTTTCCTAATTGTTTCTCAAACTACAATTATCTCCTCCGTTAACTTCGTTAGTTAAGTACCGTTAACTCTTTAACATTTAACGGACGACCGTTAGATTTTCGTGATCTAATTAATTAATAAATTACATTAATTATATTAATTAATTATAATTACATTTGTGTCGAGACGTGTGACCCCGTAGGCTTAAATCATTTCCGGACATACGTTCATTTTACGTGATCACATACCAACAGCTCCCACTTGAGCTCGTAACAAATGAAGGTAATAACATTGGTTAGCGTCTAGCAACACGCCAATGCTCCCAGAAATATTTAAGTATAGTTTCTTAAAGTATATTTAAATGGTTGAGGCATTTATTATCCCTTTGTTCAGATACCGTGTTAAACATGAATATGGATCAATGTCATTTCATAATTTAACGATTCTGTTTCTCATTTCATCACTACTTAAGATTACCAAATATAATCGAGACACATCTAAACATCTTAAATAGTCCCAATGAGGGGCCCAGTGGTATCATTCTCCAACTATCAGTTGGAGGAACAAATCCTGTATTGACTACACGTGTCAGTCATCATACTTCAATACACTTTCTGAAAATAGCCCTTTATGTACTCCCTTATTCAGGAGAGTTAGAACTATATCAAGTAAGTGCAATCCATACATGCTGACCTGCTTGTATCTCAAGTCAAAGGATCAATAAAGTAACCATTTACGAATTTCACTTAATGACGCCGATCCATAAAGTGATAAATTCGTTAGTGGGTAGTCCGATATGCATCATATGGATATCATGTGAGTTTGGTGGGACCATCCATTATATATTCCAAGAATATAACCAATCGCTCAGATTTGTCTTAGTTTAACTATACTCCCATATAGTTAATCGACAATGGACAATTTAGAATATTATAAAATATTCAAGGATTAAACATGCAAATATAGGATACAATTAATATTAAATGAAATCAAACATATCAAGTACTTTATTTCATTATGAAAAATATAAATTGTTTAACATCCCTTATCCAAATACCGAAACAACAGATTTACATGAAATAACTAGCTAATTTAAGTCCCATGCCCTCGGCATGCCTTTCAAGCTTGGGCCTAGCCAAAGCTTTTGTGAAAGGATCAACTAAGTTAAAATCTGTGTGAACTTTGAGTAATTTGATCTCCCCTAGTTCGATTTGCTCACGAACATAGTGATATCGTCTAGCATAATGTCTGGCACCTTTCTGAACTCCGGGTTCGTTGGCAATGATTAATGCACTAGTGTTATCACAGTACATATCAGTGGGTAAGTCACTTGAGGGGATCACGTCAAGCCCGCTAATGAACTTCCTTATCCAGACTGCTTCCATTGCGGCTTCTGAGGCGGCAATGTACTCAGATTCTGTTGCAGACATGGCAACTGTCGTTTTTAGCTCATAGCATTCCACCGTGCCTTCATTTAAATAATGAAGACGTATCCCGACTGATATTTTGAATCATATTTATCAGTCTGAAATCCAACATCACAAATTCTATTACCATTTGAATCTTTGATCGGGATTTCAACCATACACCAAGAATAATTCTTTAGTAGCCCGTAGGTACTTCAGAATGCTCTTAACAGCAGTCCAGTGACTTTCACCTGGATTCTGTTGATATTGGCTAACGATGTTTTGCGCGAACGCCACATCGGGTCTAGTGCATCTAACCGCATACATAATAGATCCCACAGCCGAAGCATAAGGGACTCTTCGCATACGCTCCACCTCATTAGGTGTAGAAGCACCGTTCTTGCTAGATAAGTTAAGTCCTTGCATGAGTGACCTTATCAATATAAGCACTTTGACTTATTCCAATTAACCGCTTTGATCTAACTCAGTAGATCTTGATTCCAAGAATAAATGCCGCTTCTCCTAAATCTTTCATGGCAAACCACTTTCCAAGATGGGATTTAACATCTTGCAACATTGGAATGTGTTTTCCTATGATCAATATGTCATCAACATACAAGACAAGGAAAGTAACATTACTCCCACTAGCTTTGCGATATACACATGGCTCATCGGGATTTTGAATAAAACCAAACCTTTTGATTTCTTCATCAAACCGCTTGTTCCAACTTCTTGATGCTTGCTTTAGTCCATAAATGGACTTTTGAAGCTTGCATACTTTGTTGGGATGTTTTGGATCAATAAAACCTTCAGGTTGATCCATATAGACTTCTTCATCCAAGTAACCATTTAAGAAGGCAGTCTTAACATCTATTTGCCATATTTCAAAGTCATAGTACGCAGCTATGGCTAGGATAATCCTAATAGCTCTAATGTCCGCAACTGGAGAAAAGGTCTCATCATAGTCAACTCCAAAACGTTGAGTATAACCTTTCGCCACGAGACGAGCTTTATAGGTGTGTACATTTTCATCCATGTCCGTCTTCTTCTTGAAGATCCACTTACACCCAATAGTTTGAGCATTTTGTGGAAGATCAACCAAGCTCCAGACTTGATTGTCTTTCATGGATTTCATTTTCACCTTCGTAGCTTCAAGCCATTTGTCAGATTCCGGATCTGATAATGCAGCTTTGAAATTCGGAGGCTCATCGAGATCTCCTAAAACGTCTTCTTCTACCATCAGACATAATCTGTCAGTAGGACGTCTTGTCCTTTCGGACCTACGAAGTGGAATCGCTTCATTATCATCGACTTGAGGTTCATCACTTTGAACATTTCCCCCCCCCCCCAAGTTGATGATTGCTAGGAGCTTCAGAAGGTGACACATCTTCCTCTTGAGTCTCATCAAGTTCTACAACCCTCCCACTGTTCTCTTGAGCTAATTTCTTCTCAAAGAATTCAGCGTATCGAGCAACGCGAACAGTGTTTTTGACTGGATCATAGAAGTCGTAACCCATCGTTTCCTTAGGGTATCCGATAAAGATGCACTTAGTAGTTCTGGGTTCAAGTTTGTCAGGCGTATCGCGCTTCACAAGTGCCTCACATCCCCAGACTCTTAAGTAAGACAGATTAGGAACATTTCCATGCCATAATTCATATGGTGTCTTGTCAACCTTCTTGGTTGGAACCATATTGAGAATGCGTACAGCAGTCTCTAGAGCATAATCCCAAAATGAAAATGGGAGAGTCGTAAGGGTCATCATAGATCTCACCATGTCTAGCAAGGTTCGATTTCTCCTTTCAGACACTCCATTATGTTGAGGAGTGTATGGAGGAGTAAGTTGTTGGACAATTCCACACGCTTTTAGATAATCCTTAAACTCTTGGCTTAAGTATTCACCACCTCGATCCGAACGAAGAATCTTGATGGTTTTTCCGAGTTGATTTTCTACTTCATTTTTAAACTCTTTGAATGTTTCAAACACTTCATGTTTATGTTTAAGCAAGTAAACATAACCATAACGACTGAAATCATCCATAAAAATGATAAAGTAGCTAGCATCTTTCCTTGACTCATGTCTAAATCGGCTACATACATCCGAATGTATTAGTCGAAGCAGTTCCCTCTGCATAACTTCTATGAACTGCGGGAATAAAAAAAGTTACCATTATGAATGATGAAAAGAGGCACAATAAGCACAAAATGAATCTGACCAGGGTAATCCCTTATAACAAAAAAAAGGGCATAAATGATACTGAACCAAGGGTAGAAATGACCCCAATGCATCAAACTCATTACCCAACCTGCACATTTTGCTATTTCTTGTGGCGGATTTAATTTTTTTTACCAATAATTTATACTTTGGTATGTACCAGTATAAGAAGATCAATACTTGTACTGCTATTATTATTACACTCCAAAAGAATTTAATAAATAACCGATAATTCATGTAAGTCGACCTATACGCCTCAAGCTCTCACATCTGTAACACCCCAAGCCGAGGCTCGGAATATCACGAAAATCATACAGCACCAGGTGGAATTACAATAGAACAACTAAATGCAATAAGAGGATTCAGTGAATCCATACAAACGATAAACAAGTAACAAAATACAACAGGAGTAAGTAACATCAAGATTACAACCGACAACAAAAGAAGGCTAACAATCCTAGATACAATGCAACATAAGGTAAATGGATCCTTGATCCATATCAGTCCAGTCCGGGTTCAACAGTAAGCAAACAATCAACTCCACGTCCCGAATAACCTGGTTACCTGAAAAGTGTACTAAGCATAGTCAACACAAGGTTGGTGAGTTCGTAGTAATGGTTCGTAAGGAACCAACATCAATAATCACAATATAAGAATAGAGGCTAGACATGACTTACAGTGAGCCTCTACATAACACAACATCGTCCAACAACAAGATTACACAAGACAAGTAAATGTGTAATGAGGAATGCATACATGATATGAGTATGAATGCAAATGCCAAATGTATGAATAAGCAAATATGCCTATCCCAAGCGTGACCTTCAATCACGTATGCAACGATACCCTTCTGCCATCGCCATGGACAAGGCTGTATCTCAAAAACATCGAGATATATATGTCTATATACTCGGGGTCAGGTCTACATCCAAAATGGGTGCATACATCTATGCACCAGGATGCCGGCAATCCCCTGCCGAGGGTCCAACAATAATGTATGCAATGCTTACAACAATGTAAATGCATAAATCATAAACCAACGATCGATATACGATGAATATGAATCAATAATCAATATTCGCCAATCCTGAGTCATCAATCAATAAACGTCAATCACAAACCAATAATCACCATTCCTCAACATCAGTCATTAATACTTAACCAAAATATTAACCAAGTCAATCGACATATGATGAACCATAACTAATAATCAATAATCGTCAATCTTAACCCACTAATCATCATTCGACAACCGTAAGCCATCAACCACAACTTAAACCAACTATACGTACATATACTTCAGAGGATTCTACTTCCTTCGAGTTTCAAATGCTTATATATAGGGTCACCCGCAGCCTTCCCACCACATCTAAAACCCGACGAAGGCATAACCGACTTTCATGTATGTACATCTATCCTATTATTACTAGATACTTAACAAATACAACTAAGTCATTCACACATGATAATCGTCTCAACAATTCAATACTCGAACCAATTTAACCAATCTCACGACAGGAACCATCACACCAATCCAACAACTAAAACAATCAATCAAACAATCAATCAGCAATCAATCAATCAAACAATCAATCAATCAAACAATCAATCAATCAAATGCAAGTAAACACACCAGGTTTACACTTTTCAGCCCGAATCTCAAGCGAGTAGGGAGATACGAAACTCACCTTGATCGGCAAAGCAGCTTAAGTCGAGTTAATAAAAGATTAATAGCGAGTATTAGGATCCACACGGCCACAACCTATAAATATACATCATAATACCGTAATGTCAACTATACACTCATAAACAAGTGGGTTTAGCACAATTAGGTCAAGTCACAAACCCTAAACGCCTTTACAACTTAAACGAGCAAGAACAAGACACTTTGACTCGACATTTTTAGAAATGGAAGAAGGTTCATATAAAACGAGTGTTACTATAAGAAACTAGACTCTCTTACGATTCCAACGATAGGTCATACGACTTATTTGGACTTACGGATCAAAAGTTATTAACGTTTTAAAACTGACGCGCAAAATTTCCCCGAAAGTATCCACTGCGCCGCAGTGAGCCAAAACCATGCCCACTGCGCCGCAGTGGGCTAAGGAGCAAAAATGGCCGAGGAAATCCACTGCGCCGCAGTGGGGACTATGCCCTCCCACTGCGCCGCAGTGGGACAACCTGCAGCTTCAGAACCAGCAGCTGCAAGTGCAGTAAAACGACCCAAACACACCCGAAAACGATCCAACGACCTCCAAATCGATTTGTATGAACTTGAAACTTATTTTGAAGTATGAATACACATTATTACACCTAATAACACTTAACCCATTCCACAAAACCCATTCATAACACCAAAATCACCCAAAGTCGTTCAAAACCCTAATAAAACCCTAAATTCAATTTTCACCATTTGCAAGACTTGGAATCACAACAATTCGACTAGAAACATATAAACAAGTATAAATAGAGTAAAAGAGACTAATTTAACTTACCAAAACTTCTCTTTGAGCTCAAATCCGAATTTAGGTCAAAATGGGTAAAAATCTTGCACTATGAGATTCAAGCTTTTAATACTATGAAGAAGATGATGATCTTGTAAAGATTTTGATTCAACACACTCAATGATGCAAGAATTGATAAGAGAAAGAGATATGTGAAGTTCTTGCTTTGCTAGAGAGAAAAGAGAAGGGAAATAGATAGAGAAATAAGAAATGAAAGGGAAAGGATAAGGGGGAGGGGAAATGGGTCTTGGGGCTGGTGGGTCTTGGACTACCCACGGGCCGACCCGTTTCCTTCACAAGCCATAATACAAACGATTACACAACTAAACGCCGAACAACCCTATTAACGACTCGACTAACATACCACATAGTCATATAATCACAAAACGACCCAATTATTTCATTAACTTAAATTGTTAGTCAAATTGCACGTAAGGTCAAACGGTCAAATTTCACGGATGTTACATTATTCCCCCGTTGAAAGAATTTCGTCCCGAAATTCAACAAAACCCTAATTAGCCAATAAATGCGGATACTTAAACTTCATGCGATCCTCTCGCTCCCAACTGAACTCGGCTCCGCGCCTAGCGTTTCCACCTAACCCTATCAATCGTGTAGAGCTAAATCTTGAGTTTCTTGACTCGGCGGCCCAAGATCTCTACCGGTTCTTCAATAAAATGGCCGAGTAAATCCACTGCGCCGCAGTGGGGACTATGCCCTCCCACTGCGCCGCAGTGGGACTAGCCCTCCCACTGCGCCGCAGTGGGGACTACTCCCACTGCGCCGCAGTGGGGACTAGCCCTCCCACTGCGCCGCAGTGGGGACTACCTCCCACTGCGCCGCAGTGGGGACTATGCCTCCCACTGCGCCGCAGTGGGGACTAGCTCCCACTGCGCCGCAGTGGGGACTATGCCCTCCCACTGCGCCGCAGTGGGACTAGCCCCCACTGCGCCGCAGTGGGGACTATCTCCCACTGCGCCGCAGTGGGGACTATGCCCTCCCACTGCGCCGCAGTGGGGACTATCCCTCCCACTGCGCCGCAGTGGGGACTACCTCCCACTGCGCCGCAGTGGGGACTATGCCCTCCCACTGCGCCGCAGTGGGGACTAGCCCTCCCACTGCGCCGCAGTGGGGACTATGCCCTCCCACTGCGCCGCAGTGGGGACTATGCCTCCACTGCGCCGCAGTGGGGACTATGCCTCCACTGCGCCGCAGTGGGGACTATGCCTCCCACTGCGCCGCAGTGGGGACTATGCCCTCCCACTGCGCCGCAGTGGGGACTATGCCTCCACTGCGCCGCAGTGGGGACTATGCCCTCCCACTGCGCCGCAGTGGGGACTATGCCCTCCACTGCGCCGCAGTGGGGAATCCACTGCGCCGCAGTGGGGACTATGCCCTCCCACTGCGCCGCAGTGGGACAACCTGCAGCTTCAGAACCAGCAGCTGCAAGTGCAGTAAAACGACCCAAACACACCCGAAAACGATCCAACGACCTCCAAATCGATTTGTATGAACTTGAAACTTATTTTGAAGTATGAATACACATTATTACACCTAATAACACTTAACCCATTCCACAAAACCCATTCATAACACCAAAATCACCCAAAGTCGTTCAAAACCCTAATAAAACCCTAAATTCAATTTTCACCATTTGCAAGACTTGGAATCACAACAATTCGACTAGAAACATATAAACAAGTATAAATAGAGTAAAAGAGACTAATTTAACTTACCAAAACTTCTCTTTGAGCTCAAATCCGAATTTAGGTCAAAATGGGTAAAAATCTTGCACTATGAGATTCAAGCTTTTAATACTATGAAGAAGATGATGATCTTGTAAAGATTTTGATTCAACACACTCAATGATGCAAGAATTGATAAGAGAAAGAGATATGTGAAGTTCTTGCTTTGCTAGAGAGAAAAGAGAAGGGAAATAGATAGAGAAATAAGAAATGAAAGGGAAAGGATAAGGGGGAGGGGAAATGGGTCTTGGGGCTGGTGGGTCTTGGACTACCCACGGGCCGACCCGTTTCCTTCACAAGCCATAATACAAACGATTACACAACTAAACGCCGAACAACCCTATTAACGACTCGACTAACATACCACATAGTCATATAATCACAAAACGACCCAATTATTTCATTAACTTAAATTGTTAGTCAAATTGCACGTAAAGTCAAACGGTCAATTTCACGGATGTTACATTATTCCCCCGTTGAAAGAATTTCGTCCCGAAATTCAACAAAACCCTAATTAGCCAATAAATGCGGATACTTAAACTTCATGCGATCCTCTCGCTCCCAACTGAACTCGGCTCCGCGCCTAGCGTTTCCACCTAACCCTATCAATCGTGTAGAGCTAAATCTTGAGTTTCTTGACTCGGCGGCCCAAGATCTCTACCGGTTCTTCAATAAAATCCAAATTCGAAACAACCCTAATCTCGTCCATAGGCACATGATATGTAGGGTCCGCCAAACACTCGCGTAGGTTGCAAATATGAAACACACCGTGTACACCGCTAAATTCTTGTGGTAATTCTAATCGATAAGCGACTTTTCCAACCCTTTTTGAGGATCTTGAAAGGACAGTTATACCTTGGCCCGAGTTCGCCTCGCTTCACGAATTGGATGACGCCTTCCCACGGTGATACTTTCAAACGTACAAGGTCACCCACTTTCAACTCTAACGGTCTCAGCCTCACATTGGCATACTCCTTACTTAGCATGTGAGCTAGCTGGGCTATCCTCTTAACTTGAGAAGTTGTTCTTGTCGTTCCTATTAGAAATCCTAACTCGTTACTTTGGCTTTCTTTGATTCTTGGTTCGTCCCGGGGAGTAGCATCTCTACTACTTAGTTCTTCGGCCAGTGTCATTCGAATACTCGCGTAACAATCGTCGTTGCACAGGATTGCCGTCATGGTTATAAGTACATTATCTTCGCATGTGATCAAGTCTCAAGTCGGTTTGAGTGCCCGTCGTTCATTGGATGGCTCCCTGAATTGGAGTTAAGCGACTTCCTTTATATGGAAGGACAGAAATCGAATCTTCGTGTACCTAACCCATTTCTTCTAAACACCAATGTGCCGAGTTGTCAAATTTTACCGGTTTCGTCGTATCATGATCACTTCTTGACGTCGGCGACTTCACGGCGAAGTCCATTCCAATTCGTTTTTCTTCCAATCTTTCTCCCGTCTTTCACTACATGCTTATTCACGTCTCAGAAGTCTATAAGGGCTTTGACTACGCGCGCGATGTTGGGAAGTTTAGCATATACGAAATTTAAGCTATCGAGATGGGACAAGCCCGATAAGTCACCCGGAAAAGCGTTCGGGAGACTCAAGATTAACAAGGACAACGTTAGTTTTTCAGACTCTTGAGACGGTAGCTCTAAGGACGTCTGAGTTGGAAAACTTACACGGGACCCTAAGAATCCTACCGTTAGATATTTTACACTAGTAACCCTAACTACGCAACTTTAGAACTGTCTTACCCGGTGGCATCCAGATTACACTCACTTTTTCGCCAAGAATCTTTATATCATAGGCACCAAGTAAATGAGGAGTTTTGTCGTCTTTTAGAGTCGAGATAGATACACGGGGTATTTGAATAAATTTAGTTAGTGAGTCGCTAAACAGTCAAAATGGCAAACATATAATTCCAAAACACACGAACGAATGTAACTCAAAGGAGTAACGTTAGAATAAACGAGATTCATAGTCGGTTTCGATATCGAATAGTGTCGTAACATAACAATCATTAGAGGAATGTACCTTAACCAACGTTAGGATCACTTTGGTCTCCTCTGCCATTCTCTGCAAAAGCTCGGCTACGAGGTTGAACTTGATGGTCTTGCTGGTCACGGCTTTGGTTATAAATGACTATTTGTAGTTGATTACGAGGAATGGCCACTTCAACTTGTTGTCCGGTCCATTGCGGACAATTATTTCGGTAGTGATCAGGGCTTCCACATTTAAAGCACGTACTCCATGGAAAGTTGCCTTGGGGATGAATGGTTTGAAGGGGTACTACATTCAATGGTGTCGCTTTCGGTGCTCTACAAATCTTAGCTTCGTGCCCGATTCGATTACAATTAAAGCAAGTCCCACATTGGTTAGTGGGAGAGTGATGGCGATTACACCTTCCACACAAGGGGTGAGATCCTAAGTAAGTTTTCCTTGCCGGCTCTGCTACTTCAGCTTGTTGTCCAATCCATTTCGGAAAATCTTTCACGTAGTGTGCACGACTACCACATCCAAAACACTCGCCTTTTTGTTGATTACCTTGGGGAGGGACGACATGAATAGGAGCCACGTTCGTTGGGCCCGTTCTCGGGGCTCTACAACTATTGGACATGTGGCCAACTTGGTTGCAATTAAAACACGCCCGACATTGAAAGTTGATGGGGTGGTGATTGTTGCATCTTTCACATAACGGATGAGGTCCAACATAAGCTTTCCTCACCGGGCCCATCGCCGCCCTGAATCTACCCTTATTATGACCATTGGGGTCACACCTGCCCGCTTTCCTTGCCTCACTAGGTTCTCCGATTTCTTTCCTTTTTGAGGAGACTCTACTCGACACCTTCTCATCGTCCATAATTACTCTAGCTTCACGCGTTTCACTGCTTCTTTGAAGGCTTGCCGTGACTTGGGCTACGATAGTAGGTATGGCGTTTACCACGGCTTGGGCAATCACGGTTGCTAAATCCGGCTCATCGCTATGGCTAGTCGCATTCCTTCTTGGTCTCACCATTTTCTACAAAGTAAGTAACGCGTTGACCCGAAAGTTAGCCTCACAATGCTCACATATTAGTCACACAAGTAGTTAATGCTCTCATACCATATAACATACTCATTTCATGTTATTACACTAAGGTAAGAGTGTTAGAATCCTATGAAATTTGTTACCTATTATTTTATCATGTTAAGTTCATTACCATTGGTTATCTTTAATTCATGTAATCATGTCAATACATCATACAATAAAACTAACTTGTTAACTTCTTTCCTACAATCGCCCGTTTACTAATACCTTTTACACGTGCATTACCAGTTATCCCCTAACCCGCATGCAATCAAGTTTAACTAGGCCTCATACGTTTTTAAGTTCACATACCATTAAGCGACATATCCCTATTGTTCACCGATTACGATTAACATTATTAGTGTTGGAAAATCATTCGTTTATAATACATATGAGTTAGGATGTTTACAACCTCGATACTCTCTTAGGGCGCATATCAACATATTTATCACGTTGTATCCTAACCATTTATCAACACGTTTAAGTCAAATTACAACAAAAGCATTTACGATTTCAACTTGACCACTACGGGCCATACATACATACATACACATCACACATGCATAACATATATGTTACTAAATCATACTAGTCAACATGTCATTCCACCACTACATCAAATCAACATACATACATACATACATACATACATACATACATACATATATACATACATACATACATACATACATACATACACATCACACATGCATAACATATATGTTACTAAATCATACTAGTCAACATGTCATTCCACCACTAAATCCAATAATAGTAGTAGTTCTAGAGTTTATGACCCGGGGTTAGCTTCACAGTTTTTCTCATGTTAACCGTCTTATTAGTTAGTGTTTTAACGCCGACACACTACACATGTTCTATGTTTCTTACTAAGGCCAACACATACTTATTCTCAATTAACTGTCATATATCATGTTATCATACCACATACCCTACGTGTTTCACATTACTACACTAAGAACAGTATATCAAAGTTCTCAATTAATCGTTGTCTATCATTTTCTCGTGCTAAGTTCACAACAATTTACCATCGTCAAAACCAATTACTCGAATTAAACACATCTCATTACAAGCAACTAAAACAAGTCACTAACACGAGTGATTTAAAGTATAATCCGAATTCGATATGCTCTCTAGTTATTGACCAGGTATGTATACAGGGTGTACCAACGGCTAACCCTCCACCTAATCAACTCCCATTAAGCATATCGGTTCCTTATTATACTCTAAGCCAAGCATGCGCAATCCATGATGTTATTAACCTGTTATAATATTGGGTGACCATAAAAGAGTTGATCGGGTTCTTTTAGGGTTGCCACAATATTATACTAAGTTAATAACATAACTTCATTTTGCTCTAAATCATCAAACTAGCACCAATCAATAACAACAATCCATATTAATGACAATCAAATTTAATCAAAGCACACATTAACCACATTGTATCCATTCCACATTCATCACGTTGAATTCAAGCCATCACATAAGTGGTCTTAACTACGAACTCACAAGGGGATTCACATATTTCACATTGCACACGAATTTCCTAACCATGCATGCTATATGAAGAGTTTTAACTTAAGCCGTAGTCTAGGTCAAACCGCCTAATTCTCTACGACCACGCATGGGCCACCATTCTGTAACACCCCAAGCCGAGGCTCGGAATATCACGGAAATCATACAGCACCAGGTGGAATTACAATAGAACAACTAAATGCAATAAGAGGATTCAGTGAATCCATACAAACGATAAACAAGTAACAAAATACAACAGGAGTAAGTAACATCAAGATTTCAACCGACAACAAAAGAAGGCTAACAATCCTAGATACAATGCAACATAAGGTAAATGGATCCTTGATCCATATCAGTCCAGTCCGGGTTCAACAGTAAGCAACAATCAACAATCAACAATCAATCAATCAAACAATCAATCAATCAAACAATCCATCAATCAAACAATCAATCAATCAAACAATCAATCAATCAAACAATCAATCAATCAAACAATCAATCAATCAAACAATCAATCAATCAAACAATCAATCAACAAACAATCAATCAATCAAACAATCAATCAATCAAACAATCAATCAATCAAACAATCAATCAATCAAACTCAATCAATCAAACAATCAATCAATCAAACATCAATCAATCAAACATCAATCAATCAAACAATCAATCAATCAAACAATCAATCAATCAAACAATCAATCAATCAAACAATCAATCAATCAAACAATCAATCAATCAAACAATCAATCAATCAAACAATCAATCAATCAAACAATCAATCAATCAAACAATCAATCAATCAAACAATCAATCAATCAAACAATCAATCAATCAAACAATCAATCAATCAAACAATCAATCAATCAAACAATCAATCAATCAAACAATCAATCAATCAAACAATCAATCAATCAAACAATCAATCAATCAAACAATCAATCAATCAAACAATCAATCAATCAAACAATCAATCAATCAAACAATCAATCAATCAAACAATCAATCAATCAAACAATCAATCAATCAAACAATCAATCAATCAAACAATCAATCAATCAAACAATCAATCAATCAAACAATCAATCAATCAAACAATCAATCAATCAAACAATCAATCAATCAAACAATCAATCAATCAAACAATCAATCAATCAAACAATCAATCAATCAAACAATCAATCAATCAAACAATCAATCAATCAAACAATCAATCAATCAAACAATCAATCAATCAAACAATCAATCAATCAAACAATCAATCAATCAAACAATCAATCAATCAAACAATCAATCAATCAAACAATCAATCAATCAAACAATCAATCAATCAAACAATCAATCAATCAAACAATCAATCAATCAAACAATCAATCAATCAAACAATCAATCAATCAAACAATCAATCAATCAAACAATCAATCAATCAAACAATCAATCAATCAAACAATCAATCAATCAAACAATCAATCAATCAAACAATCAATCAATCAAACAATCAATCAATCAAACAATCAATCAATCAAACAATCAATCAATCAAACAATCAATCAATCAAACAATCAATCAATCAAACAATCAATCAATCAAACAATCAATCAATCAAACAATCAATCAATCAAACAATCAATCAATCAAACAATCAATCAATCAAACAATCAATCAATCAAACAATCAATCAATCAAACAATCAATCAATCAAACAATCAATCAATCAAACAATCAATCAATCAAACAATCAATCAATCAAACAATCAATCAATCAAACAATCAATCAATCAAACAATCAATCAATCAAACAATCAATCAATCAAACAATCAATCAATCAAACAATCAATCAATCAAACAATCAATCAATCAAACAATCAATCAATCAAACAATCAATCAATAAAACAATCAATCAATCAAACAATCAATCAATCAAACAATCAATCAATCAAACAATCAATCAATCAAATGCAAGTAAACACAAGGTTTACACTTTTCAGCCCGAATCTCAAGCGAGTAGGGAGATACGAAACTCACCTTGATCGGCAAAGCAGCTTAAGTCGAGTTAATAAAAGATTAATAGCGAGTATTAGGATCCACACGGCCACAACCTATAAATATACATCATAATACCGTAATGTCAACTATACACTCATAAACAAGTGGGTTTAGCACAATTAGGTCAAGTCACAAACCCTAAACGCCTTTACAACTTAAACGAGCAAGAACAAGACACTTTGACTCGACCTTTTTAGAAATGGAAGAAGGTTCATATAAAACGAGTGTTACTATAAGAAACTAGACTCTCTTACGATTCCAACGATAGGTCATACGACTTATTTGGACTTACGGATCAAAAGTTATTAACGTTTTAAAACTGACGCGCAAAATTTCCCCGAAAGTATCCACTGCGCCGCAGTGAGCCAAAACCATGCCCACTGCGCCGCAGTGGGCTAAGGAGCAAAAATGGCCGAGGAAATCCACTGCGCCGCAGTGGGGACTATGCCCTCCCACTGCGCCGCAGTGGGACAACCTGCAGCTTCAGAACCAGCAGCTGCAAGTGCAGTAAAACGACCCAAACACACCCGAAAACGATCCAACGACCTCCAAATCGATTTGTATGAACTTGAAACTTATTTTGAAGTATGAATACACATTATTACACCTAATAACACTTAACCCATTCCACAAAACCCATTCATAACACCAAAATCACCCAAAGTCGTTCAAAACCCTAATAAAACCCTAAATTCAATTTTCACCATTTGCAAGACTTGGAATCACAACAATTCGACTAGAAACATATAAACAAGTATAAATAGAGTAAAAGAGACTAATTTAACTTACCAAAACTTCTCTTTGAGCTCAAATCCGAATTTAGGTCAAAATGGGTAAAAATCTTGCACTATGAGATTCAAGCTTTTAATACTATGAAGAAGATGATGATCTTGTAAAGATTTTGATTCAACACACTCAATGATGCAAGAATTGATAAGAGAAAGAGATATGTGAAGTTCTTGCTTTGCTAGAGAGAAAAGAGAAGGGAAATAGATAGAGAAATAAGAAATGAAAGGGAAAGGATAAGGGGGAGGGGAAATGGGTCTTGGGGCTGGTGGGTCTTGGACTACCCACGGGCCGACCCGTTTCCTTCACAAGCCATAATACAAACGATTACACAACTAAACGCCGAACAACCCTATTAACGACTCGACTAACATACCACATAGTCATATAATCACAAAACGACCCAACTATTTCATTAACTTAAATTGTTAGTCAAATTGCACGTAAAGTCAAATGGTCAAAATTCACGGATGTTACACAGTCACCCTTTAGCAACAAAAACTAAAACAACCTACGGACAGGAGGATCAGGTAAGAACCTGTTCTGTTCGATCCTCTGCTATCACCTCTTCAAAGCCAGCATCTTTAAGCATCTAAAGAAGACAAATAAATAGATCAGGACACATGGTATTTACATATATCTTAATGTATTGATTTACCTGGCCATAAGTTTCAACATCATGGAGATCATATCCTCTTTGCTTGATGTATTCTGCAAAGTCTTCGGACGATGTTCCAGCTTTTCGGCAGTAGTCACTAATGAGAACTTTGCCACCTGGTTTCAACCACTTGTAGAAGGTTTGGAACAATAATAACCCAGATTGATTCATTTATAGGTGTAGGAACAGCCATGTTGCCACATATATTGGTAACCATCACTTGAGTATACAAGTTACATTGTATTGCAGCCTAAACAATAAGACAAATTTGAATAACTACAAATATGTAATTTATATCTACTTATTGTTCTTCGTTAGTAAAATTCTCATTTGAATAACATTGTCTTTCTTTACTTCACAGCACTGCAACACTAAGGCATGGTTACAAGAAGCATCACGGGTCGCCTAATCTGTTCATAGTTATTTGTTTGTAAATTTAAGTTAGTAA
Source organism: Erigeron breviscapus (assembly GCA_034093135.1). Taxonomy (NCBI): domain Eukaryota; kingdom Viridiplantae; phylum Streptophyta; class Magnoliopsida; order Asterales; family Asteraceae; genus Erigeron; species Erigeron breviscapus. The sequence continues at coordinate 82,620,589 of CM067171.1, read as the reverse complement.
ATTTGTAATGTTATTTCTGATGCCATACTATATATCTATGTGTTGCCTCTGGACTATATGGATACAAATGGAAAAGATGCAACCATCTAACTTATGTCTCAAAACACAGCCACATGACATATCAAAGTTTTGATGCATATCTATATCTTTCTTTTTGGAACGGCAGATGCATATCTATATTTATACAGGTATATACATGAAACCCGCGACGACGCGCGGGGTTACATTCTAGTTAATTAATAAAATTCCACAATTATGACCTCTTTTTAAATTTTTAAATATAAATATAATTGGTTACCAAAAATCCCAATTATCTTTTTTTCCCTACCAACCAAAACCTCATGATCTTTCCAGAAAATCTTGAATGTCACTATTAGACCAATATAGTACAAAAAATGTAACATTTTGTGACCCTCATACACCAGAAACAAGATTTTTGGTTAAGAGTTTATTTTTTAATTATAAACTTGATATATATATCTATCTTTTTGTATTTCTTGGTATTCATGTTAAAGCTATACCTTATGGCTTCTAATGGATATCTTCCAACACTTGTGTTTAGCCCAGAACAAGGATTGAATAAAATACCAAAGGTAATATTTTTATTCAATTTTATTTCAAGATTTTTGTGGGTTTTGTTTAATTTCCAATTTTGTAAGTTGGGTTAAAATTTTTTGGATTGGATTGGTTTGATTTCATGAATCTTGAATTGTGTGTGTGTGTGTATGTGTGTGTGTGGGTGATATGTTTAGTTGTTTGTAGGGTGTGTGTGGATTAGCTTATATCTGGGGCTTATCGGCTTATTGAAATTTCGAAAAGCCGATAAGTTTGATATGCTTTTACACTGGGAAACATGAGCTTAGTATTAGGCTTATAGATAAGCCAATGAGTTCAAGCTGATAAGCTTATATCTGGGGCTTATCGGCTTATTGAAATTTCGAAAAGCCGATAAGTTTGATATGCTTTTACACTGGGAAACATGAGCTTAGTATTAGGCTTATAGATAAGCCAATGAGTTCAAGCTGATAAGCTTATATCTGGGGCTTATCGGCTTATTGAAATTTCGAAAAGCCGATAAGTTTGATATGCTTTTACACTGGGAAACATGAGCTTAGTATTAGGCTTATAGATAAGCCAATGAGTTCAAGCTGATAAGCTTATAAATCTGGAAACACGAGCTTAGCTTATCGACGTGAATTGATTAGGTTATATATGTTGGAATAAAATTATATGATTCGTATATATAAATAAGTAAATAATGAAAATATGATTAGAGATTACATACCCGATGATCCAGTGGATGAATTGAACAGATTAGCCATTAGGATTGTCGGGTTTCCAAATTAAGATGATTGTATTATAATGGGATTGAAGGATTCAGTTATGTGTTTTTTGTTATATCCTTTTGATGAGAGAATGCACATATATATATTAGGTGTGTAGCGCAGTGGAAGCGTGATTACAGATAGTGTCTTTGTAATCACTCTACACTATTTGTAATTCTCTTACGTCAGCCGACGTTCCAGTAAATAATGGAAGCAGAGTATTTATACACACATTTAAATGTATTTACACATTTAATCCTAGTGTTTAATATATGTGCTTTATTAGTCTCTCAAGTTCCAATCACCTAGTGGGAAACCCTATAATATGTCTATAATAGTAAATACGCCCATCGTATATTTACTAGACATAGGGATTTTAGTTATCGTCAATTATCATATCATGTAGGATAAATGATCTGTGACGGTCACATTTAATGTGGTTCCAACATTCTCCCACTTGACCAAGCGATCATTTATCTATGAGTATTGTTAAGTCCGGCCGGGATAATACTCATTTTGTTTTAAACCGAAATCATAGCCAATAAGTACAGTCGTAGAGTAGAACATCAACTCAGGACCCCCACTAGTCAAACTATGACTCAAATTTAAAACTAATAAGCAATGATCAATTGACTAAGACAAATTTTGTTACGATTAGGTCTACACACAGTTATGCGCTTAATGTGTAATTTAGTAGACAAACAAAATTTGAATAATGAGGAAAATTTTATTAATAATAATAATGACCAATAAGTACAATATGCTATTACATTAAGTCTTTTATAAGCCCCATCTTCGAGACATGTCCTACGAAGACTTTAGGAGGAAGACCTTTGGTCATGGGATCCGCTAGCATGTCATTTGTACTTATGTACTCAATACAAAGAGCATTTTCCTCAACCCGTTCTCGTACAAACAGATACTTTGTATCAAGGTACAGCCCAACGCCAGTTGAACTGTTACTGTTCGAGAAAGTTACGGCAGCTGAGTTATCACAGTAAAGCTTCAATGGTCTTGAAATGGAGTTGATGATTTTGAGTCCACTGACGAGGTTCCTTAACAACATACCATGGCAAGTTGCATTGTAGACTGCAATATATTCAGCCATCATTGTGGATGTTGCGGTCAGTTTTTGTTTATGACTCCGCCAAGATATGGGTCCGCCAACTAACATGAAAATATATCCAGAAGTGGATTTCTTATCTTCTTTGCTTTTAGCAAAGTCTGAATCAGAATATCCTACCACTTCTAAATTGTTACTTCTTCTGTATGTCAGTTTGTAATATTTGGTCCCTTGCAGATATCGTAGAACCTTTTTAGCCGCTTGCCAGTGAGCTAATCCAGGATTAGATAAGTAACGGCCAAGCATTCCGGCAATATAAGCGATATCTGGTCGCGTACAGACCTGAGCGTACATTATGCTCCCAACTACTGACGAGTAAGGTATCATCCTCATCTGCTCCTTTTCAACCTCAGTGCTCGGAGTTTGGAAAGAGCCAAATATATCTCCCTTTACTACCAGAGCTACAGTAGGAGTGTAGTTCTGCATGTTATAGCGTTCTAATATGCGTTCAATATAGCCCTTTTGTGAGAGACCAAGAACACCATTACGCCTATCTCGATGTATTTCGATACCTAAGACATAAGAGGCATCACCGAGATCTTTAATGTCGAATTTTTGAGAAAACATTCGCTTCAACTCATGCAATAAATCCAAGTTGTTACTTGCTAGTAGAATGTCATCTACGTACAAAACAAGGATTGCAAAATTACTCCCACTTGACCAAGCGATCATTTATCTATGAGTATTGTTAAGTCCGGCCGGGATAATACTCATTTTGTTTTAAACCGAAATCATAGCCAATAAGTACAATGCTATTACATTAAGTCTTTTATAAGCCCCATCTTCGAGACATGTCCTACGAAGACTTTAGGAGGAAGACCTTTGGTCATGGGATCCGCTAGCATGTCATTTGTACTTATGTACTCAATACAAAGAGCATTTTCCTCAACCCGTTCTCGTACAAACAGATACTTTGTATCAAGGTACAGCCCAACGCCAGTTGAACTGTTACTGTTCGAGAAAGTTACGGCAGCTGAGTTATCACAGTAAAGCTTCAATGGTCTTGAAATGGAGTTGATGATTTTGAGTCCACTGACGAGGTTCCTTAACAACATACCATGGCAAGTTGCATTGTAGACTGCAATATATTCAGCCATCATTGTGGATGTTGCGGTCAGTTTTTGTTTATGACTCCGCCAAGATATGGGTCCGCCAACTAACATGAAAATATATCCAGAAGTGGATTTCTTATCTTCTTTGCTTTTAGCAAAGTCTGAATCAGAATATCCTACCACTTCTAAATTGTCACTTCTTCTGTATGTCAGTTTGTAATATTTGGTCCCTTGCAGATATCGTAGAACCTTTTTAGCCGCTTGCCAGTGAGCTAATCCAGGATTAGATAAGTAACGGCCAAGCATTCCGGCAATATAAGCGATATCTGGTCGCGTACAGACCTGAGCGTACATTATGCTCCCAACTACTGACGAGTAAGGTATCATCCTCATCTGCTCCTTTTCAACCTCAGTGCTCGGAGTTTGGAAAGAGCCAAATATATCTCCCTTTACTACCAGAGCTACAGTAGGAGTGTAGTTCTGCATGTTATAGCGTTCTAATATGCGTTCAATATAGCCCTTTTGTGAGAGACCAAGAACACCATTACGCCTATCTCGATGTATTTCGATACCTAAGACATAAGAGGCATCACCGAGATCTTTAATGTCGAATTTTTGAGAAAACATTCGCTTCAACTCATGCAATAAATCCAAGTTGTTACTTGCTAGTAGAATGTCATCTACGTACAAAACAAGGATTGCAAAATTACTCCCACTGATCTTGAGATAGGTGCATTGATCCACTTGATTTTTCAGGAAGTCTTGTGATTTCATGACTTCATCAAATTTTAGGTACCATTGTCTTGATGCTTGCTTCAACCCGTAAATGGATTTCTTTAGCTTGCAGACCATGTGCTCTTTACCCTCTGGAATAAATCCTTCAGGTTGCCGCATGTATACGTCTTCTTGCAAGTCTCCATTTAAGAAAGCAGTTTTGACGTCCATCTGATGTAACTCTAAATCAAAATGAGCTACGAGCGCCATAACGATCCTTAGGGAATCTTTACGAGAGACAGGAGAAAAGGTCTCTTGATAATCGATTCCGGCCTTTTGAGTATAGCCTTTCGCAACCAATCTTGCCTTATAGCGTTCGACGTTTCCTTTCGGGTCTAATTTGGTTTTAAAGACCCATTTACAACCGACAGTTTTGGATCCTTCAGGAAGTTCAACCAATTCCCAAACGTGATTATGCTTCATGGAATTAAGCTCTTCAATCATGGCTTCATTCCACTGAGTGGCCTGATCACTATTAATGGCTTCTCGATAGGAAGTTGGATCAGTAAGCTTTCCCATGTTCTCAACTTCGAAAATGAAAGTAATATAATCATCCATATTAACGGCCCTGCGAGGTCGGGATGATCTCCGGAGTTGATGTTCGGGTTCAGTAACGGAAGGTTCTGCATTTTCAATCTGGGAATCAGCAGGTGGATCAGTGAAATTAGGAGCAGCGTTGTGTACAAGAGGAATTATCGGAGGAATAATGGGAATAACCGACGTATTGTTCCCCCCCGCTTCTTGTACATTTTGCAAATCTAATTCAGGATTTGTCGTGCTCCCACTGATCTCTGAATTCTCGAGGAAAGTGGCATGCATTGTATCCATGATTCTTGTAGTATGGGAAGGACAGTAAAACCGATAACCTTTGGAGTTATCAGGATAACCAATAAAGAAACAAGTAATGGTTTTGGAATCCAGTTTCTTTAAATTAGGGTTATAGAATTTTGCTTCAGCGGGACAGCCCCATACTTTCATATATTTTAAGCTCGGTTTCCGACCTGTCCAGATCTCATGAGGAGTTTTAGGGACAGATTTTGAGGGAACCCTATTGAGTATATGAACGGCTGTTTTTAATGCCTCTGTCCAAAGGAATGTAGGGAGGTTAGTGTTAGCAAGCATACTTCTCACCATGTCCATTAAAGTTCGGTTTCTCCTTTCAGCAACACCATTTTATTGCGGAGTACCAGGCATGGTGTATTGGTTAATTATGCCTTGTTCCTTACAAAAGTTATGGAAAGGACCAGGAGCTTGACCAATATCAGTATGTTTACCGTAATACTCACCTCCTCTATCTGATCGAACCACTTTTATTTTTCGACTTAATTGATTTTCAACCATTGTTTTAAAGTCAATAAAAGTTTGTAATGATTCAGATTTATCTTTGATCAGATACAGGTGCATATAACGTGAATAATCATCAATAAATGTAATAAATGATGTATGTCCAGTTATTGATGCGGGATAGGGTCCACTGATATCAGTGTGAATTATTTCCAACAAGTTGGAACTTCTGATGGACCCTTTCTTATTCCCTTTAGCCATTTTGCCTTTAAGGCACTTAATACATGTTTCAAAATCACTGAAATCGAGAGATGGTAAGATTCCATCTTTAACGAGACGTATCATGCGATCTCGAGAGATGTGGCCAAGACGTTTATGCCACAACATGGAGGAATTCTCTGATTGTTTAGGTGATTTTGTCTTTGTTTTAGTTACGTCATCAATATTAAGTGACAACAAAGATTGTGAGAAATTATTATCCAGTTCTAATTTATACAGTAATCCATCCAAGAAACCACGACCAAGTAGTTGGTTATTAAAAGTAATGGCAATCTTGCCGCAACTATGAGTTATTACATAACCTTCAAGGTCTAGTCTAGAAATAGATACAAGGTTCCGAGTTATCCTTGGAACATATAAGGTATCTGCTAGTCTAATACACTTTCCGGTGCTCATATGTAAATTATAAGTCCCCATGGCTTCGACTTCTAATAGATCACCGCTTCCAACTCTAAGTTTTCTTTGGCCCTTTGGTAGCTTCTGGATTGTATGGAATCCCTGCATTGAGTTTGTTACATGAACCATAGAACCAGAATCACCCCACCATGTATTAATTGGAACATCAGTAGTAAAGGAATCAAATATTACATATAATACGTTACCTTTCTTAGCCAGCCATTCCTTGAATTTAGGGCAATCCTTTTGACTGTGGTCTTTGCCACGGCAAAATTTACAGTTCTTGCCAGTGAAGGAGTTGGAGCTGGAGGCAACAGCACCAGGATTAGCCTTTTGGACCTTATAATTTTTATTCTTTTTACCAGCATTAGCCTTCCTTTTATGGGAGTTAGTGGTGGTGGTAAGGTGAACAGATTCAGGTTGTCGCAGCTTCAGGCGATCCTCCTCTTGTACGCACATGGCGATAAGTTCACCCATTGACCATTTATCTTTCATGGCATTGTAATTCACCTTGAAAGGGTCAAATCGTTCGGGTAAGGAGGTCATAATGAAGTGGACAAGGAAGTTGTCAGAAACTTCCATTTCAAGACTCTTATATATATATATATATATATATATATATATATATATATATATATATATATATATATATATATATATATATATATATATATATATATATATATATATATATATATATATATATATATATATATATATATATATATATATATATATATATATATATATATATATATATATATATATATATATATATATATATATATATATATATATATATATATATATATATATATATATATATATATATATATATATATATATATATATATATATATATATATATATATATATATATATATATATATATATATATATATATATATATATATATATATATATATATATATATATATATATATATATATATATATATATATATATATATATATATATATATATATATATATATATATATATATATATATATATATATATATATATATATATATATATATATATATATATATATATATATATATATATATATATATATATATATATATATATATATATATATATATATATATATATATATATATATATATATATATATATATATATATATATATATATATATATATATATATATATATATATATATATATATATATATATATATATATATATATATATATATATATATATATATATATATATATATATATATATATATATATATATATATATATATATATATATATATATATATATATATATATATATATATATATATATATATATATATATATATATATATATATATATATATATATATATATATATATATATATATATATATATATATATATATATATATATATATATATATATATATATATATATATATATATATATATATATATATATATATATATATATATATATATATATATATATATATATATATATATATATATATATATATATATATATATATATATATATATATATATATATATATATATATATATATATATATATATATATATATATATATATATATATATATATATATATATATATATATATATATATATATATATATATATATATATATATATATATATATATATATATATATATATATATATATATATATATATATATATATATATATATATATATATATATATATATATATATATATATATATATATATATATATATATATATATATATATATATATATATATATATATATATATATATATATATATATATATATATATATATATATATATATATATATATATATATATATATATATATATATATATATATATATATATATATATATATATATATATATATATATATATATATATATATATATATATATATATATATATATATATATAGAAAAATTACAACATGAAAATCACATTTGACCTTTGGGCACAAATAGTGAAACTATGTATATTATTGCAAAATATAAATAAATAAATATATTTATATATATATAATATAATAAATTTAAAACTAATGATAATGATAGTAAAAGTGATTGTGACAAGGTGTCTACACTTTCATATAAATAGTATACTTTTTCAATACAAAACTATCATTCATTATTAGTTTAAAATATATATAACATAATATGACAACTCATTTCTGTCGGTCATTTCTTTAAAATTTGACCCGACAATTAAGTTGAATTTAATGACAATAAAAATGTCTTCTAGTGATTCTTAGAATAATTGAAAAAATTTACTACCTGACAAAACTCCCTTAAATCATTAGTGCTTCAACATATTCGAAAAACTTTTTCTTTGTTGGCCACAAAAAACAACTTTAATATATTATATATATATACCTCAATCATTCGGCTATTTATTTCCCTGTTAGTGGCTAGGCACCTCATAATTTTATCCTCCATTAATTTCTCATTTTACTCCTTATTAAACGGAGTCTTGGAGTCTTTGTAAGCATGGCCATATATTAATATATAGCCATATTTTTGTGTATGAGTGAAACTAACAGATTTCAGTAGTATCTGGTTTTATGCTATCTTCAAAAAACTATTTTAAGCCTCCGATGATCCGCCGGAAAAAATACCACCATTGGCGATTTATCATCCGATAATTGGTAAGTTTTTTTTTTCCGATCAAATATTACATGGTTAAAACAGTTATTTCAATTATTTCCAAATTCATTTATATAAGTGTAGTTATGTTCCGAACAAAATAATGGAACAAAACTAACAAAAAATTTTACTTCATAAAATCATATTTTCAACATAAAACATGTTTCAAATATTTACGGAACACATAAATAAATAATATACGAATCAAGGGGTCGTTAGGAGTCTTTTGCTCTGATACCACATGTTGGAATAAAATTATATGATTCGTATATATAAATAAGTAAATAATGAAAATATGATTAGAGATTACATACCCGATGATCCAGTGGATGAATTGAACAGATTAGCCATTAGGATTGTCGGGTTCCAAATTAAGATGATTGTATTATAATGGGATTGAAGGATTCAGTTATGTGTTTTTTGTTATATCCTTTTGATGAGAGAATGCACATATATATATTAGGTGTGTAGCGCAGTGGAAGCGTGATTACAGATAGTGTCTTTGTAATCACTCTACACTATTTGTAATTCTCTTACGTCAGCCGACGTTCCAGTAAATAATGGAAGCAGAGTATTTATACACACATTTAAATGTATTTACACATTTAATCCTAGTGTTTAATATATGTGCTTTATTAGTCTCTCAAGTTCCAATCACCTAGTGGGAAACCCTATAATATGTCTATAATAGTAAATACGCCCATCGTATATTTACTAGACATAGGGATTTTAGTTATCGTCAATTATCATATCATGTAGGATAAATGATCTGTGACGGTCACATTTAATGTGGTTCCAACAATATAAGCCTACAAGATCAAGTTGACAAGCTTGGAAAAATGAGCTTATTGGCTTTGAGTTTCATTATGTAGATAAGCCTTGAAAATAAGTTAATCCATAGAACACCATAGTTATAGGTATTTTGGTTAGATTTAGTTTTGGCTCGTTTGGAAATTGGGTAAGAATTTTGTGAGATTATATGGATTATTAATTATGAACCTATGTGTTACATGCTACTATTTTGTATGGCTGTTTAATCGTTGAAGTTAAGCTTGAAGCCATTCGTATGGTGTAAGCCTCAAGTTTGAACTTGATACGATAGATATATTGAGAACTCTAACATATGCATCACAAGTTCACAACTTTGTTTGATTTGAGCTCCGACATAAGTATATACACATCACTTATGTATTAGTAATCAAACTTAGGAGTTAGGACATACATACATATGAGTTGAATTGTTTGATAAAAATTGACTAGCTATTATAAGATTGAATGTAACTTGTTTTATGTCTATCTAGATTCTAGCCTATATTTGTAAAGATTGAACTTGATAAAGTTGACAAGCCGGCTAACTTGGACTGTTTAATAATGGCTTGGGTCACTTACATCCCTACTAAAGGCCTAATCGTGTGTAAAGGTGCAACTAATCTATGAGTGACAAAGGAATTATTGGATTTTGTAAAATATAATTTGCTTTTTATGCCATAATAGTATAATACAAATAGAACACCATGCTTTGTAAAGAAAATAAATCTTCGATAACGATTGCCAATTACTATGGTTTCCTTTTTGCATTTATATATTGTTATGATTTGTAGAAGTTTCTTCCCTTTTTCACAAACTATAGGTTCCATTTGGTAGTTATTAGTATTTAGTAATGACAGAGATTCCAACTGAATACCAAATATATATGATGAGCCAAATTAGTAGTAACTCAGATCAACTGTAAATTGCGAATATGAAATAGAAAGAGAATCGCAAACATGATAATAGGTTATTGACATTTTGCACCGCATTGGTTATTATTCATGAACATAATGACAGTTTCACCATGATTTATAAGTTGCACAGTCTGAATTGTGTTAGTTTCATCAGCGACTGACTTTTTGAACCAATTCACTATATTTAACAAAAAAATTGACATTCTTGTAAAAAGAAGAATCACTAGACTCCATAACAAAAGACTGTCGTAGTTGACACTTGCTTTCCAGAATTTCCCATTCTTACAAATTTTTGGTGCTTTTTTTCTTTATCTTTTTAGTTGAATGGCCAACAAAAGTTTAATCAGAATGTTAACCATGGTCACCAACTCACCACCATTTGCGTTAGTTTTTTTATGTGCCAAATTTTGAAGTTCTATTTGACATCAGGAATCTGAATTCAAGTTGTATGAAAAGTAATTTGTCAATTTCCTAAATGTGCATCTACTCATTTTGTGTTAGTTATATTAAGCCATACTTCGTCATTATTCCAGGACTCTCAACGTCTGTTACCCAATTTTGAACCGCGAGAAGATGTCATACGATCACGTCCCCTCAATATGGGAGCACGGCAGAATGCAGAGCCCTGGAAACCAACAAGTGGGTTATTCGACAACAATTGTTTTGTCACAATCAACCCGACTGTTATAAAGCCTGCACTCATCGACATACAAGGTTTACTCATTTCTTCATTTGTTATTTTCTAGTCGATTATCTAAATCAACTTCTGACAATTATTAACACACAATCAATTTAACCACCGCACATACTAATTTCATGGTTGTTTTCTACAGATTGTTGTCCAAAGTCAACACTTTTCAGCTTTCAGTTTCCAGTGTCCGAATTAATTGAAGTAGAAAGAGATGGACGAGATCTGTTATCACTTTCTGACCTAACAGGACTTCAAACTGTGACAACCGATTACAAACCATATATTCCTGATATGGGTCTTACGGAATCTCAACTTGTTTTTCCAAACCTGGAAATTGATTCCCCGAAACCATTAATGGATTTTGTCGGTGATTTGGTTCGACGTTCCGAAATTACATTCCATGAAGATGGACAAATATCATTGACTGGTACTCGAACTCAGATGAAAGACATACTTTCAGTTCTCGCTGAGTTTTACATGTCAAAAAACTCCACCAACTGGAGGAAACAATCAGTGGTGCCACAATTCAATAGGTAATTATCACTGATCTCAACATTTTAGGCATATACAATATTTATACTTGACCAGCATTTTGTTGTCGGTTATTAACTCAATTTTCTTATGACCTTATATATTTTTTAATGTTGTAATTAGATGCAACAATCTTTACATGTTATGAGCATGTACAACTTGAAATCATTTACCTTGGAAAAAAAGTAAAAAATTGCATGTGTGCACACTTAGATATAGATGCAAATGCAAACACAGATAACTTTCTCATATACATTTACTAAGGTTAAAGTTCTGCATTGGAAACAGGCTAGAGTATGAAACGAGCTATTATGGATCTGCGTTGGAGCTTGAAAATGTGATTGTCGCTCCTCCAAAGAGGTACGTCTATTTGTTTCTGTTGTGATCTTTAACCTGTCCCATTCTTAACAAATTAGTATAGGATGCAAATAGGCTCGTCGGACAGGTTGTCTGAAATATCAAAGTAGGGACCAAACACCACCCAACCTAAAAGGTCGACATTTAGGATCTGGGTTAGTTACATGTTTGATTTCCCTTCAAATGGTTTGTGAAGTTATATTGAGCATAAATATCTATGAAATTTGTAAAAATGCACAAAATTGTGTTTGTCAGTCAGTCTGACGCAATCCAAATTTGATCCACTGCCTATCCCATCTGGCCGCCCATTATGCTACCCATTTTCAGTATCATAAACTGTCTCTTTGCAATTACAAAGAAAAATTATAGAGATGGACTCTTGTTCTTAATCTTGTAAAACTGAGACATATGGGCGTACTATGGTGCCCTTTATATGATATGATTCTCCACTCTAACATATTAAATTTAAAATGTAACACAGCCCGGAGAAAATCAAACACAAGACATCACAAAAGAAACAAGGAAGTCGTAACAAGACATCAATCAGACAAAGAAGTAACTACAGTCAAGCTTGTGAAAGCCTTCTATCCATCATAGTCGACAAAAACAGAAACGTAGCTGCTATCACCATGCTAAAGAAATCAGGTCCCGAGCTACCAAATCTCCTTACACAATTCTCAGCCAGCATTGCAGGAACGGGCATTGCAGTTCTTTTCTCGGTTATGTGTAAAGTAGCAAGTGGCAGAGTGCCATTCTGCTCATCAAAACTTCTGAACACTGGCCTTGGGCTTGGCCTGGTATGGCTTTCATGGGCGGTTAACAGATTGAGAGATACAATCGTGATGATTAACAAGAACTCGAACAAGAAAAAGGGTTTGAAAGATGAAGAATTTGGACAGAAGCGTGAAGGATATATACTTTAGAGCTGCAACATTGATGGCAGTGATGGTGCTGAGGCTGGCTTGAAGAATATATATAGACAGACAGTTTCATGTGAAAATGTATGATGGTGTAAATCTTGAAGAGAAAATAGGGAAGTTGATTGTTAGACAACTTTTGGTCATTTGATGTGGAGTTGATCTTTGTTTTTGATCAAATTTTGCCTAAAATAAGTACTCTAATTGAAAAGATACATTCTGGATTGAGCACTAAAATTGCAACAATAATTTTTGTAACATATGCCATTTTTCGGACCTCGTACTAATCATTTTTAACTTTCCAAAACACAAACACATGAGAATTTATTTCTCATACACTATAGATTGGCTATATATGACGACCATCCCGTAATCACAAACAGATCAAAGATTGCAAAATTAGCTAAGCGACTGGGGCGCGTAGCTGAAGTATGTTTTCAACTCTTGTACTAAAAGCATAGTTGAAACCTCATTTCAATCCGTTGCTAGAATTTCCTGCATGCTCACTATACCACCAAAATGCAGAGACTCAGAGACACATGGGGAAAAAAAGAAGGTCGTGTTATGGTGTGATGAGCGAAGTCGATCGTCAAGTTATTGCTATATGGTTGGATTCAAAACTTCCATAAAATCACTGAAAAATAGGTTGTGTTTTGTTGTGATAAAAATCACTAAGCTAAAGTAGATTAATAAATATAGGAACTCTATTCACACACCTCAGTTTTCCTAGCAAACACCGTATATACATTACCTCATTTTTCCTAGCAAACATCATATATACGCCACATATAGGCTTATACTTAGCATATAGTGTTTACGTGATACGCGAAATATAGGTGATCACGTATGTGATTACATACATGTTATTAAGGCCTAAAGGCATAGCAAGAACCCCTTTGACCCATCTTATTTACGTATACATTATATTGTTGCAAATGAGTGGGTGACAGTTGTTATCGGATAGATACCTACTTACTCTTTTTGCCTATAAATATTCCCCCTCATAAGTGAATCACATTCACTTCCACATACATACCTACATATGAATAGCATTCAGTGCATACTCTCCATCTTTCATATATAATGGTGAATTACATGTTCACTACATTATCTTATGGAGACACTCCTTACTTCAAACACACATATATATATAGCAAGTGTCAAGCTCATATTCTCTCACAGGCATGTATGTTACAAAAGACATAAATGTCTAATTACATGATATCGATAGCAAGCATACAACTTAATAACACAAGCCAAATGACCATGCTCACTTGCTCCATATCCTTCTAGAGCATATGGGAAAACATATATCCCAACCATCGCCACCTTAGGCTCGCTAAGAGCTTGTTAGGTTTGCACTGTATATTTAGGAGATGCGATGGTTGTCGCGGTTAAACCCGTATCGTCACTGAGCCAGTCAATCTTGGTTCAAACATTGGCGCCATCCGTGGGACAGAACGAAAAGTTCTTCTTGTCTCATTAATCAATCAACTAGCAAGCTAGATCTGTACCGACACATTTTGTATAAAATCTGCTCCTAGCCATTGCGTGGGAGAGAAGAGAAAAGGAACCCATGGTGCTCACGAGTAAAGTGTTGTGAATATAGCATCATTGGACTCAATCTCATATTATGTAAGTCACCAAAATCTTGATCTTCAAATGATATGCATGTTTAATTATCTGCCATGTATTCAGTGTATCAAATAGTAATGATATGATAAGTGTAGGACTTAAAGGTATTTTGGTTTGAATCTTCATATATATATTTAAAAAAAGGCCTAGGGATGAAATTTTGTTTCTGTCTGGCTTACATTCTTCTACAATAGTTTTTTCACATTTATGAATATGTTATGGATTTATTCTGGTGTATAAATAAAAACAATTCAACGTATTTGCTTTGTTATGGAGATTCTTATCACCAAAGCTTTGAGTCCTAACATGTTAAGTCATTTTCGGTTTTAAAGAAATGGTATGCTCAGATTTGGAAAATTAATTTGGATACAATCTTTTATTTTATAACTAGTGCCTAGACCCGCACGATGCTCGTACAACTTTAAGTAATTTTGTAACATGTTCTTAAAGCATGGTCTTGAAAGTACTTGAACATTTCATGTAAAGAATATGAACACGGCAAATTGTGTAACATAGAGACCCATGACCATAAATGACTAAACAACATGATTGGTAGCTTTAGTAACCCTCCAAAACATCAAATAATAAGCCCAGTAGTCACATTATAATAATGAAATCCTGAAACCAAATCGTAACAACCAATTCGCTAACCCAAGCCATGAACCAAAGAGTAGCAAATAGCCAGACCTGAAGATCATGTTCTTTGTAGAGCAAACACTTACTTTGAGTTACATCATGCCCATTCATCATCTTTGAACCTTGCCATATTTTAAAATCCATCCTTGTATCTTCAAGGTACACTACAATAAACCACAATAAAAAATTACATAACCAACTAAGATAAATATTAGCATAAACTCTAAACATATAGAAAAAAAAATCACCAAAAGCAAATTACAAATACGAATTGAATAAGAAACTCAATACAGAAATAAGCAAACAAAATGCTAAAGACAATTCAAACACTCAAAGATAACATCTGTTTACGAATGAATGCTTAATAAAAGAACCTTCTGGTTAATGCAACAAATAAGTGATGACGAATCACACAATCCATCAAAAATCATAACTTTGATTAACCAAATTAGAACCTAACATGCATAAAAGACACATACAAATTACTGTCATTACTTTATTTTATCTTAAATAATGGTCCAAAACAAACTGAGTTGATTTCTTCATCACCTTATCTTTAACCCAAAATGACCGTCTCATGCATCATTTTTTATCTGCGCAAAATGGAACAATAAAGAAGCAAACTATAAATTACAATATCAGGAACACAAGCATCCAATACAACTTTAGGAGATTCATGTAAAACAATTATATGTGTAAATGGTGGTTCTCAAATCCAAAACACTGAAATCATAAAACTATTACATTAACACTATATTAAATTGGATACACCATGCCAATAAAATAGCATATACCAGATGGTAAAGGAAGTTCCACAAGCAGGTACAAAATGCAAATAAATAACTCAAGTGGATAGGAAAGATTGACTACATCTTTGGAGACAACCCAAGAAAGATTAGAAGTCTTATGGTTTATGGTAACAACTATCAAAAGCATGTCCATTACAGGGGTGCATCCATTCCTAAAAACACAATAACGTGTAGTTGCACAGGAGAATTTAAGTCATCGGGAATTGTATCAACTAAGTTCAAAAACTTGAAATAGTCATCTTGTTGTTAATTCAACTACTCTAGTTATCATACTTCAAGATTATGAGATTATTGGTAATTCTCAGGGGAAACATGTG
>CM067171.1:82570496-82603071 GCA_034093135.1 Erigeron breviscapus | reverse complement strand
AACGTGTACAAATGACGTAAATAGCAATACAAGTGCCAAATGCATAAAAAGTCATAATGCCTATCTTATGCGTGAACTCGGGTCACCTATGCAACGATACCCGCCTGTCATCACAATGAACAAGGCTGTATCTCAAAATCACCGAGATATATATGTCTATATACTCGAGGTCATGTCCTCAACATCCATCAGAGAGTGCATACATCTATACACTTGGATGCCGGTATCCTCAGCTAGAATAAACAATATGATCACGTATGCAACGATACCCGCCTGTCATCGCAATGAATCAGGCTGTATCTCAAAATCACCGATATATATATGTCTATATACTCGAGGTCATGTCCTCAACATCCATCAGAGAGTGCATACATCTATACACTTGGATGCCGGTATCCTCAGCTAGGATAAACAATATGATCACATATGCATGCCTAAACTCAATCATATGCATCAATTACAAAATTACAGATCATCAATCTCAACTCATCCATCTTAAGCCATCAATCACTAATCATCAATCATAAGCCATCAATCACTATTCAAACCAACTATACGTACATACACTTAAGAGGGTTATCCATTCTTCGAGTCCCAGATGCTTATATATAGGGTCACCCGCAGCCTTTCCACCACATCTAAAACCCAATGAAGGCATAACCGACTTCCATGTATGTACGTCTATCCTAATATTAATGAAATACTTAACAAACATAAACCAAGTCAACCAAACGTAATAAACCGTCTCATCAATCCAACACTTAAACCAATCAATCAATCACCGACTTCCATGTACGTACTTCTATTCTAATACTACAATATCACAAACACATACGTAAACCATTACCCAATCAATCAACACTATCCATCAATCAACAATCAATCAGAAAACACGTAAACAGTCAATCAAACCAACCAAACAATCAAACAAACACGTATATGTACACTTTTCAGCCCGAATCTCTATTGAGTAGGGAGCTACGAAACTCACCTTGATTTCCAAGCAAAACGACAAGTTAATATCAAGCTATAAATGTCCAAAAACCGCCACGTGTCCACAACCTAACAAGGTACATCACAATACAATCAATTTTAACCTTAACAACCCTAAACGAGTTGGTCTAGTAGGTTCAAGTCAAGTTACAACCCCACAAACGCTTCAATGACTTTCCCGGGTATGACCAAGACACTTTGATTCGACATTTTTAGAAATGGACAAGGATTTAGATCAAAAGGACTATACCATGTGAAAGTAGACTCTCTCATGATTCCAACGATAGGTCATATGACTCAATTGGACTTACGGATCAAAAGTTATAAGCGTTTGAAGTTGACAAAAAGTCACTGGTTCAACAGTTTTTCACTGCGCCGCAGTGGGGTCTGGCACCTCCCACTGCGCCGCAGTCAGCCAAATCTGCTGCATAAACTTAGCCAAAAACGATCCAAAACAACCCAAAACCCCATTTTTGACCCCATAATCGACCATGGATGATCTAGGACCCAATTTCAAGCCTAAATCCACATATTTGGACATAAACAAACATAACCCACCTCATAAACTCGAATCATAACATCAAATTCATGCCCAAATCATTTGACCCATTTCAAAACCCTAATTTAACCCTAATCGCATTTTGACCCGATTCGTGACCCGAATTTACTTGTAATCAACTAAAAGCAAGTTAATAAACATAAAATGATGATTAAGGGATGAGTTTCACTTACTAATTCTTCTTCCATAGGCTTAACCCGAATTTGACCCAAAAGAGAAAGTTCTTGCACTTTTTGATGACCCAAATCTTGATATGATGCAAAGGAGATGTAATAGATGATGTTTCTAGTACTAATCTAACTTGGAACCATAATCTTGATGTAAGAATCTTAGAGAGAGAGGCATTTGTGTGTGTGTTTTTGTTCTTGGAAGTGAATTAGAGAGAAGAAGAAGAAGATAGAATGAAATGGGTGGAGGAGGAGGGGTTAGAAGGGGGGCCGACCTAGACTCCAAAAGGGTAGGCTCCCGCTCCGCTAAATTCGACAAATAGCTAAACGTTAACCCTTTAAATGCCAAAACGAACTCACAACATACTTTAACTTAACGTTTCGCTAAAACTCCTTATTCTTCCAAGTTTCTACCTTGATTTACAAAAGTCATTTACATTTAGTTGTTTTTAAATTGTAAGCATCGATTAGCACGACTAATGAACTCGACTAGTGCATAAGTCCCAAATTGCACGACAAATTGATCTATATGTACACATTGCACTTAAATGAACCCCAAAAGACTTAAGTTTATCTTACTAACCAAATTGTTAGCCAAATGGCACAAATAGTCAACGGTCAAAAGTCACGGTTGTTACATTAGGGCCTTACTGATAGATGACACATAAAAGTACATGAAGACTTAAAGAGAAGTGATGTCCTTGGCGGTGAGCTGCATGCAAATGGGGTGTTTGGAGGTGGTAGCAGTGATGTAATCCTCAACAGAATGATCAGATACCTAGATATGTAAACATAATATTATATGCTTGCAAATAATCATGCCAAGTTAACTTATAGTTCAATTGCAAAAAAATAACCCATACATACCGACGTTGTGCAAACTTGCCGATGAATCATGGAGCTGCACTGTTGTGCTCTTTACCACTTGAAGAACGCCCAGTCATTCTGTACATACATAAGCAAAGAGAACTTTATATATGTTTTTGGTTACTAAATTTGAGGTTCAATATGGTAAACATGAATAGTGATAATGTGTTAATATCCATGTGAGTTTCAAAGCATCAACGTCACACTTCCACATGAAAATGCCTCCAAGGTAAATCTTTGACTTGAATGATCACATATCCGACCCTAATAGGTACTACAAACATCCATATCACTGTAACTATTTTGAGTAATCACTGTAATTATTACCTTATCTTAACTTTATATTTTTCTTTTTTGGTGGGGCTTATACTGCAGGCCACTAACACTCATTTTCTCTAGTCGGATTATGGTTTTGTTCCTTAATCTTTGGTCTAAAGTCCTAAACGCAATATTCATGAGTAGTGAGCAGGTCTGTCAATAACTCTTATTTTTATGTTTTGCTTTTTTGGTGGGTCTCATACTACAGGCCACTAACACTCATTTTCTTTAGTCGGATTTTGGTTTTCTTCCTTAGTCTTTGGTTTAAAGTCCTAAACGCAATATTCAAACGTAGTGAGCAGGTCTGTCAATAACTCTTGATATTTGGTCTGGTTCAATATCCTAACCCCTAACAGGCATTATTAAGTGTGCTCATTGTTTATGTATATGATGTAATACCTCCCTAAAGGTCTTTTCAGTAAAACCCCCTATAGATGCCACGCGTGCATATAACTAAACAGAGATCAAGAACCCGTCATTTTTGTTTCATCTAAATCAACAAACAGTCAAACATAAAGATGTTAATATACTATTGTAGCCAATTTCAATCAACTGCAAGTTACAAAGCTGCAAAAACTACAATTTTCACTATGTGCATACAAAATTCGTTGATTAGTGGCCCATTAAAGGTGATTTACCCTGTTTTTAGATTAGTGATCCAAATCTGGTAGCAATTTGGTATTCATAGAAGAGAATTACCCATTTTACGTGGATGGGGCCCTTACAAAAAATCTCGTGGATTAGTGGCCCATTAAAGGTGGAGTCGACCCATGGCTAAAAAGGAATAGATTAGGAGCACCATTTTCTTATAGTCTTTAAGTGAACTGTACTTAATCCTTTTCTCCTTGCATTATGGAAACCATGGTCTCTATTTGCCAACAAAATCTGCAAGGTGTTGATGTGTTGACATCTACATGAAGGCATAGTGAGGGATTTAATGGATCTTCCTCTTGGAGCTACATTTGACCCTCTAGCAGTTCTTTTTCTTACGACTATATTTGTAACATTTGCCATTTTGGTCCATTAATAAACATGGCAAACTTTTATGGATATATATGTAAAACGTTGCTTTTTCGATCGTTTATTTCTCGAATGAACTTAAGACTTCCTAGAACCTAATATCTAGTGTTTTAACACTTTGATATGGCCATAATCTTCCAATAAACTACTTCATTAAAACTTAAATACTTCTTAGAAACATATCCTAAAATCTTGTTTAAAAACTCAAATGAATGAACCCGAAACGACTGGTAACATTTGAGGAAACAACTAGGAAGTTGTCAAAAGTGAAAAGACTAAAATGCCCTTTCAAAAATCTGCACCTTAAAGTCTTCTAGCCCATGGTATTGCAAAACCATCAACTTTGCCCATGGTATTCATTAACTTAACTATGATTACTTATTAACTAAACTAGTAATCATGCTTAAATTTTACCTATAAATACTAAGCTTAAGTCTTCACAAATACTTACACCTCCCATCTCTTTCTCCCTCAATTTGGCATTCCACAACTCTATAATCATTCCCCCTCCCTTTTAATAATAAATCTCAAGAACTACTCAAAGTTCTAAATAAAGCAAGGTTACTTTGCAAGAAATATTGTCAAGTGAAGTTGTTATTGAGAATTCCCTCAAAGATCTTCAAAAGCCTAGTTATAATGACCACATGAAAGTTGGTCTATAACATCATTTTCTCAAGATTCAAGACCAACTCTTAGTCGATCTCATTAAATCTTCTTCGGTGTTCATTCATATATTGTTACTTTGATCCTAGAATTTATAATTCTCCAAACTGGTAAGTGTTTCTATGAAACCTTACTATACTTTGCTTTATGATTATATAACTATATGTTATGTATTGAAATGCTTGTCAACTTACTTTTATACTCAATTGATGCATACCTGCATTTAAAAACAGTAAATATCCTATTAACAGTATTCACCATCTATGAATTATTTCGTATTCTCGAGATTCTTGGTTTTGGATAGAATATATCCTTAATACACTTTTAACCGTATTATATTTCTAAACGTGATTGCCATTGACCTTGGGCATCTCTGGGGTATACCAGCGGAGCGGATTGTAGTTCGCAAACGGTTTGCTTTTCGCATTCTAAACGCAAACTTGGTTCACCGTCTGGATACTACATGACCCACGTCAACCCTAACACAACTTGAAATAAAATACTGGTTTTTCCTACCATTTAAGGTATCTCTTCATTATATAATTAATACATTTTCGTATTTGTTATAATACATACTATTTAAAAATACTTCAAAAGGATTTAGAAATATCCGAGGAATACTAAATATATCCTACGGATACGTATTATATACGGAAAGTTACATTTTTACCGTACAGTTTCAAAGTTGTCATTTTCAGTCCTTATAAGTTTGACATTTGAAAATTTAGTCCCTCAAGTTTCAAGAATGACAATTTAGTCCCTCAAGTTTCAAAAATGACAAATTAGTCCTTAAAACTTTTATAACATAAATGAGGTTTCACTTGCAAAATACTTGAAAGGATTCTTTAAGATAAATTCAAATACCTATAAAAGCTCACAAAGTAAATACGTTGACAAGCGTATTAATAAGATATCCTTATAGTTGTATATCTATATTTGGAATTTAGCATGAATATAAATCAATTCACATTGAAATTAGGGAATACGTAACGTGGCCAGTTGACTCGCTCGTCATCGTTAACTACATCAATCTCTTCTATTTTGCTGTTGAACTATCAAGAATAAGGTGAGTTCCGTAGCTCCCTACTCAATTGAGATTCGGGCTGAAAAGTGTACATATACGTGCTTGTTTGATTGTCTGGTTGATTTGATTTACGGTTTATTGATTGTTTGATGAAATGTTTCGATTGAAATATGGAACTGATTGATTGATGATTGATGGATAGTTTTGATTTAGTGTTTGATGGTTTACGCATGTGATTGTGATATAGTAATTTATTTAGGATAGATGTACATACATGGAAGTCGGTTATGCCTTCAAATGGTTTTAGATGTGGTGGGAAGGCTGCGGGTGACCCTATATATCAGCATCTGGGACTCGTTGAAAGTAGAATCCTCCTAAGTGTATGTACGTATAGTCTTATTTGGTTGTTGGACATATAGACTTGTTTATTGATGATTATGCATATTGAGACGTACTTGTTGTGGGCATTACCAAGGAAAGTTGTTGAACTGTAAGGCCACATTTCGAGTACTTTGGGTACTATATGTATATGTACATCCGAGTACTTTCAAGTACTTGATGCCAAGTATTAGCCATACTTGATGACTTGATATGATTAACACCACGATGTGGACCAAGTATTGTGATACTTGATGATTTTGAGGTATATTACATAACATTGATACACATATGATGCACGTATTGGAATTTATACATATTTGATAACATTGCATGACATTGATACACATACGATGCATTTCTTGGTAATAATAGCCATTGTACTTGATAGTATCCGAACTATCTTGTATCATTTGTTGTTTGGCTATGTTAACCTCCATTATTTAACAGGTGACGTACATGGGTTTGTTGTAAGTACATTGATTGATGTTATTATTACATATGATATTGTTATTGATGATGGTTCCTTGTAAACCATTACTACGAACTCACCAACCTAGTGTTGACCTTGTTTAGTACACTTTTCAGGAAACCAGGTGAACCAGGGACGTGATGCTTGAATTTTTTTGCTTTTGAACCAGGGCATGGACTTAGATGGATCAAGGATTCATTTGCCCAACTATTGCATCATGTTTAGAATTTAATACTATCTTTTGTATTTGTTTATAAACGTGTGGAGACTATATGCTTGTATTATATTGTGTGTATGTTCATAATTTAATAAGTTGGATTCACTGAGTCCAACATGTTCATATAGTTTATGTTCTACGATAATTCCACTATGTGCTATATAATTTCCGTAATACTTCGGGCCCAGCTCAGGGTGTTACAGAATGGTGGCCCATGCAGGTTGTAGAGAATTAGGCGGTTTGACCTAGACTACGGCTTAAGTTAAAACTCTTCATATAGCATGCATGGTTAGGAATTTTATGTGCAACGTGAATTATGTGAAACCCTGAAAGTGTACATTGTGAGTTCGTAGGCAAGACCATTTATGTGATGACTTGAGAACAATGTGATGAACGGATGATGAGTACAATGTGGTTAATGTGTACATTGATTGAACTTGATTATGATTGAGATGGATTGTTGTTATTGATTGATAATAGTTTGATAAATTAGGGCAAAATGAAGTTATGGCGTTAACTTGATATAACATTGTGGTAACCCTAAAAGAGCCCGATCAACTATTTTATGGTTACCCGGTATTATAACAAGTTAATGACATCACAGATTGCACATGCTTGGCTTAGAGTATAATAAGGAACTGATATGCTTAATGGAAGTTGATTAGGTGGAGGGTTAGCCGATGGTACACCCTGTATACAAACCCGGTCAATAACTAGAGAGCATATCGAATTTGGATTATACTTTGAACCACTTGTGTTAGTTGCTTGATTGTGTAATATGTTGAACCTGAGTACTTGTATTGATGATAAATTATTGAAGTGAACTTGACATGATGACATGATAAGTAATAATCCCCCTTAGAACTCTAGCACTTTACCATAGCACAATGATATGAATTATGTATGTTGTATCGATATGAGAGCATTGACTACTTGTGTGACTAACATGTGAGCATTTTGAGATAATTTTCGGGTCAATATGTTTTATAGAAATGGAAAGACCAAGGAGAACCGGAGCTAACTATGGGACTAACCCTGAAGAGCCACATGAAGCAGAAGCTCAAGGTGGTCGTGGGGGTGGCCGTGGTGGTAGAGGTGGTAGAGGTCGTGGTAGGGGTCGAGGTGGAGGCCAAGGAAGAGGTGGAGGCCAAGGAAGAGGTGGAGGTAATAATGAAGTACATGCACCGGACTTGGCAGAGGTGATCGCTCAAACGGTCACTAATATCATGCCAACTATTATTGCCCATGTCACGGCAACCCTTGGTGAAAACAATGGGGCACAACCCAATGAGCCTCAAAACAATGAAGCCCCGCTAATGTGAATAATGAGGGCGCTCGACCTCATGTTGTGGCGAATGAAGAAGAAGAACCGATTGAAGTTGATAACTATAGGCCCATGTTTAATCAACATGGAATGTACCGCCAAGGTTGTCAATTCAAAGACTTCAAGAATTGTGGGGCACCAGATTTTGATGGTAAGGGTGGTCCCGTGGACTGTATAAGATGGTTCGAGAAGATTGAAGCGGTGATTGAAAGAAGTCATTGCACACATGATGACCAGATTCCTTATGCAACAGGTATGTTTAAAGATGATGCTTTAAGTTGGTGGAACAAAGAAAAGAGCTTCGGCCGGACCCATAATTTGTTATGGACTGATTTTAAGAACATGGTGAAGGAGAAGTTTTGCCCTCCTTATGAACTCCAAAATTTAACCATTGAATTTGTCCATCTTAAAATGGACGGGGCAGATTACAAGGGCTATCTTAGACGATTCCAAGATTTGTCTACCCTTGTTCCTCATCTAGTGAATATCGAGTCTCAAGCCATTGCAAAATTTGTGTTAGGCTTGACTCCAGAAGTCCGATCTCTGATAAACTCGGTCATGCCTACTTCTATGGCCGAGGCTATTAACCGTGCCGGTAGTGTTACCGAGGATCTTTTGAGGAGGGGAGTATTGAGCAAGTCATCATCATCAAAAAGAAAAGAAGTGGCGGAGTCTAGTGGGGAAAAGAAGAAGGGAAGGTTTGATCCCAAGAAGGCAAATCGGGGAAGAATTATGGCAGCGGTGGAGTCGGTGAGGAAACCTTATCAAGGACCTCATCCTTTTTGTAATAAATGTAACAAACACCACCCTACTAACATTCCATGTGGGGCTTGTTTTAATTGCAATCGACTCGGGCATATGGCAAAGGAATGTAGGGCCCCAGAGCGGCCCCAATGAATGTGGCTCCTCTTCAAGCTGTTCCTCCACGCGGAAATTTCGCAAAGGGTACTTGTTATGAATGTGGAAGCCCTAATCACTACCGCAACAATTGTCCTCAATGGGTTGGACAACAAGTTCAAGTGGCTGTTCACCCCAATCAACTTCAAATTGTCGGGCCTAATCAAAACCGAGGATAACAAGGTCACCAAGTACAACCTCGTGGTCGAGCCTTTGTGGTCAATGTCAATGAAGCCCGCAATGATCCAAATGTGGTGGCAGGTACCTTTCTTCTTAATGGTCACTATGCAGCCGTTTTGTTTGATTCTGGAACCGATTTTAGCTTTGTTTCCTCTAGTTTTGTTCCTTTGATTGAAGTTCATCCGTGTGCTCTGAATTATGTGCTTGATATTGAAATGGTAAATGGGTCACTAACTAAACTCAGTCAAATACTTCGTGAATGTATTTTGACTTTAAACGACGTTGAATTTTTCATCGATCTTATGCCCTTTGATATTGGGAGCTTTGATGTGATTGTGGGTATGGATTGGATGTCGGCAGTTAACGCGGTTATTGATTGTGGTGAGAGAGTTGTTAAGATACCTTTGTCTAATGGTAGAATTCTTAGGATTCAAGGCGAAATCTCCGATCCTTCTAACTCTAAAGTTTTTAGTGCTACCGTCTTAAAGGTAGAATTGAAAACCGTTCCTATTGTTCATGAATTTCCTGATGTTTTCCCGGATGACTTACCGGGATTACCTCCATCTCGTGAACTTGATTTCCGTATCAATCTAATCCCTGGAGCAGCACCCGTAGCTAAAGCTCCTTACAGACTGGCTCTATCTGAAATGCAAGAATTAGCAACTCAACTTAAAGAACTCCAAGAAAAAGGTTTCATTCGTCCTAGTCAATCTCCTTGGGGTGCTCCTATTCTCTTTGTCAAAAAGAAAGACGGGTCCTTTAGAATGTGTATTGACTACCGGGAGTTGAATAAGCTCACGGTAAAGAACCGATATCCGCTTCCTCGAATCGATGACCTATTTGATCAACTTCAAGGTGCCAAGCATTTTTCAAAAATCGATCTTCGCTCGGGTTATCATCAACTCCGAGTACACGAAGATGACATTCATAAAACGGATTTTCGTACACGGTATGGCCATTTTGAATTCACCGTTATGCCTTTCGGGTTGACTAATGCACCGGCGGTGTTCATGGATTTGATGAACCGGGTGTGTAGTCCCTATTTGGACGAGTTTGTCATTGTCTTCATTGATGACATACTTGTTTACTCGAAGACGAAGGAAGAACATGCTGAACACTTGCGCAAAGTGCTTGAATTGTTAAGAAAGGAGAAGTTGTACGCCAAATTCTCCAAGTGCGAGTTTTGGTTGGAGAAGGTTCATTTTCTTGGTCACGTAGTAAGCAAGGATGGTATTCACGTAGACCCAAGCAAGATTGAAGCAGTCAAGAATTGGAGAAGACCCGAAACACCATCCGAGATCCGTCAATTCCTTGGATTGGCGGGTTATTATCGAAGATTCATTGAAAATTTCTCTCGTATTGCACAACCACTCACTCTCTTAACACAAAAAGAGAGAAAATTCGAATGGGGTGAAAGACAAGAAAATGCATTCCAAACTCTTAAAGATATGTTGTGTGATGCACCTATCTTGACGCTTCCGGATGGAGTTGAAGACTTTGTAGTTTATTGTGATGCTTTGGGACAAGGTTTGGGTTGTGTTCTTATGCAGAGGGGCAAAGTCATTGCTTATGCCTCTCGTCAATTGAAAGTGCATGAGAAGAACTACCCGACACATGATTTGGAATTGGGGGCGGTTGTATTTGCTTTGAAATGTTGGAGACACTACCTATATGGCACCAAATGTGTGATTTATACCGATCACAAAAGCCTCCAACACATCTTTAATCAAAGTGAATTGAACATGAGACAAAGGCGTTGGCTTGAACTCTTTAGTGACTATGATTATGATATCCGTTATCATCCGGGCAAGGCCAATGTTGTGGCCGATGCCTTGAGTAGAAAAGAGAGAGTTAAGCCGAGACGAGCTAGAGTTATGAGTCTCACGGTAGGGCCAAGTATTCGTGACCGAATCATTGAAGCCCAAATTCAAGCTACCCTACCGGAGAACTTTGGAAATGAAAACTTGGAGGGCATGGAGCAACAATTTGATAGAAAAAGTGACAACGGACTATATTTAGTCGAAAGGCTTTGGGTTCCCATTTTCGGTAATCTAAGAACATTTCTCATGAATGAAGCCCATCGATCGCCTTATTCGGTTCATCCCGGATCGGATAAGATGTATTTTGACTTAAGAGATTTTTATTGGTGGCCGGGCATGAAGCGTGATGTGGCTAGATACGTGAGTGAGTGCCTTACTTTCCTACAAGTGAAAGCCGATCACAAGAAGCCACCCGGATTGTTGGTACAACCGGTGACACCCGAGTGGAAATGGGAACATATTGCAATGGACTTCATTACAAAGTTACCGAAGACAAGAAATGGTCGTGATACAATTTGGGTGATAGTGGATCGGTTAACAAAGTCGGCTCATTTCTTGGCCATTCGTGAAACCGATAAGTTTGACACCTTAGCTCGTTTGTATATTAAAGAAGTGGTGTCTAAACATGGAGTTCCGGTTTCTATCCTTTCCGATAGAGATACCCGGTATAACTCAAGTTTTTGGAGAGCCTTTCAACAAGCAATGGGTTCTCAACTTAATATGAGCACGGCATTTCATCCTCAAACAGATGGACAAAGTGAAAGAACCATACAAACGTTAGAAGATATGTTGAGGGCTTGTGCTATTGACTTCGGTGGTAGTTGGGAAGATCACTTGCCATTAGTTGAATTTTCGTATAATAATAGCTACCACGCAAGCATACAAATGGCACCATTTAGGGCACTTTATGGTAGGAAGTGTCGTTCTCCCCTAGCTTGGGCGGAGATTGGTGAAAGCCAACTTATCGGGCCAGAGATTGTAGTTGAGACAACCAAAGTGATTTCTCAAATCAAGGAGAGGTTACAATTAGCCCGTGAACGACAAAAGAAGTATGCCGATGTGAGACGGAGACCATTAGAGTTTGAAGTTGGTGATTATGTACTCTTGAAAGTATCACCTTGGAAAGGTGTTATACGATTTGTGAAACGAGGTAAACTCGGACCAAGATATATTGGTCCTTTTAAAATTCTTGAACGGGTTGGCAAGGTTGCCTATCGACTAGAACTTCCTCAAGAACTTAGTGGTGTGCATGATGTATTCCACATTTGTAATCTACGCAAGTGTCTAGCGGATCCTACTCATCATGTGCCCATGAATGAGATACGAGTTGATGAGAATCTTAACTTTGTTGAAGAACCGGTGGAGATCTTAGACCGCCAAACCAAGAAGCTCAAGAACAAACGCTACACGATCGTTAAAGTTAGATGGAATGCTAGACGTGGAGCTGAGTTCACTTGGGAACGCGAGGACCATATGAGGTCTAAGTACCCACATTTGTTTAGTAATTAGTGTTTTGTTGAATTTCGGGACGAAATTCTTTTAACGGGGGAATAATGTAACATTTGCCATTTTGGTCCATTAATAAACATGGCAAACTTTTATGGATATATATGTAAAACGTTGCTTTTTAGATCGTTTCTTTCTCGAATGAACTTAAGACTTCCTAGAACCTAATATCTAGTGTTTTAACACTTTGATATGGCCATAATCTTCCAATAAACTACTTCATTAAAACTTAAATACTTCTTAGAAACATATCCTAAAATCTTGTTTAAAAACTCAAAGGAATGAACCCGAAACAACTGGTAACATTTGAGGAAACAACTAGGAAGTTGTCAAAAGTGAAAAGACTAAAATGCCCTTTCAAAAATCTGCACCTTAAAGTCTTCTAGCCCATGGTATTGCAAAACCATCAACTTTGCCCATGGTATTCATTAACTTAACTATGATTACTTATTAACTAAACTAGTAATCATGCTTAAATTTTACCTATAAATACTAAGCTTAAGTCTTCACAAATACTTACACCTCCCATCTCTTTCTCCCTCAATTTGGCATTCCACAACTCTATAATCATTCCCCCTCTCTTTTAATAATAAATCTCAAGAACTACTCAAAGTTCTAAATAAAGCAAGGTTACTTTGCAAGAAAAATTGTCAAGTGAAGTTGTTATTGAGAATTCCCTCAAAGATCTTCAAAAGCCTAGTTATAATGACCACATGAAAGTTGGTTTATAACATCATTTTCTCAAGATTCAAGACCAACTCTTAGTCGATCTCATTAAATCTTCTTCAGTGTTCATTCATATATCGTTACTTTGATCCTAGAATTTATAATTCTCCAAACTGGTAAGTGTTTCTATGAAACCTTACTATACTTTGCTTTATGATTATATAACTATATGTTGTAAAGTCCCAAGCTAGATGGTTTAACCCAGAAGTGTAAAATACAACAAGTCTAATAATCACTAGAATTGACTAGTATTACTTGAATATAAATGCAAGTATATAAACAAAGTAATACACGACTTAAAGTAATAAATAAAGGTGGAACACAATGTAATATTTTCAAGTGTATTTTATTTATGATGTTAAATAAAATACAAGGTTGTGCGTAATCAAGATAATACAAATATGTAAGTATCCTAACAACCTATGAATTACAAATGATCTATATTTGCCAAATAAACTCTTTGGATCGAGATACTTAAAGTTGTGAAGTATCCCTGTCACGATCGAGAGTATTTAGACAAATTCACCTTTAATTGCTAAAAGTAATTTTAACGAAGAAATGACTTTGTATTTATAGGCAAACACTTTCACCAGTGAATTTGTGCCGTACAAATATGGTTGCATGCATTTAATGAACCGACAAGGTCATTAAATGCATTGGTTAAAGTACAAGGATAAAGTCACATCAATATGACTTTATTCTTTTAACCAACCACCTTTACACACGTAAGTACTTTAGTAAAGAACAAGTGAAATGTTCTTTGGAAAGTGTGTAAAGGCAAAAAGTCAATTCCTCGATATCAGTGTTCAGACTTGTAAGGTCTAGAACACTGACAATCCTCCAGTCGTAGATCTGGTAAGACTTCCAGTGGACTCCGCCATTTGTCAGTCTTCTTTATTCTAACTTCAGTCTGCCATGGAACAGCAGAAAGTATTGATCGACGTCGAAGTATCAATCAAAAATAAACCTACTATACCTTATTCTAGATAGGGTAAGCGGGTATCGTATCCACGAGGAGTGTAGGTGGTTATAGCCAAGTTGTAACGATTTCGATTGGGTTGTAAATAATTTTAACTCTAATTTTAAATAGATAAGTAAAGACTAACTTAAGAAAATGCAAATTAACAAACAGGAAGTAAATCAAAGATTTTAAACAATAATTGGAAAAAGCATCCCTCCCGAATCCCAATAGTCAGATTAAATCACCTAATAGACTTTACCGAATATTTATCCCAAATCACATAGACATAATTTGTAATAAGTGAAATGAACAATTTTAGGCACAACCTATGTTAATCAAACGACCTGTCTTAATCCTTAAACTAAGTGGACTCGGTACAAATCGTTAACTCACAATAGATTGTCTTGCAAAAATCCAAATCAAATAATGTTGAATAAATACTCAATCAATCATAAGAATCATAATCTTGAAAGATTAATGTTTAAACAATTGAAAATAAAGTCTATCAAATGAAATAACCAACAATTGTTCATCGGGAGAGATAACCTAAAACTTAGCCGGACATCTTCATCTTTAAATCACTAAAGCTTGATGAGATTTGTTGCATGTTTCGAATATGATTCTGTTGCTCGTCCGCTTCTTCCGTTCTCCAATTCGTCCGCAGCCTTCAAAATATGTGTCGGCAGAATATGTGATAGCCTTACGAATGGAATAAACAAATATATATACACCATATTTCATTGATCCCCACGTAAGGATTTTAGCCGACATAAACAAAAACCATTAATGGGCTTTTCTTCCTTGATCTCATGTAGTCCGTTTCAAATTAAATCAAATCAAGATATTGGGCTGGTGAGTGTAGGCACGGCCCAAATAACTAACAATACAAAGGTCACTTAATTCTTTGTTGTCTACTCCGACGTGCACGGCTAGACAAGCAACATAAAGATATATCTTCCAATCAAAAATGAAGCTAGTGATCTCATTTGGATATGTGGTGTTAACTGCCAAAACGAGCTGTGCTTTTTATCATTAGCCATACTCGAATAATGTCACTTCATTTGATCACCATTTTTAATCGTCTTTTATCCATTTTAGCTCATACCTAAAATTCACAAAACATATATTAAAGTAGGTCTATTCTATATAAAATTAATCTATATAATCATTTTTAGGCCATTTAATATATATCTAATTATGACTTATCAAATCTCCCCAACTTAAGCTTTGCTTGTCCTCAAGCAAATCTATCTTTCAAAATCAATTATCCTTTAGGTACACAAATATGAAAAACATGACAATTAACAAAAAGAAGCTAAACCATTAAGTTGAAAAACAATTTGAAATGGTTAGACAGTTTTAATCTTAAATGAAAAGTGAAATGTGTATCAATACTCAAATGATTCTCAAGCCTTGATAGAACACGACTAAGCACCGCTCAAATGAAACGAAATATATCTCACTATCACACTCCAACTAACAAACTATTGGGTTGTATAATGAATAATCACTCAACGCCTAGTCGTGATGCATACTATTTTACCATAGGCTTGTTCTAGAATCAAATCTTCACCAACGTGGCGTAAGCACCAGGTACAACCATCAGAAGAGGACTTTTAAAGGGCTGTAATGTTGTAAAAGGTCATTAAAAATAAGGGATATGGAAAATTTGGGAAAATTGTTGTAAAATATAAAATAAAATAGAAATTAAAAATTTAAAAACATAGTCTAGTCCAACACAACCCGTGTCATTAGTTGCCATCTTCCCAACTAACCCAATAAGACGTAATCCCGACAATACAACTCAATAGACCGATAAAAACCGACACCATTGTGGTGTATTACATTCAAAACGACTTAAACAACCATAACATACCATTGTTGGCTTGACATAAATGTGAGAATACCAATTGACAGTCCAAGTTCATTTTTTTCATTTTTTACTTTTTTTTTTCTTTTTTTCTGTTTTTCTGTTTTTTATTTTTATTTTTTATGTGAACTATTTTTACCCTGCCTAATTGGTATTCCCTTTGAACTTTACAATGCATTGACAAATCATAACTTTCACTAATTTGAATGATCTAGACTTGACCAAAATTTATGACAACTCAACCTATTCTCAAAACCGAGAATATATTAAACCGACACAACTTGACAAACCCAAACCATCCAACTAGCATAGGCAACCAATGACCCACCATGGATTTCGACTATCGGTATGGATAGAATAGGTGAAATATTTGGGTGGAGTTTAAACAAAAGAACAGGCTAATGACAACATGTTTTCTATTGTTTCTTACACTAAAAATGAGTGTAACAAGGGTTTCACAAGGGTGGTTCACTAACCAGTGTAGTTAGCTACTAAGCACATGCACATAACAATGAATATGAACAAATTATTAACAAAAACAAGGGGTGAAATTCAAAGAAAAAGGGTTAATCCTAATTTGCCTCTCCGTCTTCTAGTCATACCTATATCACCGAGGTGATCTCACTGTGGTCTCGAAATGATCAACTAGGACAAGTTCTAGAATCAACGCGATCACCGGCACACTCATATCAAAGAAAGTAACCCATAAATGGAAAAACTAACCTCAAACTTGCACATCATAGTTCAAAGTTCTAAGTAGAACCCTTACTCTCGAATAAATTCAAAAGCCTATGAGAGGGACAAATTTACAAGGCCAATTAATCCTAATCCGTGAACACCTAACATATCTATAAATGATCAAGAATCTCACATAATTGGTGTTTTGGGATATAAGTGTGCTAGTCATGTTATCAATCCAGAAGGGATCGCCCTATCAATCATTTGAGATTACATTTCCCGATTAAAAATTTGTGCCAAAAGGAATTAGCTC
The DNA here is from genome assembly GCA_034093135.1 of Erigeron breviscapus. NCBI lineage: Eukaryota > Viridiplantae > Streptophyta > Magnoliopsida > Asterales > Asteraceae > Erigeron > Erigeron breviscapus. Next base: position 82,586,118 of record CM067171.1, on the reverse strand, counting down.
AATTACTTACTAAATATTACTAAACCTATGTTGCAAAAAGTAATCAAACTATGAGGACAAACATCACAAAAGTTCAAAATTACCCGGTATTTCCTATTTACTTCCCTCCCACAATCAAGTTGTATAATGAACTAAATAAAAAGTATGGGAAAATAGGGAAAATAAATAAAAAGTATAAGAAAAACGAAACTTCCCGGATTTAGATGATGCGTTCGGATGCTTGGTTGACTTGAAAATCTTCAAAATGCATATCAACCTTCATTATATTTCTTCTATTGCACCATCCTTCTTCTCTAACATACTTGAACTAACAAACGAGTGAATTAACATCAAAACAATTTGTTTGACTCCCCTCCCCAACTTTGAGCCGAGCATTGCCCTCAATGCTCAAAACTAGAGATAAGTCCATTAGCCCAATTATCCACATCTTTCTTTCTCTCCCTGGGGTTGACACAAATAAACAAGTCAATGCAAACCCCTCCCCAACTTTGACCCTGTCAAAATTGGGCACCCTGATGAACAATTGTTTTATTGGCGACATAATAAAAAAAAAATTAAATAAAAGACTCAAAATTAACTAAATTAATGGGTTGCCTCCCATTCAGCGCTTAGTTTAACGTCATTAGCCTGACGATACCTGGTTGGAGTTTAATCAAGAACTTGAAGATGGTACAAAATGTACCGTCTTCACAGTCATAGCTGCACCTTTCTCCAACTCGTAACACAACTTAAGCCGTTGGCCATTCACCATAAATGGCTCGCCACCATCCAAACTTTTAATTTCCACCGCGCCATGAGGTGTAACCTTGGTGACGATATACGGCCCCGTCCATTTACTCTTTAACTTACCTGCAAACAATTTAAGACGAGAATTGAACAACCATACCTTTTGACCAACTTGAAAGGACTTCCTCACAATATATCGATCATGAAAAGCCTTGGTTTTATCCTTATAGATCCTTGAGCTTTCATAAGCTTCTCGTCTCATTTCTTCTAACTCTGATAGTTGAAGTTTCCTTGCCACTCCAGCTTCATTCATGTCCATGTTTACCTGTTTAATAGCCCATTCTGCACGATGCTCAAGTTCAACAGGTAAGTGACAAGCTTTACCATAAACAAGCCGATAAGGTGACATGCCAATAGGGGTTTTAAATGCCGTTCGATAAGCCCATAAGGCATCATCTAATCGTTGTGACCAATCTTTACGGTCGGGTCGAACGGTGGTGGAGGAATCCTAGATAGATGATCCGCAACAACATTTTCACATCCTTTCTTGTCACGGATCTCTAGGTTAAATTCTTGCAACAAGAGAATCCACCGTATAAGTCTAGGTTTTGCATCTTTCTTTTCTAGTAAATGTTTTAAAGCACTATGGTCAGAAAACACAATAACCTTGGACCCCCAAATGTAAGACCGAAATTTATCCAAAGCAAAAACAACAGCAAGTAATTCCTTTTCAGTTGTTGTGTAATTTAATTGGGCATCAGAAAAGGTTTTACTTGCATAATAAATCACAACGGGCTTTTTGTCAACCCGTTGTCCCAAAACCGCCCCCGCTGCATAGTCACTTGCATCACACATAATTTCAAAAGGCTTAGACCAGTCTGGTGATTGCAAAATTGGGGCCTCAGTCAATTTCTTCTTTAACAAATTATAGGCTTTAAGACAAGATTCATCAAAAACAAATGGTGCATCTTTTAACAGCAAATTACATAATGGTTTAGAAATTGCACTAAAGTCCTTAATGAACCGTCTATAAAAACCCGCGTGTCCTAAAAATGAACGGACACCCTTGACATTGGTCGGTGGTGGAGGAATCCTAGATAGATGATCCGCCACAACATTTTCACATCCTTTCTTGTCACGAATCTCTAGGTTAAATTCTTGCAACAAGAGAATCCACCGTATAAGTCTAGGTTTTGCATCTTTCTTTTCTAGTAAATGTTTTAAAGCACTATGGTCAGAAAACACAATAACCTTGGACCCCCAAATGTAAGACCGAAATTTATCCAAAGCAAAAACAACAGCAAGTAATTCCTTTTCAGTTGTTGTGTAATTTAATTGGGCATCAGAAAAGGTTTTACTTGCATAATAAATCACAACGGGCTTTTTGTCAACCCGTTGTCCCAAAACCGCCCCCGCTGCATAGTCACTTGCATCACACATAATTTCAAAAGGCTTAGACCAGTCTGGTGATTGCAAAATTGGGGCCTCAGTCAATTTCTTCTTTAACAAATTATAGGCTTTAAGACAAGATTCATCAAAAACAAATGGTGCATCTTTTAACAGCAAATTACATAATGGTTTAGAAATTGCACTAAAGTCCTTAATGAACCGTCTATAAAAACCCGCGTGTCCTAAAAATGAACGGACACCCTTGACATTGGTCGGTGGTGGAGGAATCCTAGATAGATGATCCGCAACAACATTTTCACATCCTTTCTTGTCACGGATCTCTAGGTTAAATTCTTGCAACAAGAGAATCCACCGTATAAGTCTAGGTTTTGCATCTTTCTTTTCTAGTAAATGTTTTAAAGCACTATGGTCAGAAAACACAATAACCTTGGACCCCCAAATGTAAGACCGAAATTTATCCAAAGCAAAAACAACAGCAAGTAATTCCTTTTCAGTTGTTGTGTAATTTAATTGGGCATCAGAAAAGGTTTTACTTGCATAATAAATCACAACGGGCTTTTTGTCAACCCGTTGTCCCAAAACCGCCCCCGCTGCATAGTCACTTGCATCACACATAATTTCAAAAGGCTTAGACCAGTCTGGTGATTGCAAAATTGGGGCCTCAGTCAATTTCTTCTTTAACAAATTATAGGCTTTAAGACAAGATTCATCAAAAACAAATGGTGCATCTTTTAACAGCAAATTACATAATGGTTTAGAAATTGCACTAAAGTCCTTAATGAACCGTCTATAAAAACCCGCGTGTCCTAAAAATGAACGGACACCCTTGACATTGGTCGGTGGTGGAGGAATCCTAGATAGATGATCCGCAACAACATTTTCACATCCTTTCTTGTCACGAATCTCTAGGTTAAATTCTTGCAACAAGAGAATCCACCGTATAAGTCTAGGTTTTGCATCTTTCTTTTCTAGTAAATGTTTTAAAGCACTATGGTCAGAAAACACAATAACCTTGGACCCCCAAATGTAAGACCGAAATTTATCCAAAGCAAAAACAACAGCAAGTAATTCCTTTTCAGTTGTTGTGTAATTTAATTGGGCATCAGAAAAGGTTTTACTTGCATAATAAATCACAACGGGCTTTTTGTCAACCCGTTGTCCCAAAACCGCCCCCGCTGCATAGTCACTTGCATCACACATAATTTCAAAAGGCTTAGACCAGTCTGGTGATTGCAAAATTGGGGCCTCAGTCAATTTCTTCTTTAACAAATTATAGGCTTTAAGACAAGATTCATCAAAAACAAATGGTGCATCTTTTAACAGCAAATTACATAATGGTTTAGAAATTGCACTAAAGTCCTTAATGAACCGTCTATAAAAACCCGCGTGTCCTAAAAATGAACGGACACCCTTGACATTGGTCGGTGGTGGAGGAATCCTAGATAGATGATCCGCCACAACATTTTCACATCTTTCTTTTCTAGTAAATGTTTTAAAGCACTATGGTCAGAAAACACAATAACCTTGGACCCCCAAATGTAAGACCGAAATTTATCCAAAGCAAAAACAACAGCAAGTAATTCCTTTTCAGTTGTTGTGTAATTTAATTGGGCATCAGAAAAGGTTTTACTTGCATAATAAATCACAACGGGCTTTTTGTCAACCCGTTGTCCCAAAACCGCCCCCGCTGCATAGTCACTTGCATCACACATAATTTCAAAAGGCTTAGACCAGTCTGGTGATTGCAAAATTGGGGCCTCAGTCAATTTCTTCTTTAACAAATTATAGGCTTTAAGACAAGATTCATCAAAAACAAATGGTGCATCTTTTAACAGCAAATTACATAATGGTTTAGAAATTGCACTAAAGTCCTTAATGAACCGTCTATAAAAACCCGCGTGTCCTAAAAATGAACGGACACCCTTGACATTGGTCGGTGGTGGGAGGGTAGAAATAAGTTGTACCTTAGCGCGATCTACCTCAAAGCCACGTTCAGAAACAACATGCCCCAATACAACTCCTTCCCTAACCATAAAATGGCTTTTCTCCCAACTTAAAACAAGGTTTGTCTCGGTACACCTTTTTAAAACTTTTTCCAATTGACCGAGACATGTTTCAAAAGATTGACCAAATATAGAAAAATCATCCATAAAAATTTCTAAAGAATCCCCCACCATGTCGGTAAAAATACTCATCATACAACGCTGAAAAGTAGCAGGTGCGTTGCATAGGCCAAATGGCATCCTTCGAAAAGCATAGGTGCCATATGGACAAGTAAAGGTGGTTTTGGCCTGGTCATTAGGGTGAATGGGTATTTGGTTGTAACCGGAATACCCATCTAGAAAGCAATAAAACTTTTGGCCAGCAAGTTTTTCTATGATTTGGTCAATGAATGGTAAAGGAAAATGGTCTTTGGAAGTCGCAAGATTTAACTTCCTATAATCTATACAAACTCTCCATCCTGTGACAGGACGGGTAGTAATCTGTTCTCCATCTTCCATCTCAATAATGGTTTGGAACAGTCTGAGTCGGGCTAACCCATTGACTGTCCGAAATGGGAAAGATAATACCTGCATCGAGCCATTTCAACACTTCCTTTTTTACCACATCCCGCATATTAGGATTCAGTCGTCTTTGAGAATCGCGAGATGGTTTGACCTCGGGGTCAGTTATAATCCTATGCATGCATAACGATGGACTTATCCCCTTCAAATCAGCAATGGTCCATCCAACAGCTTGTTTGTACTTTCCAAGCACTTCCATTAACGCCTCCTCCTGTGGTCCTGAAAGATCAGAAGCAATTATAACTGGTAAAGTTTTGTTAGAACCAAGAAAAGCATATTTCAAATGAGAAGGTAATTGTTTATGCTCAAGAGTAGGAGGTGTCTCCAATGATGGCTTGGTGGCTGTGTCAATGCTATGAGGTAGTGGTTCAAACTTGTATGACCATGGTGGCATTTGTGCATCCACTGTACTAGCAACGACTTTCTCAATAGCATTCACTTCCGCTATCTCTAGCAAATCCTTGTCATCTGCATAAAAAACCTCAAAAACATCGTCAGTGAGCATGCGAGGTGCATGCTTTTGGACCTGTTCGTCAATAGCATCAATAACATAACAATCATGGGTAATAGGGGCAGGTAATGAATTAAAGATATTGATTCTTAGTTTCTTATTACCAAAAGAAATATCCATAGCCCCTGTTCTACAATTAATGCGTGCATCAATTGTAGCTAAAAATGGACGACCCAAAATGATCGTCGGTGGGGTATCCCTATATGATGCCTCAGTATCCATCACAATAAAATCAACAGGATAATAAAAATCCTCTACTTTCACAATCACATCCTCTAAAATACCTCTTGGAATCCTTGTTGACCGATCGGCGAGTTGAATAATAATATCAGTTTGTTTTAAAGTACCTAACTCATACCGATCAACTAGACTAGATGGAAGTATATTAATGCTTGCACCAAAATCCGTCAACGCCTTTTTGATAAAAACGTTACCAACAGTTACAGAAATAAAAGGCGTTCCTGGATCTTTGAACTTAGGTGGAAGTGAGCCAGATATAATAGCACTAACTTGTTCGGTTAATTCCACCTTTTTGGGCAATGATGACTTAAGTTTCCGTTTTTGGGTGCACAAGTCTTTCAAAAATTTTGCATAAGCTGGAATTTGCTTAATTGCATCAATTAATGGAAGATTAATTTTAACTTGTTTGAAAATTTCCCACATGTCATCAGATTTTGGTCCTTTCTTCCCATAGGGAGAAGAGACCGGTGGTTCTAAAGCTGCAGGAAATGGTGTAGTGCTATTGTCTACACCATCATCTACAACTTTAGCCTGAACTGGGGATTTCACAAATTGTTCATCATTTTTATTACCCTCCCCATGATTAAGCAGGACCTCGTCATCATTTCCCATATCTACCTCATTACTACTAGAATAGGAAAACTTACCTTGCTCATACCTGTTTGTCTGACTGTCTGGAACTTTGACCTTGTTGTTATACACTTTTCCATTCCGAAGTGAACTAACCATGTTCACATGTCCTTGACCTGGTGGTTTGTGAGCTGGATTCAATTCTGTGTAACTTGGGAGCTTTCCATCTTCCCTCTTCCCTAACTGCTCAGCAAGTTGGCCCATCTGTCTCTCCAAGGCAGCAATGGATTTGGAGTTTGCTTCAGTTTGTTGCTTGGAGTCTTGGGACGTCTTTCTCATCTCTTCCATGAACATATCTAGCTTTGACTCCATGCTAGATGACTGATGAGCATTGTAATTCTGATTCTGTCCCTGAAATGATCCTTGTCCCTGGTTTTGGTATTGACGTTGCTGGTTTGGGTATTGTTGTCCTCCATAGTTCTGAGGTGGCCTCTGAAAGTTGCCTTGATTCTGAAAGTTCTGTTGAGGCCTTTGTTGGAAAGATCTTGATTGTTGATTAAGTTGTTGGTTTCCTTGGCTTGGTGATGGGGAATTCAATGCATTATCACCACTCCACCTGAAATTCGGATGATCCCTCCATCCTGGATTATAAGTGTTTGAGTAGGGATCATATCTTCTTCCTTGAACTTCATTCACCTGCTCTTCCATAATGGGTGGCACCCAAATGGGACATGCATTTGCAAAGTGATTCGGATCACCACATGATGTACACACCTCTTGTACCTGCGAAACATTAGCACTACCACTCCCGGAATTTTGGAGCATTAGATCAAGTCTTCGATTAATTGCATTAATATCAGATCGAATGTTGCTATTTTCAAAATTTCCCGAATTTGAGACAGCATGTACTGGGGCAGAACTATGTGACCGTCGATCAACTGAAGCTTGGGTTTTAGAACCCTTACTTAGTTTCTCGAAAAATGTCCATTCCTCTTCACTAGTGCGGGTTAAAAAGACACCACCACTGGCAGCGAGTAAGAGTTGTCTGTTTGATGAATCAAGTCCATCATAAAAAACTTTGACAAGCTCCCACATTGGCACTTCATGATGAGGACATGACCTTAACAACTCCTTAAAACGTTCAAATACTTCATGAAAAAGTTCATTTGGCAGTTGCCTAAAAGATTTAATTTGATTTCGAACATCAGAAGTTTTACTTATTGGGTAAAACTCCTCAAGGAATTGCTTTTTCATTTCTGCCCATGTGTTAATGCTTCTAGCGGTTAATGACAAAAACCATCTTTTTGCTTTATCTTTAAGTGAATAAGGAAAAAGACGTAACCTTACCTCATCCTCTGTGAAGCCTGGCACCTGATTAGTAGCACATATTTCCACAAATTCTGTAAGGTGCTCATATGGTTCTTCTGACGCAGTTCCTCGAAAGGTAGGTAGAATGCTAATCAGTTGAGGTCGAGCTTCAAACCTCCGGGTAGCATTGTTAGCATTAGCAGCTGCATGGACAATCGGTGATGCATCTGTATATTCCCCTGGACGGTAATAAGAGTCTACACCACGTGCTGGTTGATCTCCCATCTCTTTGTCAGAAGATGAAACTTCAAACTCCTCTAAGTCGGATGATGATTCGCTTGCAACTGGTGAGTTGTTTTCAAACTCGATGAGTGCACTACTCGATGCTTTTGCAGCCTTTCGGTTCGCCCTTGCTGATTTTTCAATCTCCGGATCGTGTAATAATGGTGAACTCCTTCCGGATTTCCTTGTATGCATGCACTAGAAGTAACTGCAACCAACAAAAACAAAGACAAAAGCGTAAAATAGAACAAATAAAAATAAATGCAACAAGTAACTGAAATAAAACAAAATGAAAGTGAAAAATCTTTTTGTATTTTTTAGAGTTTTAAAAATAATGAAAATAAAAATGAAAGAAAAACTCGAACTATAAGCGCACTAACTCCCCGGCAGCGGCGCCAAAATTTGATCGACGTCGAAGGATCGATCTAAAATAACCTACTATACCTTATTCTAGATAGGGTAAGCGGGTATCGTATCCACGAGGAGTGTAGGTGGTTATAGCCAAGTTGTAACGATTTCGATTGGGTTGTAAATAATTTTAACTCTAATTTTAAATAGATAAGTAAAGACTAACTTAAGAAAATGCAAATTAACAAACAGGAAGTAAATCAAAGATTTTAAACAATAATTGGAAAAAGCATCCCTCCCGAATCCCAATAGTCAGATTAAATCACCTAATAGACTTTACCGAATATTTATCCCAAATCACATAGACATAATTTGTAATAAGTGAAATGAACAATTTTAGGCACAACCTATGTTAATCAAACGACCTGTCTTTATCCTTAAACTAAGTGGACTCGGTACAAATCGTTAACTCACAATAGATTGTCTTGCAAAAATCCAAATCAAATAATGTTGAATAAATACTCAATCAATCATAAGAATCATAATCTTGAAAGATTAATGTTTAAACAATTGAAAATAAAGTCTATCAAATGAAATAACCAACAATTGTTCATCGGGAGAGATAACCTAAAACTTAGCCGGACATCTTCATCTTTAAATCACTAAAGCTTGATGAGATTTGTTGCATGTTTCGAATATGATTCTGTTGCTCGTCCGCTTCTTCCGTTCTCCAATTCGTCCGCAGCCTTCAAAATATGTGTCGGCAGAATATGTGATAGCCTTACGAATGGAATAAACAAATATATATACACCATATTTCATTGATCCCCACGTAAGGATTTTAGCCGACATAAACAAAAACCATTAATGGGCTTTTCTTCCTTGATCTCATGTAGTCCGTTTCAAATTAAATCAAATCAAGATATTGGGCTGGTGAGTGTAGGCACGGCCCAAATAACTAACAATACAAAGGTCACTTTAATTCTTTGTTGTCTACTCCGACGTGCACGGCTAGACAAGCAACATAAAGATATATCTTCCAATCAAAAATGAAGCTAGTGATCTCATTTGGATATGTGGTGTTAACTGCCAAAACGAGCTGTGCTTTTTATCATTAGCCATACTCGAATAATGTCACTTCATTTGATCACCATTTTTAATCGTCTTTTATCCATTTTAGCTCATACCTAAAATTCACAAAACATATATTAAAGTAGGTCTATTCTATATAAAATTAATCTATATAATCATTTTTAGGCCATTTAATATATATCTAATTATGACTTATCAAGTATCCAAGGAAACTGAAAACAGTAAATATCCTATTAACAGTATCCACCATCTATGAATTATTTCGTATTCTCGAGATTCTTGGTTTTGGATAGAATATATCCTTAATACACTTTTAACCGTATTATATTTCTAAACGTGATTGCCATTGACCTTGGGCATCTCTGGGGTATACCAGCGGAGCGGATTGTAGTTCGCAAACGGTTTGCGATTCGCATTCTAAACGCAACTTGGTTCACCGTCTGGATACTACATGACCCACGTCAACCCTAACACAACTTGAAATAAAATACTGGTTTTTCCTACCATTTAAGGTATCTCTTCATTATATAATTAATACATTTTCGTATTGGTTATAATACATACTATTTAAAAATACTTCAAAAGGATTTAGAAATATCGGAGGAATACTGTATATATCCTACGGATACGTATTATATACGGAAAGTTACATTTTTACCCTACAGTTTCAAAGTTGTCATTTTCAGTCCTTATAAGATTGACATTTGACAATTTAGTCCCTCAAGTTTCAAGAATGACATATTAGTCCCTCAAGTTTTAAAAATGACAAATTAGTCCTTAAAACTTTTATAACATAAATGAGGTTTCACTTGCAAAATACTTGAAAGGATTCTTAAAGATAAATTCAAATACCTATAAAAGCTCACAAAGTAAATACGTTGACAAGCGTATTAATAAGATATCCTTATAGTTGTATATCTATATTTGGAATTGATATGTCGTATTTTTTACCCATTTCCCACAACGAATATAGTTTATTTAGCATGTTTTATGAGTCGTTTTAGTATACATTAGGTACGTTTATGGTATTTGTTAGTGTTTCAGGTTACTGACAGGTACTTGAGCGTATTTCGGAAATAAACGACATTTTAGAGGCAAAAGAAGTGTTTACGGAAGTTTCACGTGTTCCGAGGCTGCATTTCAAGTCAACAGTCAACAAGTCAAGTCAACAGTCAACAAGTCAAGTCAATAGTAAACGGTCAAACACCCCAAGATTTTGAAGCCTTATAAATAGCTTGCATTCTCATTCACAAAGGGGGATCAAAATTTCTTTCTAGGAGCTGCTCTACAAGGAATTCTTTCAAGGATCAAGGCAAGATTTCATCCTCCGATTCATTGAAGATTCACGGGCACCCACTTAGATCGTATCTACTTTTATTATCTTGCAATTTCTATTTCTCAAACGATTGGTACATCATGTTCTTCCTTTATTTTGATTGTTATTTCAATTTAATCATGAGTAGCTAATCTTTTAATCATCCACCTTGATGAAACTAGACGAATGATGTGATTGTTATATGTTTTAATTCAAAGAGTTGATTTCAATTATCGTTGTGTCGAGATCTTGATGATTTAATTCCTTTATATATATTATTATGATATTGGTGGCATGTGTGTTCTTCGTTAGTGGTACTAGTCGGATGCATATGTGATTTTCGAAACGGGGTTTGACCAACCTCCACATACGGATTACTCTTGGATTGGCTTGCCATTCCTTAACGACGTACGGTGATTAGCCTTTTGGTGACCATCTAGTCGGGTGTGATGCAGGGCAAACCCATATGCAGATAACAAAGATATGTGTGATGATGTGTGAACTAATGCAGGATAAGCACATTTAGGATGATTATCCTAATTGATATGAAGTTGATATGCAGCTATGTGTGATGTGTGTTGTGCCTAATGAGTTTGTCTAATAATGAAGAAATGTTTTAATTGGACAAATGTTTTTAAATTAAGTGTGATCTTACTTAGCTATTCTTATAGCTAACACTTGTTTCTTTAATGTGGTTGTCCTCAGGTTTAGCTTGATGGACTAGTGACGCAGGACATGTGAGCTTGGGTAGATGCAAAGAAGGAGCCTTAGCTACCCATAGACGATTCTTTCTTAGACATTTAGTTACATTTCGTACTTAATGTCGAATTTATGTAGTGTTGTGTGAATGGTTGTTTTATGTTGGGCAACCGTTGGGTTTTCATTTGAACTATTGTTTGATATGGCATGTAACACCAACAAAACGCAGAAACCGAAATGTTTTAATTGGACAAATGCTTTTAAATTAAGTGTGATCTTACTTAGCTATTCTTATAGCTAACACTTGTTTCTTTAATGTGGTTGATCCCTCAGGTTTAGCTTGATGGACTAGTGACGCAGGACATGTGAGCTTGGGTAGATGCAAAGAAGGAGCCTTAGCTACCCATAGACGATTCTTTCTTAGACATTTAGTTACATTTCGTACTTAATGTCGAATTTATGTAGTGTTGTGTGAATGGTTGTTTTATGTTGGGCAACCGTTGGGTTTTCATTTGAACTATTGTTTGATATGGCATGTAACACCAACAAAACGCAGAAACCGAAATGTTTTAATTGGACAAATGCTTTTAAATTAAGTGTGATCTTACTTAGCTATTCTTATAGCTAACACTTGTTTCTTTAATGTGGTTGATCCCTCAGGTTTAGCTTGATGGACTAGTGACGCAGGACATGTGAGCTTGGGTAGATGCAAAGAAGGAGCCTTAGCTACCCATAGACGATTCTTTCTTAGACATTTAGTTACATTTCGTACTTAATGTCGAATTTATGTAGTGTTGTGTGAATGGTTGTTTTATGTTGGGCAACCGTTGGGTTTTCATTTGAACTATTGTTTGATATGGCATGTAACACCAACAAAACGCAGAAACCGAAATGTTTTATCGGTTTTGACTTTTAAAGTCCTTTCTTCCGCAATTTGACACCGTTAGGTGAAAGTTTTTGAAAACCCATATTTTTAAACGTCGGGTGTTACAAGTTGGTATCAGAGAAATGGTTTAAGTGAACCAAAATTCGACCATGACCGTAGGATTTTGGACTTAGACCGATGAAGACCATGTTAGGCTTAAGTAGGATGCCTAGCTTTGAGATGAAGTACTCTAGGACGGGTTGGGATTGAGTGAGAGTGTAGGATTAAGGCTATTTGATGTGTGTTTATTGATATGTGGATATGTGTTTTAGCCTTTATTCTTCCGTTTCTCGCTCCTCCGTCGCTAGTTATCCTATTGCTACGATAGAAGGTCCACGAGGTGATGTGCCATTTCTCCAACTGAATTTGATAAGTGTGCGATGTAGTTTATGTGTGAAGTGTTTGAAATGAAGGAATGTTGGGGAATAGGTGAATGGTTTTTGAAAACCCATATTTTTAAACGTCGGGTGTTACAAGTTGGTATCAGAGAAATGGTTTAAGTGAACCAAAATTCGACCATGACCGTAGGATTTTGGACTTAGACCGATGAAGACCATGTTAGGCTTAAGTAGGATGCCTAGCTTTGAGATGAAGTACTCTAGGACGGGTTGGGATTGAGTGAGAGTGTAGGATTAAGGCTATTTGATGTGTGTTTATTGATATGTGGATATGTGTTTTAGCCTTTATTCTTCCGTTTCTCGCTCCTCCGTCGCTAGTTATCCTATTGCTACGATAGAAGGTCCACGAGGTGATGTGCCATTTCTCCAACTGAATTTGATAAGTGTGCGATGTAGTTTATGTGTGAACGGTTGTTTTATGTTGGGCAACCGTTGGGTTTTCATTTGAACTATTGTTTGATATGGCATGTAACACCAACAAAACGCAGAAACCGAAATGTTTTATCGGTTTTGACTTTTAAAGTCCTTTCTTCCGCAATTTGACACCGTTAGGTGAAAGTTTTTGAAAACCCATATTTTTAAACGTCGGGTGTTACAAGTTGGTATCAGAGAAATGGTTTAAGTGAACCAAAATTCGACCATGACCGTAGGATTTTGGACTTAGACCGATGAAGACCATGTTAGGCTTAAGTAGGATGCCTAGCTTTGAGATGAAGTACTCTAGGACGGGTTGGGATTGAGTGAGAGTGTAGGATTAAGGCTATTTGATGTGTGTTTATTGATATGTGGATATGTGTTTTAGCCTTTATTCTTCCGTTTCTCGCTCCTCCGTCGCTAGTTATCCTATTGCTACGATAGAAGGTCCACGAGGTGATGTGCCATTTCTCCAACTGAATTTGATAAGTGTGCGATGTAGTTTATGTGTGAAGTGTTTGAAATGAAGGAATGTTGGAGGAATAGGTGAGATGGTATTCCGTTAATGTCCAACCTATGGGGTTTGTGACATGGACCGTAAAGGAAGTGAGAAGTTATATATGTGAAGATAGTTGCGTGAATGTAGTTGGTGATGAGAAGGCGATACACAAATGCGGTAACGAACATGCAAGTGAAAGGATACAATTACAATTATGGTCCGGAACATAATTGCAAGCGTATCACGACACGAACGTGTTTGTATGGCCATGCTTGTGTTGACCGGTGTGCAAAGTAATGAAGTTGGAGAGATGTCTATGTAGTGTACCCCTAATTGTCGAAAGTAAACACCATGTAGCAAACTTTAATGACGCTAATGCCTCAAGTGCGTGGAAATGTGTGAAGATCGGTGAAAAGTTATAGCCGGTTAAATGTGTGATGACTATGAAGTACATGAAGTTAAATGAAGTTTAAAGGTAGGTGAAGAGTGAAGTGATTGGTAGACAATGTTGTTGAGTCTACTAGTTCAAAGGACTTGGACTTGAACCTGACAAGTAGAGTTAATGCTGGATATTTGAAGGGTGATAAGTAGGTGATGCACAGAAGGGTTACCGGGCACACGTATGAAAGGATATAGTTACAATTCCAGTCGCGAATGTAATTGTAAATGTATCACGACATGTGTGAGTTTGTGAGACTGTGTCTGTGATGATCCAAATGAAGTGAAGATGATAATGGTGGAACCAATGAATGGTATTCCATTTAGCCATGTGAAGAGTAGACACGTACGAATGCAGTAAAGGAGGACGAAGTTGAGGCAAGTAAAGAAGTCAATTCTACGGTGAATTCAACCCTTAAACATGAAACTTATCCATTCCAAGAGCACTATGATATGATGGGAGGTTTTATTCGAGCTGCTAAATTGTGAAAGTAGTGCTTGGGATTAAAATTGAAGGTATGGGTTCGTATGGAAATCGATTGAAGGATCAAAAGTTGGGTTTCCGGTCGAATAGCACTTTGTGCGGCGCACAAGGCATCTGTGCGGAGCACAGATGCAATATCTGAAAGATGGTTTCAGCTAAATGCCCGATATGCGGCGCACAGCAGATCTGTGTGGCGCACAGATGGTTTCTCAAAAAAAATTGAAAAGTTTCTGTGACGAATTTGGTCGATTTGTGCGGTGCACAAACATTTTATGCGGCGCATAAATGATCTTTTGGTGTTCTGTGCGGCGCATAGGATTCCTGTGCGGTGCACAGATAGGTCCAGTCTAGTATTAAAGTTTTGTTTAGCTTATAGATCGATCTTATACTCGTTCTAGGTTGTTGGGAGCACTTAGCAAGCACTGTAAGACATACATAACTCATGGTTGAGCAGTACCAAGGTAAAGATTATACTTCTAAAGTCGAGCCTACTCGTAGTTTGAGACGTTCTGTAAGGTTCTCGGTTTCGTTGCGATCGTGAGCAAGAGCCTTCAAGTGATGTATGTCTAGTGTTACTTTCGTGCAAACGCATCTTCCATTTTGGTTCTCCGTTAGGAAGAAGTTATTGTTTCCGATTGTGGGATCTATTTATCTTATAAGATAGATTTACGATGTTGCTACCCTTGTTGATGATGAAAGTTTCGATGAAGCTATGCATACGCTCCTTATAACGACCCTATTGAGTTTATGAAAATGCCTTCATGATAACGAAAGTCCTTGTGTATGAAGTTAAGGAATCAAGTTTGGAGTGTTCTCTAGATCGCTCAGTCGTCATGTTAGTGATGACAATATTGCCTAATCTAAGAATGACGTAGGACATCATATTTGTGTAGAGAGTGTGATTACGAATTTCAACTCGAAGAGGCTTAGTTTTAAATTCGTCAAAAGTGAGTAAAAGTTAAAGGAGCAGCTGACATGATATGTTGAAAGGAGCAAAGTTTTATTTAATGGCTAAATCCGTGGTTGTGAGGCTATGGTGAGTGCTTGACTACGGCAAATCAGCTCAAAGTAATGTTCTTTGAGACAAGAATGTAGTAGAAATGAAGCATAGTCAGAAGAGGTGAGACGAACCATCATGAAGCAATACGTTTAAAAGTAAGATTTCAGTATCCGAAAACGAAATGACCAAAAGTGGTACTTAAGGAGACTTGTGAACCGTGGTGACATGCTTATTTGAATGCCGTCAGAAATGTGACAAAATCTATTATGATACGAGGTGTAGTAAGATACTTGTCTTTTATCACGTTGGAGCCACAACAAAAGTAGTTTTCTTTAATTAACCTCTTAACTGGATTATCTTATGTGTGTTGGATTTTCCGAGTTATGCGGGAAGTTATTT
>CM067171.1:82560496-82565496 GCA_034093135.1 Erigeron breviscapus | reverse complement strand
AGAAGGAGCCTTAGCTACCCATAGACGATTCTTTCTTAGACATTTAGTTACATTTCGTACTTAATGTCGAATTTATGTAGTGTTGTGTGAATGGTTGTTTTATGTTGGGCAATCGTTGGGTTTTCATTTGAACTATTGTTTGATATGGCATGTAACACCAACAAAACGCAGAAACCGAAATGTTTTATTGGTTTTGACTTTTAAAGTCTTTTCTTCCGCAATTTGACACCGTTAGGTGAAAGTTTTTGAAAACCCATATTTTTAAACGTCGGGTGTTACAAGTCAAAAACTTGATGTGATAAATCGAGTTTAAAAATTATAAACTAGAAATACCAAAAAACTCACTACTACACACTATCGGGCAGTGGACCCGTTCGTATGCAATATAGTTAAGAGATAAGTCCGTGTTCGTTCTCGGGGATTGGTTTGAACTAGTTGTTTAGTAAAATGGTTTGGAAAACAGGGTATTGCTTAAAATCTCACTTTGACAATTAAAATTAAATAAAGGTAAAGGCAAGACAATTGAAAGTAAAAGGGAATTTCAGACAATAATTATAAAGATCATCCACTTTAAATCCACTTGACTCATTATATGATTGCATACGTTTAAGAACAAATTCTTAGAGTTAACAAGATAATCGTGAATGGATAAAGATGCTCACGTGGTACCACCAACCGCTTGCAAATTACCCAAACACCTAAGTTACTAGTTTAATTACCCAAGCCGGTACCACCAATGCTTAGAAAATCTCCCCAATAATTAGTTTGTTTGATTATCCAATTATCAATTATGCCTATGTGAATGAAAACGTGGTACCACCAACCGTTTCTAAACACGTTTACCAATTAACTCCTATTATAGATTTGACATTCACCGTCATACCATGAACCGGTGACAAAAGACCATAGACAATCAATTTGAAACAATAAATATATTCACCTAGTACCACTAACGATGAACACATAAACCATTAATATCAAAAGAATAAATAACAAGGAATTAATTGATAAAGATCTCGACAAAACAATAATTGAAATAACTCTTGAATTAAATAATTGCAATCATATCATTTGTCAAGTTTCATTAAAGTGGATGATTAAAGATCTAGCCACTCATGATAGATTGAAAGAAAATAATGAAATAAAGATAGAACATATTGTACCAATCTTTGTTGAAAAATAAATTGCAAGACAGAAAAGTAGATACGATCTAGATGGGTGCCCCTGAATCTTCAATGAATCGGAGGATGAAATCTTGCCTTGATCCTTGAAAGAATTCCTTGTAGAGCAGCTCCTAGAAAGAAATTTTGATCCCCCTTTGTGAATGAGAATGCAAGCTATTTATAAGGCTTCAAAATCTTGGGGTGTTTGACCGTTTACTATTGACTTGACTTGTTGACTGTTGACTTGACTTGTTGAGTGTTGACTTGACTTGTTGACTGTTGACTTGAAATGCAGCCTCGGAACACGTGAAACTTCCGTAAACACTTCTTTTGCCTCTAAAATGTCGTTTATTTCCGAAATACGCTCAAGTACCTGTCAGTAACCTGAAACACTAACAAATACCATAAACGTACCTAATGTATACTAAAACGACTCATAAAACATGCTAAATAAACTATATTCGTTGTGGGAAATGGGTATAAAATACGACATATCAAATCCCCCCACACTTAAGCTTTGCTTGTCCTCAAGCAAATCCGGAATTTAAGCATAAAGTATTCCTTGGCAATGAAGCTATATAAACACATTACGATTATCAAAAAGAAGCCAAACCAAGTATGTCGAGGACAAGGACTTTGGTGAAGCAGTTTTAATCTTAAATGAAAATCCGAAATGTTTGACAATATCTAAACAATCCACAAGACTCAATAACACGACTAAGCAAAAGTGAAACAAATGAGTCTATCAAAATCATCCTACTCCAACGAACTTACTATTGGGGTTGAATATATATGAATAATCACTCATTGCTCAGACGTGATGCATATCTTACCATAGGCTTGAACAAGGATCATAGCTCCACCGACGTGGCGTAAGCACCAAGTACATCATCAAAATAGGCATATAGGACGGTTGTATAGTTAGGCTAAGGTATATATAATGGATATTTACAATGAAGTATGGGAGTGTAGGTTAGAAATGAAAGGAAACAATCAAAAGTAAAGGGTATGTATGAAATATGTACAAAATAGTCTAATCAAAACCCGTACCATTGATTGCCAACAAACCATCAATCCATAAGATGTTATCCCGCTAAGACACCTCAAAAGTAACCAAGCAAACCCGACACCATTGTGGTGTATCAACTTCAAACAACTTAAGATCAACCAAGTCTTCCATTCTTAATGATACAACAAAACTTTAGACATATAAAAATGAGAAGTACCCACTAGTAGCCCAAGTTCTTTTTTCTTTTATTTTTTATTTTTTCTGTTTTTCAATTTTTCACTTTTTTTTTTTTTGAACCACTTTTACTCTACTAGTAGGCACCCTCTTACAATGATGAACATGTCTATAACACTTATTTCCTTTGAACAATCCAAGATAATCCTCAATAACTTGACCAATTGACGTATTCTCATAGACAAGAATACTCCACTAGACAACCCACTGAAGCTCTCCCAAACCATCCAAACAAACCAATGACAATCAATAGCCCCCCAGATTAGACTATCGGTATAGTAAGGTATAATTAAGTAAAGTTTACAAAAATGAGTGGATATATACAATGGAAAAGGCTAAGTTAAAGGGATGTATAAGTGTAAAATTGCACTAAGGATGAGTGCAACAACGGTATACAAAGAAAGGAAGAAATGTATGTATGTGTATGTAATTGAGTATGTATAGTAAAGGTAAAAATGTACAAAAGCAAATGATGAAAAGAAAGAAAGAAAAGTATGGGTCAAACCTAAATGCCAATTCGTCATCCGATGTACTTATATCACAAAAGTGATCTCACTGCGGTCTCGTAACGATCAACAAGGCCAAGTTCTAGAATCAACACATCACCGGCACACTCATATCAAGAGAAGAACCCGGAAATGGAATAGATTAACCTCAAATTCGCACATCTTAGTTCAGAGTTCGAAATGGAACCCTTACTCCCGAATAAATCCAAGAGCCTAAGAGAGGGACAAATTACAAGGCAATCAAACCAAAACCGTAAACACCTAGCACAACTATATATGAAATGATGAAATCTCACAATTTGGGTGTTTTGGATATATTTGAGTATGCAAGTAATGTTATCAATCCCGAAGGACTAGCCAAATAACGTTCAGAACACATTTCGCCGATTAAAATTTTTGCCAAGGAAAAATTTTGTAGTAAAATTGCTTATTAAGTTATCATAAATTAAGTGACAAAAGCAATTTACCACAAGGACAAGCTCAACTCACAAGTTTCAAATCATATCATCTTCCGTCATCTTACCAAATCAAAACAACCAATCTCAAACATGCACATCATAGTTCAGAGTTCAAGATAGAACCCTTACTCTTGGAAAAATCCAAAAGTCCATGAGAGGGACACATTCACAAGAACGGTTAAATCGCAATGGCAAAACAACAAAAGAGATATATCCGGCAGCTTAAACCTATTTGCACCCCCCCCCCCCACACTTGAGTTGGACAATGCCCTCAATGTCCAATACTCGGTCAAAACAAAGGTAAAAAGGGGAAAGCAAAATAAAAAGAGTAAAAGGAACTGAGAAACTTCCCGGGTTTAATGCGTGCTCCAAATGCTCGGTGGATTCCAAAAATAAGCGATAGACTTCATTTCAACCGCATTTATCCTTAAAGCTCTAAACACACTCAACAAACATATTAAACATACCAACATAAAAAGAAAAACTAAAAAAACTAAAAAACCTAAAAATAATACTAAAATTCTAAATACGAAAAATAAACAAACTAAAAAAATCAAAAATCTTTTTGAATTTTCTAGGTTTTTCAATTTTGTAGGATTTTTCAAGTTTAAATAACAAAATAACAGACACGGGTCATTAACTATCAATTTGGGATATACTTAACGATACACACTACTACCTAAAAACTTGATGTGTAAAATCGAGTTATAAAAATTTATAAACAAGTAATACCAAATAACGACTACTACACACTTATGGGCAGTGGACCCAACCGTATATAGTATAGCTAAGTGGTAAGACCAGGTCGAACACAAGGACTTAGTAGCAATTGTTTAAATAAAGTAGTTCAAGGCAAAGGGGGTCTTGTGGCCGAGTTGCCACTTTGCGGTTAGTAAAAGCAATTAGTAATCCCAAAGGATTAATTGAAAAGATAATTTTGTTGTTTAACACAAGATTTTAAAAGTCATCCATCTTGATTTCGCTCAACAACATGTTCGGATTGCACATAAATGAAGTTCAAATTCATATAAGTTGATAAAGATAATCGTGATAAAATAAAGACAAACTGGTACCACCAACGTTTGTAAAATCATTTCAATCACCTAATTAATCAGTTTCTTTGTAAAAGCCGGTACCACCAATGCTTAATACATTTTCCCTAATCAACTAATTTATTTGATTAACCAATTACCAATTGTATCTATGTGAAGATAACGTGGTACCACCAACCGCTATACAACACGTTGACAAAATAACTCCTTTTATTAAAATGATATTCACTATCATACCATGAACTAGTGACAATTGATTAAAGATAATTAATTGAAATCAAATATATATTCAACTAATACCACTAACGAAGAATACATATATCACCAATATCAAAATAATAATTAATAAGGAATTAAATCATCAAGATCTCGACACAACGATAATTGAAATCAACTTTGAATCAATAAAATAGTGCAATCCTACATATCGTCTCACTCCATCAAGATGGATGATAAAATATTTAGCTACTCATGGTAAAACAAATAATACTAACAATCATTAAATAAAGAGAATTCATAATAGCAGTTGTCTAGTAAATAAGTCTTGTAATAAAGTAATTAAGAATGATAATAAAAAA
>CM067171.1:82526872-82559496 GCA_034093135.1 Erigeron breviscapus | reverse complement strand
GTATTTTGAATTCACCATAATGCCTTTTGGGTTGACTAATGCACCGGCGGTGTTCATGGACTTGATGAACCGGGTGTGTCAACCATACTTGGACAAGTCTGTCATTGTATTCATTGATGACATACTTGTATACTCGAAGACGAAGGAGGAGCATGTTGAGCACTTGCGTGAAGTGCTTGAATTACTAAGGAAGGAGAAATTGTACGTAAAATTTTCCAAGTGTGAGTTTTGGTTGGAAGAGGTCCACTTCCTTGGTCACGTAGTGAGCAAGGATGGTATTCATGTGGATCCAAACAAGATTGAAGCGGTCAAGAATTGGAGAAGACCCGAAACGCCATCCGAGATCCGTCAATTCCTTGGATTGGCGGGTTACTATAGAAGATTTATTGAAAATTTCTCCCGTATTGCACAACCACTCACTCTTTTGACTCAAAAAGAGAGAAATTTTGAATGGAGCGAAAGACAAGAGAACGCCTTCCAAACACTTAAGGATATGTTATGTGAGGCTCCTATTTTGACACTACCGGATGGGATCGAAGATTTTGTTGTTTATTGTGATGCTTCGGGGCAAGGGTTGGGTTGTGTTCTTATGCAAAGGGGTAAAGTCATTGCTTATGCCTCTCGTCAATTGAAGGTGCATAAGAAGAACTACCCGACACATGATTTGGAATTGGGAGCGGTTGTGTTTGCTTTGAAGTGTTGGAGGCATTATCTCTATGGCACCAAATGTGTGATCTATACCGATCACAAGAGTCTCCAACACATCTTTAACCAAAGTGAATTGAATATGAGGCAAAGGCGTTGGTTAGAACTATTTAGTGATTATGATTGTGACATCCGTTATCACCCGGGCAAGGCAAATGTAGTAGCCGATGCCTTGAGCCGAAAGGAGAGGGTGAAGCCAAGACGGGCTAGAGCTATGAGCCTCACGGTAGGGCCAAATATTCGTGATCGGATCATTGAAGCCCAAGTTCAAGCCACCCTACCAGAAAACTTTGGAGATGAAAGCCTAGACGGTATGGAACAACTATTTGACCGAAAGAATGATAATGGACTATACATGGTTGAAAGACTTTGGATTCCTATCTTCGGTAACTTAAGAGCGCTTATTATGAATGAAGCTCATCAATCGCCTTATTCGGTCCATCCCGGGTCGGATAAGATGTACTTTGATTTGAAAGACTTGTATTGGTGGCCGGGCATGAAGCGTGATGTGGCTAAGTATGTGAGTGAGTGTCTTACTTGTTTACAAGTCAAGGCCGATCACAAGAAGCCACCCGGGTTGTTGGTACAACCGGTGATGCCCGATTGGAAGTGGGAGCATATTTCAATAGACTTCATTACTAAACTACCGAAGACAAGAAGCGGCCGTGACACGATTTGGGTGATAGTAGATCGGTTAACGAAATCGGCTCACTTTTTAGCCATTCGTGAAACCGATAAATTTGACACTTTGGCTCGTTTGTACATCAAGGAAGTAATATCTAAGCATGGAGTGCCGATTTCTATCATTTCTGATAGAGATGCCCGTTTCAAATCGAATTTTTGGAAAGCCTTTCAAAAAGCCATGGGTACTCGACTTGACATGAGCACGGCGTTTCACCCTCAAACGGATGGGCAAACCGAGAGAACCATTCAAACACTTGAAGACATGTTGAGGGCGTGTGCAATTGATTTCGGTGGAAGTTGGGAAGACCATTTGCCGCTAGTTGAGTTTTCATATAACAATAGCTATCATGCTACTATTCAGATGGCACCCTTTAAAGCATTGTATGGTAGGGTATGTCGTTCTCCTCTAGCTTGGGCGGAAATTGGAGAGAGTCAACTTATCGGGCCAGAAATTGTGATTGAAACAACCAAGGTAATATCTCAAATTAAGGAGAAGTTGCAATTGGCCCGTGAACGTCAAAAGAAGTATGCCGATGTGAGGCGAAGACCGTTGGAGTTTGAAGTTGGTGATTATGTACTTTTGAAGGTATCGCCTTGGAAGGGTGTTGTACGTTTTGTGAAGCGGGGAAAACTTGCACCAAGGTATGTTGGTCCTTTCAAGATTCTTGAACGGGTTGGGAAGGTTGCTTATCGGCTAGAATTGCCTCAAGAGCTTACGGTGTGCATGATGTGTTTCATATTTGTAACTTGCGCAAGTGTTTGGCGGATCCTACACATCATGTGCCTATGGACGAAATTAGGGTTGATTCGAATTTGAACTTTGTTGAAGAGCCGGTAGAGATCTTGGACCGCCAAGAAAAGAAACTCAAGAGTAAATGCTACACGATTGTGAAGGTTAGATGGAATGCTAGACGTGGAGCCGAGTTCACTTGGGAGAGAGAAGACCATATGAAGTCTAAGTATCCGCATTTGTTTGATAATTAGGGTTTTGTTGAATTTCGGGACGAAATTCTTTCAACGGGGGAATAATGTAACATCCGTAAATTTTGACCCGTTGACTTTATGTGTAATTTGACTAACAAATTGAGTTAATGAATTAATTGGGTCGTTTTGTGAGTTAAATGGCAACGTGGTATATTCGGGTCGATAATATGTGTGGGTCGTATTTAAATGTGTAGCTATTGTGTTGTGACTTGTGAAGGGAGCGGGTCGGCCCGTGGGTAGTCCAAGACCCACCAGCCACCCAATGACCCTTCCCCCCCTTATCCCTTTCTCCCCCTCTCATTCTCATTTCTATCTATCTATCTATCTCTTTCTCTCTTTCTCTCAAAAACAAAGCAAGATTATTCTCCTCTTCTCCCTACCATCTACTTAGTGTTTAGAAAGGGTATAACACTAGATTAATCGTCATCTATACCACATTATCGCCTTATCGAAGAATCAAAGTCAAGTTCTACCATTTTTACCCATTTAGGTCAATTTTGGGTTTGAGCTCAAAGAGAAGTTTTGGTAAGTCTATTTCATCCCATTTATACCTACTTATGTTTGTTTATGCATTTCTAGTCGTCTTGAACTTTTACAAGTCCTAAATCGGCTTAAATCTCATTTTAGGTCAAATTAGGGTTTAATTTAGGGTTTGAAGGTTTTGGGTATGATTTTGATGTTTGGGTTGAATTTGTGGATTGGGTTATGTTTATTTATGGTTAATGGTGTTTATTTATGCTTCAAATCAAGTTACAAGGCTTTACAAATCGTTTTGGATGTCATATGGGTTGTTTTTGGGTTTTTGGTTCGGGCTGCAGCTGCTGCTGCTTCTGGCCAGAACTGGGCCACTGCGGCGCAGTGGCTTAGGCCTAGCCCACTGCGGCGCAGTGGCTAGGGCCTGGTCAGATCTTGGTTAGCCCACTGCGGCGCAGTGAGCCCTACCCTTGCTCACTGCGGCGCAGTGCCATACTTCTGGTCCTGGTCTGACTTAGCCACTACGGCGCAGTGAGCTTGGTTTTGGCTCACTGCGACGCAGTGGATAGTTACTGGGAAAGTACGCGCGTCGATTTTCAAACGTTAATAACTTTTGATCGTAAGTCCAAATAAGTCGTATGACCTGTCGTTGGAGTCGTAAGAGAGTCTGGTTTCTAGTAGTAATACTCTTTTTGTATGAATCTTTTGTCATTTCTAAAAAGGTCGAGTCAAATGCGTTTTGTTCCTACTCGTTTAAGTTGTAAAGGCGTTTAGGGTTTGTGACTTGACCTAATTGTGCTAAATCAACTTGTGTGAGATCGTATAGTTGACATTACGGTATTATGATGTACAAATATAGGTTGTGGACGTGTGGACCCCATTACTGGTGTGTAATCTTATACTAGCTTCATTGCCAGACAAGGTGAGTTTCGTATCTCCCTACTCGCTTGAGATTCGGGCTGAAAAGTGTAAAACTGGTGTGTTTATTTACATTGTTGATTGATTTATTGATTGGTTGACTTGATTATTGGATTGATGTGACAGTTCGTTTCGTTTGATTTATTTGAGTTATGTCTCAGTTAATTATTATATATATATTATATTATGTTTTAGTTAATTATTATATATATATATTAGGATAGACGTACATACATGGAAGTCGGTTATGCCTTCATTGGGTTTTAGATGTGGTGGGAAGGCTGCGGGTGACCCTATATATAAGCATCTGGGACTTGAAGAAAGTAGAATCCTCTGAAGTATATGTACGTATAGTTGGTTTAAATTGTGAATAGTGGTTTATGATTGATGAATGTTGATAGTTGGCTTATGTTGGATGAATATTGATTGTTGGTTTATGATTTATGCATTTACATTTGATTGTAAGCATTGCATACATCGTTGATGAGCCCTCGGCAGGGGATTGCCGACATCCTGGTGCATAGATGTATGCACCCATTTTGGATGTAGAACGTGACCCCGAGTATATAGACATATATATCTCGATGATTTTGAGATACAGCCTTGTTCATTGTAATGACAGAAGGGTATCGTTGCATAGGTGACGGAGTTCACGCATAGGATAGGCATGTTGGCTTATTCATGCATTGGCACTTACTTTGATTCATATATCATTGGTGCATTCTCATCACGCATTTACTAGTCTTGTGTAATCTTGTTGTTGGACGTTATTGTGTTGCTTAGAGGCTCGCTGTAAGTCATGCCTAGCCTCTTCTCGTTTATTGTGATTATTATCGTGGGTTCTTTACGAACCATTGATACGAACTCACCAACCTTGTGTTGACTATGCTTAGTACACTTTTCAGGTAATCAGATTCTCCCAGGGCGTGGAGTTTAGTTGCTTCGCTTGCGGTTTAACCCGGACTATGGACCTCATGGATCAAGGATTCATTGGCCTGCCTCTTGCATTATACTTAGGATCGTTTGCCATCTTTGGATGTTATTATGTTAACTTTGATGGCTATTTGCTCCTGTGGTATTTTGTTACTTGCTTCGTTATGTTTTGGATTCACCGAATCTTTAATTGCATTTAGTTTGTTCTATTGTAATTCCACCTGGTGCTATGTGTTTTCCGTGATATTCCGAGCCTCGGCTTGGGGTGTTACACTAATACATGTACACTTTATAACTTTTCATCTTCTACAACTTCCGATACCACCACCGTAAAAATAAGCCAATATATTTCTCCCTCATTCCCTTTATCTAGAGAAAATTTCATTACATTACTCTATGGTTTGTCATTTTATCAATTTTCGCTCCTGTACTTTTTTTTATTATTACATCACCCTGTGGTGACATTTTGTATCATTACACACCCCTCCCTCTAACGACCGTTTGTTATCCTCCGTTAACCCCATCATGTGCATTGCACATGAGGGTAATTTCGTCTTTTTACCATCATCTTCATTTTTAATTTCTTTCTCTTCTTTTTCAGATCTAATAATCTTTTCCTTTCATATAACTCTTTTCCATATATGAATGTAATATATATCCATATCTATATCTCCATATCTATACTCCTTTATAAAAATTATCACACCCCCCATTTTTAGAAATAGTTACACAATAGTTACATACGAAATTACTAAATTACCTTAATAAACACCCGTTATGGAAATAATTTTTATTAAATACCAAATTTACCCTTAATGAATTAATTTCCACTCCAAACCTTTATTTTAATACTTAACACTTTAAGCCTTTATCTTATAAAAAATTTCCACTATCACAATTACATCAACCTACACCACTGGACACCGTCACCACCACCACCACCACCACCACCACCACCACCACACCACACCGCCCCACCACCGCCGCCGCCGCATTGCGCGGGTACCATGCTCATATTATATTCAATCTATAACTATAAAGTATACATCTATACATATATAGATCTAAATCTATAACTCCCAAATATAATTATGGATCTAACTATCCTCATCTCTCTGTTCCTTTTCTATACCTCCTTATAAAACATATTGGATTAAAAAATTAAGCCTTTTTTCAATATTCCCGTATTACCCTTATATAAATAGCTTTTCTAACACACATACCCTTCCGGACTTCCTCACTGTCTCTCCCTCCTCCCTCTCAACACCCAACACGCCAAGAACACAAACCCCAACCCTTTCTTCCCTAAAACCCTCTCCAATCACCGCCGCCTACAATCACCAACAACCACCGTCGTTTTACAACCTCTTTTTTGGGATTAATTTCTGGTAAGTATCTATGACTATAATAGGTTCAATTTGTTTAGATTTAATTAAGACACCGCCACCGCGCCACCACTAATCATTACCACCATTTGCACCAGAATTAGTGTTATGAATTTATATTTCATAAGATCTACCACTGTCATTTCAATCTTTTTTTTTTCTTTTAAAAGATATGAATTATGAATATGTGATTAAACAAATTGTTTTGGTTTTGTTGTTTAGCAGATATGTATGGACAATAATATCATATTTTTATTATGTCACTCATCGTCTACTTGGGTAATTTCCCTAGTCCAATTCAGTTTTACCTTCTTTTCCTTTCCCTATGATGTTTTCATTTTATATATTGTTTGTCGTCCTCAAGTTTTCATAATAAAATGTTTATATAATAGGTGTTTGCTAATATGTCCAATTACATATTTTGTTCACCATTCACCTTGACACATTAAGATTTACTGATTTAGTATTTACAGTTTTTGGTAGCTTAGTTTCTTGCAATTAGAATTTTGGAGATAAAGCTACCTATATGGGGGCATTATATATGATGAAAATAAGTAATAACTATGTGCTCGTGAATATTTGAATCATCGTAAAAGATCAATGGCTCTCATATGTGTAAGTTTTTGTATTTATTACTGTATCAGGGTTGATTAGTTCTATCAATTTAATCTTAATTCCTTTAATCTCATCTTATCGTGGTGACATTTTTTTTGCAGCCTTCAATGTTATCAAAAACTTATTATACAAACATTTCGTTATTAACACAATACACAACCCTCAATGTACATAGACATTCGAGCTTGCGTATCTATGTTATTGTTGTTTTTAATTACATGAACATTCTTAACAGTTTATTATGTGAAAGGTTGGTTTCTCTTTCTTTACATATTTACATATATTATAGGACAAGAAAGACGATGATGTTGATTTTGTTCATTTGCTTTCTCTCTATGGTTTAATAAACCTTGCACTCTTAACTTTTACTTCTTAAAAAAAAGGGTAATTGGATGGAAACCCCCTGATCTCATGTACCATTTGGTACCACTAATCCCCCAGCCAAGCTAGTGTCCAGGTGATTCTCAATGTAACATCCCAAAACTTAAACGTATATGTTGACTAACGCCGTTAGGTCAAATTATAAGTCCGTGATACGTTGGTGTGGAAATATGTGTTTATATGTTTATGTGCCCTATATGTGAGATTTAATTATCTTTAATGAGTGACAATAAAGTGGACCTAATGATGTGTAAAAAGGTCTATGTAGTGTACGAAAGTGCTTCCATGTGTTATGTATATCCCCATTAGGCGTTTAAAGGTGTAATAAAGCTAATATGAAGTCCAGGGACTAAATCTGACAAAACTGAAAGTTGAAAAACGGGATTAGGGTTACAATTAGCCTAATCTCTAATTAATTGCAGCCTAATTACATTTCCTAAACACACACATACAGTTCCTTCAATTCCCTAATCGATTTCTTAAGGAATCTCCAAGTTTTGGTCAATCAATTGGGTGTTTTTGTATTGAATCGAATTGGCTATCGTTTCTACAGGTAATCAATGTTTTATTGGCCACATTTTCAGATTCAAAGGTTGTTTCTATGTTAAGCAAATCTGATTTTAATAAGGTTTATAAATAATTAGGGTTTATAATACGAATAAGCAAATTAATGATCAAAACGGTGTCAAACGAGTTTGTAATCGATATGAATGATCAAAATATGTTTAACAATGTCAAAAACATGTTTTGGGTGAAGCCCAAGTCGATTGATTTCTGGAAAAATCGAAGAACAAGTCGTTTTAGAAATTCTGGACGAAATTAGGGTTTTCTGGTGCTAAGTTCGTTCTGTTGCTTCCCAAACGAACTTCAAGTTCGTTTGATGCTCTCTAAGTTCGTTCATGGGTGTCTAAATTCGTTTGGCAAGAGTTTAAATTCGTTTAGTGGAAGCTAAATTCGTTTGATTTTTCAAATGGCCATATCTCTTGAACCGTAACTCCGTTTTTGACAAATAAACTATCCCTAGAATCGTGAGAGAGTCTATTTTCTAATGGTAATAATTTTAAAGGATGATTTTGAAGTCAAGTTTCCTGAAAGGTTGAATTAGTGAATGAAGGTCGAGTTTCGACGGATTCTATGAGTCCTAAAGTCGTACGAAAGTCCATTTAATGTTCCTAATGACTTATACTTCATATGTTAATGTACGATAGGTGTCGGGGATTACTATTAAGCACTATTAGCTCTCTGTTTGCTCGTGTACACTACTACGAGGTAAGATACACTACTTTTGTCACTCTGAGGGTGCAACAAAAACGGTTTGTAAACTATAACCTCCAAAACGGTAATGTATAACTCATATGTGGTTGGGTTGATGTGGGAGGTACTCGGGGATTAATGATGACGTTGTTTATGCCTAAAATGCTTCCCCGTAGAGACGTTTACGATATGATATGTTATGATGAACGGTGGTTAATGATATGTTTACGATATGATATGTTATGATGAACGGTGGTTAATGATACGTTTACGATATGATATGTTATGATGAACGGTGGTTAATGATATGTTTACGATATGATATGTTATGATGAACGGTGGTTAATGATATGTTTACGATATGATATGTTATGATGAACGGTGGTTAATGATATGTTTACGATATGATATGTTATGATGAACGGTGGTTAATGATATGTTTACGATATGATATGTTATGATGAACGGTGGTTAATGATATGTTTACGATATGATATGTTATGATGAACGGTGGTTAATGATATGTTTACGATATGATATGTTATGATGAACGGTGGTTAATGATATGTTTACGATATGATATGTTATGATGAACGGTGGTTAATGATATGTTTACGATATGATATGTTATGATGAACGGTGGTTAATGATACGTTTACGATATGATATGTTATGATGAACGGTGGTTAATGATATGTTTACGATATGATATGTTATGATGAACGGTGGTTAATGATACGTTTACGATATGTTATGTGACGATAATGATATGCTTACGATATGATGAACGGTGGTTAATGATACGTTTACGATATGATATGTTATGATGAACGGTGGTTATGATATGTTATGATGAACGGTGGTTAATGATATGTTATAATGTTGTTATGTGCATGTATATGTGGCTTGTTCATCTAGAACACTAGACCTTTTTAGGTTGCCATGACACGTGCACGTTTTAAGGGCCCTAACGTGAAAAGATGATAGTATGGATTAGTTTAGGTTAAAGGTGGAAATCTAAACTAAATATGATAAATGCTCGAGCTAATTAGATGTTAAGTGTTATGCATAACCTGTGCCTTACGGTGGTAATAGGTACATCGTGCCTTACGGTGGTAATAGGTACATCGTGCCTTACGGTGGTAATAGGTACATCGTGCCTTACGGTGGTAATAGGTACATCGTGCCTTACGGTGGTAATAGGTACATCGTGCCTTACGGTGGTAATAGGTACATCGTGCCTTACGGTGGTAATAGGTACATCGTGCCTTACGGTGGTAATAGGTACATCGTGCCTTACGGTGGTAATAGGTACATCGTGCCTTACGGTGGTAATAGGTACATCGTGCCTTACGGTGGTAATAGGTACATCGTGCCTTACGGTGGTAATAGGTACATCGTGCCTTACGGTGGTAATAGGTACATCGTGCCTTACGGTGGTAATAGGTACATCGTGCCTTACGGTGGTAATAGGTACATCGTGCCTTACGGTGGTAATAGGTACATCGTGCCTTACGGTGGTAATAGGTACATCGTGCCTTACGGTGGTAATAGGTACATCGTGCCTTACGGTGGTAATAGGTACATCGTGCCTTACGGTGGTAATAGGTACATCGTGCCTTACGGTGGTAATAGGTACATCGTGCCTTACGGTGGTAATAGGTACATCGTGCCTTACGGTGGTAATAGGTACATCGTGCCTTACGGTGGTAATAGGTACATCGTGCCTTACGGTGGTAATAGGTACATCGTGCCTTACGGTGGTAATAGGTACATCGTGCCTTACGGTGGTAATAGGTACATCGTGCCTTACGGTGGTAATAGGTACATCGTGCCTTACGGTGGTAATAGGTACATCGTGCCTTACGGTGGTAATAGGTACATCGTGCCTTACGGTGGTAATAGGTACATCGTGCCTTACGGTGGTAATAGGTACATCGTGCCTTACGGTGGTAATAGGTACATCGTGCCTTACGGTGGTAATAGGTACATCGTGCCTTACGGTGGTAATAGGTACATCGTGCCTTACGGTGGTAATAGGTACATCGTGCCTTACGGTGGTAATAGGTACATCGTGCCTTACGGTGGTAATAGGTACATCGTGCCTTACGGTGGTAATAGGTACATCGTGCCTTACGGTGGTAATAGGTACATCGTGCCTTACGGTGGTAATAGGTACATCGTGCCTTACGGTGGTAATAGGTACATCGTGCCTTACGGTGGTAATAGGTACATCGTGCCTTACGGTGGTAATAGGTACATCGTGCCTTACGGTGGTAATAGGTACATCGTGCCTTACGGTGGTAATAGGTACATCGTGCCTTACGGTGGTAATAGGTACATCGTGCCTTACGGTGGTAATAGGTACATCGTGCCTTACGGTGGTAATAGGTACATCGTGCCTTACGGTGGTAATAGGTACATCGTGCCTTACGGTGGTAATAGGTACATCGTGCCTTACGGTGGTAATAGGTACATCGTGCCTTACGGTGGTAATAGGTACATCGTGCCTTACGGTGGTAATAGGTACATCGTGCCTTACGGTGGTAATAGGTACATCGTGCCTTACGGTGGTAATAGGTACATCGTGCCTTACGGTGGTAATAGGTACATCGTGCCTTACGGTGGTAATAGGTACATCGTGCCTTACGGTGGTAATAGGTACATCGTGCCTTACGGTGGTAATAGGTACATCGTGCCTTACGGTGGTAATAGGTACATCGTGCCTTACGGTGGTAATAGGTACATCGTGCCTTACGGTGGTAATAGGTACATCGTGCCTTACGGTGGTAATAGGTACATCGTGCCTTACGGTGGTAATAGGTACATCGTGCCTTACGGTGGTAATAGGTACATCGTGCCTTACGGTGGTAATAGGTACATCGTGCCTTACGGTGGTAATAGGTACATCGTGCCTTACGGTGGTAATAGGTACATCGTGCCTTACGGTGGTAATAGGTACATCGTGCCTTACGGTGGTAATAGGTACATCGTGCCTTACGGTGGTAATAGGTACATCGTGCCTTACGGTGGTAATAGGTACATCGTGCCTTACGGTGGTAATAGGTACATCGTGCCTTACGGTGGTAATAGGTACATCGTGCCTTACGGTGGTAATAGGTACATCGTGCCTTACGGTGGTAATAGGTACATCGTGCCTTACGGTGGTAATAGGTACATCGTGCCTTACGGTGGTAATAGGTACATCGTGCCTTACGGTGGTAATAGGTACATCGTGCCTTACGGTGGTATGAATGCCTAATTAAAATGACGTAATGCTTTAAAGTAACGATTTAAATGGATGAAATGTTTTGCTTAAACCTGGTGTTATCTTACTTAGCTTTTATAGCTAACACTTGTTTCTTTTAATGTGTTGACACCCTCAGGTTAGGCAGTGAGATGACGTGTGAAGCTTTGGCGAGAGATGGGTAGATGATCAAGCTGGCTTTAGTTTACCCAATAGCTTCGCATAGACCTTATGTTATTGATTTCCTTTATGGAACTTATGTAATGACTATGTTATGATTCCTTTATGGAACTTATGTAATGACTATGTTATGATTGCTTTATGTTGGGCAATCTTATGGATTTCTTTTATTACAGATTTGATGCTATTAGTAACACCACCAATGTTTTCTCAACTGTTTTCCTTAGTTGAGTATTTTCCTAAATCGTTTCCGCATGATTTAACGCCGTTAGGCGAAATTTTTTGGAAATCCATATTTTTTACGAAACGGGTGTTACTCAACCACTTAATAATCCCCTGATTATCTCAAGTTTGCCTTTGGCAAGGCTCGAACCCAAGACCTCCCCTGAAAAGTGGTGGCTGGTGGCCACTGGGCTATTACCCAATGATTTCTTAACTTAACTTTTATTTCTTGGACACTTATATGGCAGGTTGTCGTGCAGGTTTCTGGAGGTGGAGGAACTTCCAAAGAAAATGTTGCTCTGTGCGGGAGTGGGACTGTTGAAACGGGAGCTCTTTAAAACACAATGCTTCCTAATGGTATATGCTTTAATCTTACTTTTTTCATGAGGATATGGGTTCCTGCACCTTTAGTTTTTATTATCTGGAGTTTAGCATCGTATCCCTGAAAATGAGTCACATTGGTAGGATATTATCTCCAATACGGGTAACTTAATCAAAATCTATGGAAACTTGGCTACGTACGTTGATATTCCATTATACGTATGTTTAATTTAACCGTAACTGCAAGCTCCATTTAGTTATGGACATATTAAATTTTAGATCCATAAATATAACAGTTTCGGGTTTCTACCCTCCTATCTCGCTTACTATTCGGGCTTGCGGGCGGCTGGTTGTGCTTCTTTTTAGACTGTTGTTCGGGTAACTTCTTGGAGTTCGGGGTCACACATGTATTATCTTTTCATCTTTGTTCCTGTTTTGCTTCTTGATTCAGATTGAAAACGTGAAACTCTTTAAAGGTAAGAGCCTTCCTACCCTTTTTTAAACTTTGTCAACCTGACTTTTATTTAGAATTGGATTTAATGTTATCACCATCTGTTACTTTATTTCTTAGGTTGACAAAGGGAATGCTTACCCAAATGCTTCAATCGGATGAAGGAGTTTGAAGAGAATCCTGAAGGCCCACTTTAACTCAGAGATTCAGGTCGCCACCATTAAAAACCCTTCTGGTATATTAGTAAATCACCCTTATCTACTGGAATCTGTTTCATTCTTTTTTCTTTTCCAGTCTAAAGAATTTCAGTTTGAGGTTAAAGGATGTACCATGGAAAGAAGTTTTTATGCAGATGATGAAGACCCATGGAAACACGCAAACAGCCTATGAGCAACGAGTCCTCAACATTTATGGATATTTAAAAGGGTGCCTTCTTGGTCCATTATGGTCAACAGCGTAAATTATGTAAAGCATTTGACAAGTGATCGATGTCAAATAGCTGTTTAAATGTGTTACTTTATCAAGTTGTATGATCATGTAAAAAATCTGAGCTTGGAAAGTAGAACCGATAGATAAAAGTGAATCAATTTTGTGTGGAGCATGGATGATCATGTAAAAAACATGAGTGAGATATTGAGAGTTTCAGATACTTATTTTAGTTGCTTCATTAGCACTGAATTCTAACTTATGATTCATTCGGTTCTACTTTCCAAGCCAAATTCATTTTTATCTTATTTTAGTTGTTTCATTATCACTGAATTCTAACTTATGATTCATTCGGTTCTACTTTCCAAGCCAAATTCATTTTTATCTTATTTTAGTTGTTTCATTATCACTGAATTCTAACTTATGATTCATTCGGTTCTACTTTCCAAGCCAAATTCATTTTTATCTTATTTTAGTTGTTTCATTATCACTGAATTCTAACTTATGATTCATTCGGTTCTACTTTCCAAGCCAAATTCATTTTTATCTTATTTTAGTTGTTTCATTATCATTTTATGTATGCTTCATGTACCTTTACCCGGATAATAAGCCTTATCTTATTATTTAAGTATTAAAAGGTACATAAAGGTGGTTATGTAAAGTCACTTTAACATGCGACTTTACAATGCTTTTTAAGGAATTAAATGCTATTCCTTAAATGCTCCCAACCACATTTGTACGGCTAAAGTTAACATCCCAATGTTAACTTTGCCTATAAATACAAGTCATTGCACAACCAAGAATATTAACTTCTTCGAATAAACTTCGATAGAATTCACACTTTGCAAACCTGCAATATTCTTGGTGAACTTGTGCAATATTCTCTCAATCGCTAAAAGGAACATTTCACTACTTTAAGTGTTTCGATTGTTGAAGAGAAATTCCGAGTATAGATCAATTGTATTTCATAGGTTGTTAGGATATTTACATTCGTGTATTATCTTGGTTCCGCATCAACCTTGTAATTTGTTTAATATCAATAAATAAATTACACATTGAAAACTACATATTGTCTCATCAAGATTGTTTACAAGTTATTTGTATTATTGCATTGTTCTTTACTTATTGTCTTTTATATAAGTAATCTATCTAGAACTTGGTATATACCTCTGCAACTGGTCGTCTCCAGTTCAGTAAGTATATTGCAAAGTAACTCCACCATCGACATAGAGGTGTCTTCAGTAGTACCATCTAACAAGTTGGGACTTACAAGTGGTATCAGAGCAGAAGGCTAATAAACTTGCCTAGATCTGCAAAGATGAACACTACTGAAGGTGGAGATGGTTCTGGTTCAGGTGAAAACCCATCGAACACTAATGCACAACCTTTTCTAAATGTTAACACCAACCCTCCTCCTCCTACTGCCCCAAACCATGTCCATGTACATTACTCTAACACTCCTGTTCCAAAATTTGATGGAAACAGTGAGACTTTTGGTACATGGAAAGCTAGAATGCTGTTGCATTTTGGTGGTATTGAGAGGTATATGTTGAAAATCCTTAAGGATGGACCATATATACCTATGTCCATTGGGGTGAGTCCTCTTCTTGATCCAACTGGAAGAAGAGGCTCAAGGGAAAAGCCAGAAGACCATTGGTCTGATGAGGATCGCAGACTGGTGGACTTGGACACCAGACTGAAAAACATGATCCTTGGGGCTGTCCCTGAAGACCTAATTCCAACACTTGTGTTGTTTCCCAGTGCCAAGTCTATGTGGGATGAATTAGTGATTCAATTTGAAGGAGGTGATGACACAATCGTCACCAGAAAAGTTGCCTTGAACAAGAAGTATGAATCCTTCTTTGCCTTGCCCAATGAAAGTTTAACTGGTACATACACCAGATTTTCTAGCCTCATCAATCAGTTGAGAGGTTTGGGTGTAGAGAAGGATAAGGATATTCTTCTTGAGAAGTTTTGTGATATTCTTCCTTCCAAATGGGAAAACATGGTTCTTGTCTTGAGACAAGGTAAAACCTTGCACACTCACACTCTTGCATCGCTCTATGGAGCCTTCAGATTCACTGAAGATAATAATGCTGCAAGACTTGTGGCTGAGCAAGATGCCATGAACCATGCCCAGAGTCCCAAGGTTGCTAATACAATTGAGCGACCTTGTGCTGCTTTAATGTCTGCTGAGAGTGTCCAGGTACACTCGATGAAGGAGATGTTGAACAGTTTCTTAAACTCTGGGCTGACCACTGAAAACAGTGATGGTTATGATGAAACTGACGATGATGATCTGGTCGCCATGATTGCTAAAACCTTTAATAGGTTTAAGCATAAATCTAAAAGATTTAATGGCCCCAACAATGCTTCCAGCTCCAGCTCTCTGGATAAGACCAATCTTACATGCTATAAGTGTGGCAAGAAAGGTCATTTTATGAAGGAATGCAGATCTAGTCAGTTGAATAACCAAACTGGCCCCTCTGTCCCTAATTACAATCGGCCTGATGATAGCTACAAAGCTAAATACAAGAAGCTTAAGGCCCAGATTGCCCTCCTGTCCATGCAAAAGGAAAAGGATCAGTGCTTAATGGCACAAACTGAGGGAAAATGGGAGTACTCTGATGACTCATCTGATGATGAAGAAGAGGAAAGGGACATGTGTTTCATGGCCTTGGAAGATCAACAACAGCAGCATGTGGTGAAAGATGATGTCATCTCTGGAAGATGGGTGGACATCATACTGAAAAAGGTATGTGATTATGATCACCAGGTTGACCCTGAATTAAAACTGGACCTGGCTGAATCATTAAGTGGTGATTTGGCATTTGTAGAAACTGTTAGAGCTGATAGTGAACGATATCTTGACACTATCTTAATTGAACTGAACAATGTCAAACCACAACTGAATGATTTGCAAAGTGTCCAGTTGGCTCTCAAGGAGTCAGTTTTAAAGATTGAGGCTTTAGAACTTGATAATCAAAAACTATCTTATGATTTTGAAAAGGCTCAAAGAAAAGGATCAGTGCTTAATGGCACAAACTGAGGGAAAATGGGAGTACTCTGATGACTCATCTGATGATGAAGAAGAGGAAAGGGACATGTGTTTCATGGCCTTGGAAGATCAACAACAGCAGCATGTGGTGAAAGATGATGTCATCTCTGGAAGATGGGTGGACATCATACTGAAAAAGGTATGTGATTATGATCACCAGGTTGACCCTGAATTAAAACTGGACCTGGCTGAATCATTAAGTGGTGATTTGGCATTTGTAGAAACTGTTAGAGCTGATAGTGAACGATATCTTGACACTATCTTAATTGAACTGAACAATGTCAAACCACAACTGAATGATTTGCAAAGTGTCCAGTTGGCTCTCAAGGAGTCAGTTTTAAAGATTGAGGCTTTAGAACTTGATAATCAAAAACTATCTTATGATTTTGAAAAGGCTCAAAAGATTATCAAGTCCTGGGTAAAAGCATCTGGCAAAAACTATGATGCATTTTCAAGAACTATCGATGCCCAGAAAAATGCATGGAAATCTGAAGATCTGGAGATGGCAGCTCTTATACCAGATCTTCATGCATTGCCTCCAGCTCTCCAGGTTGAAACACCTTATGATCAACCTGAAGCTGTTGAAACTGAAACCAATGAGACCACCCCCATTGAGGTTAAAACTGGAGCCAAACAGGCTAAAGCTCCAGTCAAAAAGGCCACTGGTAACAAGCCTTTACCTCATAAGTCTAAGGAGCCCAAGACCCGACAGACTAAATCTCCAGTTGAACCAATGTCCAAGGTTCAACTGCCTGAACAAAATAATATTTTGGTTAATCTGGAAAGGCAACTCCAACTTTTGTCTCGGCAGGTTCAGAGTTGTACTGCCCGGATTAACAATCTGGAAGGAGGTTCACCACCTCCAGTTTTAAAACAAAATATTAAATCACTCCCTTCTGTACCTAAACAAAAGAATGTTCCATCTGGAACAAAATCTGGTAAACTTAAGGTGAGTAAGTATCAAATACCAATCGTTTTTACTTCTGCACCTGGAGCTGGTGATAATGCTCCAGATGTAGCCTCCAGTTCAACACCTCAACAATCAACTGTGGCTTCTGTAGAGAAGTCCAGTGGACCCATCAAGAAAAGATGGGTTCACAAAAATAACTAATGATTTTTGTGTGTGTGTAGGGCGATCGAAAGAAAAATATCTGGTATCTGGACAGCGCTGCTGGCCGGACTATGACCGGATGTAAGCCCCTACTGGAAGAGTTCACTGTCCAAGATGGACCGACAGTGACGTTTGGTAACGATCAATCTGGAAAGACTGAAGGATATGGTGTGCTCAATAATGGACAAGTCGAATTCAAAAGAGTTGCATTTGTGAATGGTTTGAAATATAACTTGATCAGTGTAAGCCAACTTTGCGATGATGGCTTCAGAGTATTGTTCGATATTGCACAAGGCACCATATTTAACAAGGATTGGAAAGTGGTGATGATTGCACCAAGAAAAGGGAATGTGTACATCATGGATATGGAACCAGCTCCAAAAGAGCAATGTTTCTATACCAAAGCTGATGAGGACACCAACTGGCTATGGCATAAAAGGTTATCCCACCTTAATTTCAAGAACATTAACAAGTTGTCTCGCAAACAACTGGTTGATGGGATACCCCAGATTTCCTTCAATAAGGAAAAGCCATGTCCAGGGTGTGAGATGGGTAAGCAGAAGAGAGCCAGTTTTAAAACAAAATATTAAATCACTCCCTTCTGTACCTAAACAAAAGAATGTTCCATCTGGAACAAAATCTGGTAAACTTAAGGTGAGTAAGTATCAAATACCAATCGTTTTTACTTCTGCACCTGGAGCTGGTGATAATGCTCCAGATGTAGCCTCCAGTTCAACACCTCAACAATCAACTGTGGCTTCTGTAGAGAAGTCCAGTGGACCCATCAAGAAAAGATGGGTTCACAAAAATAACTAATGATTTTTGTGTGTGTGTAGGGCGATCGAAAGAAAAATATCTGGTATCTGGACAGCGCTGCTGGCCGGACTATGACCGGATGTAAGCCCCTACTGGAAGAGTTCACTGTCCAAGATGGACCGACAGTGACGTTTGGTAACGATCAATCTGGAAAGACTGAAGGATATGGTGTGCTCAATAATGGACAAGTCGAATTCAAAAGAGTTGCATTTGTGAATGGTTTGAAATATAACTTGATCAGTGTAAGCCAACTTTGCGATGATGGCTTCAGAGTATTGTTCGATATTGCACAAGGCACCATATTTAACAAGGATTGGAAAGTGGTGATGATTGCACCAAGAAAAGGGAATGTGTACATCATGGATATGGAACCAGCTCCAAAAGAGCAATGTTTCTATACCAAAGCTGATGAGGACACCAACTGGCTATGGCATAAAAGGTTATCCCACCTTAATTTCAAGAACATTAACAAGTTGTCTCGCAAACAACTGGTTGATGGGATACCCCAGATTTCCTTCAATAAGGAAAAGCCATGTCCAGGGTGTGAGATGGGTAAGCAGAAGAGAGCCAGTTTTAAAACAAAATATTAAATCACTCCCTTCTGTACCTAAACAAAAGAATGTTCCATCTGGAACAAAATCTGGTAAACTTAAGGTGAGTAAGTATCAAATACCAATCGTTTTTACTTCTGCACCTGGAGCTGGTGATAATGCTCCAGATGTAGCCTCCAGTTCAACACCTCAACAATCAACTGTGGCTTCTGTAGAGAAGTCCAGTGGACCCATCAAGAAAAGATGGGTTCACAAAAATAACTAATGATTTTTGTGTGTGTGTAGGGCGATCGAAAGAAAAATATCTGGTATCTGGACAGCGCTGCTGGCCGGACTATGACCGGATGTAAGCCCCTACTGGAAGAGTTCACTGTCCAAGATGGACCGACAGTGACGTTTGGTAACGATCAATCTGGAAAGACTGAAGGATATGGTGTGCTCAATAATGGACAAGTCGAATTCAAAAGAGTTGCATTTGTGAATGGTTTGAAATATAACTTGATCAGTGTAAGCCAACTTTGCGATGATGGCTTCAGAGTATTGTTCGATATTGCACAAGGCACCATATTTAACAAGGATTGGAAAGTGGTGATGATTGCACCAAGAAAAGGGAATGTGTACATCATGGATATGGAACCAGCTCCAAAAGAGCAATGTTTCTATACCAAAGCTGATGAGGACACCAACTGGCTATGGCATAAAAGGTTATCCCACCTTAATTTCAAGAACATTAACAAGTTGTCTCGCAAACAACTGGTTGATGGGATACCCCAGATTTCCTTCAATAAGGAAAAGCCATGTCCAGGGTGTGAGATGGGTAAGCAGAAGAGAGCCAGTTTTAAAACTAGGCAAAATTTTAGCATCACTGAACCTCTTCACATGCTTCATATGGATCTTTTTGGTCCAGTGAATGTTCAAACTAGAGCTGGAAAGAAATACACTCTAGTTGTGGTTGATGAATTCACCAGATATTGCTGGGTGGTATTCATCAGATCCAAAAGTGATGCACCTGCTGAAATCATCTCGCTTATCAAAAGAATTGAGCTCAAGTACACTCGAAAAGTTTGTCAGTTGCGAAGTGATAATGGTACTGAATTCCAAAATAAGGTACTTGAAACATTTTGCACTGACACTGGCATTTCTCAAAACTTCTCATCAGTTCACTCTCCAGAGCAAAATGGAGTTGTGGAAAGAAAGAATCGTACACTGATAGAAGCGGCCAGAAGCATGCTATCTGAATCTGGTCTTCCCACCAGTTTTTGGGCTGAGGCAGTTGCAACTGCTTGTCACACCCAAAACCGGTCAGTCTACATCAAGAGACATAAGAAGACTGCCTACGAAGTACTCAGGAATCGTAAACCAAATATTGGATATTTCCATGTATTTGGTTGTCCAGTTTATATACTGAACGATTCCAGTCAGCTTGGAAAGTTTGATGCAAAAGCTGATGAAGGGGTATTTTTAGGCTATTCAGATATTCGAAAGGCCTTTAGAGTTTATAATTATAGACTCCAAAAGGTGCATGAGACAATTCATGTCACATTCGATGAATCAACTGAAGCAATCAACAAGAGACCAAGCCTTGATATTTCTCCAGTCATTCCAATCAACTTTGGTGAAACTGACCAAGTTCATCGGTCAGTTGTTTCACCAGAAGATGCTTCCAGTTACAACAAACTGGAACCAGTCAAGAAGAAGAAAAGCACCAGTGACACATCATTTTATCCCTCCATCAATTTTAACTTACCACAAGAATTGGTGATTGGATCAGATGTACGTGCCACTCCAATATCAGCACCAGTTCAATCACCTACTTCTCCAGTTACTCATGAATTACCTTCAACTGAGGAATTTCATGATGCTAATCGAGACCTCATTGACTCTGATGAGGATGTAGAAGTTGTTTGGACTGATCCTTCTCCAGATGCTGCTGCAACTGAAGAAGATCTCCAGGTGACTTGCACTGATATTGTAGTTCACCAGCCTAGTCAATACACTAGATGGACTAAAGCCCACCCAATTGAACAGATTGTGGGTAATCCAACTAGTGGGGTTCAGACTAGAAGAGCCACCAGTGAGCAATGCTTAAACGTCACCTTCTTATCTTTAATTGAACCAAAGAAGATTGACGAGGCTATGGCAGACCCAAGCTGGGTGGAAGCTATGCAAGAAGAGCTCCTCCAGTTTGAAAGGAACAATGTTTGGGAGCTTGTTCCTTGTCCACCAGGGTTAAAGAAAGAACCTATTGGTACCAGATGGGTCTACCGAAATAAAATGGATGAAGATGGCCATGTTGTAAGAAACAAGGCCAGACTAGTTGCCCAGGGTTATTGTCAAGCAGAGGGCGTTGACTTTGATGAGACTTTTGCTCCAGTTGCAAGACTTGAAGCCATTAGAATATTCTTGGCTTATGCAGCCCATCTGCAGTTCAAGGTCTTCCAGATGGATGTCAAAAGTGCGTTCCTTAATGGAACATTGGAAGAAGAAGTTTATGTTAAGCAGACTCCAGGTTTCATCGATGAGAAGCATCCTCATTGGGTTTATAGACTGAACAAAGCATTGTATGGTCTAAGACAAGCCCCAAGAGCCTGGTATGATACTTTAACTAAACATCTTCTTAAAAATGGCTTTCAAAGAGGTGCAATAGATAATACCTTGTTTATCTTGAAAGAAAGAGGTAATATCTTATTGGTACAAATTTATGTTGATGACATTATTTTTGGTTCAACTGATGATGCAATGTGTAAAAAGTTTTCTAAAATCATGTCATCTGAGTATGAGATGAGTTTAATGGGTGAATTAACATTTTTCTTAGGTCTTCAGATTAAGCAAACTGAAAATGGAATTTTCATAAACCAAGGAAAATATGTCAGAGATTTGTTAAGAAAATACAAATATGATTCAATCCCATCGAAAAACACACCTATTGCAGCACCATTGAATTTGGACTCTGACCCAACTGGCAAACCAGTTAACATAACTGACTATAGAGGTATGGTTGGTTCACTGATGTACTTAACTGCCAGTCGACCAGATATAATGTTTGCAACATGTTTATGTGCCAGGTTTCAGGCTAACCCTAAAGAATCACATTTGCACGCTGTAAAGCGTATCTTTAGATACCTGAAAGGGTGTCCTAATCTTGGTCTTTGGTACCCCAAAGGCTCAGGATTAGATCTAATGGGTTATTCAGATTCTGATCATGCAGGTTGTAAGATTGATAGAAAATCCACAACTGGTGGTTGTCATTTCCTTGGAGGAAAACTGGTGAGTTGGACCAGCAAGAAGCAGACTTCAGTCTCTATGTCCACTGCTGAGGCAGAGTACATTTCTGCGGCCAGTTGTTGTGCCCAGATTCTCTGGATCAAGAACCAGTTACTAGATTATGGTCAGAAGTATACCAAGACCCCAATCTTTTGTGACAACACCAGTGCAATTGCTATCTCTCACAATCCAGTGATGCACTCCAAAACAAAGCATATTGACATCAGGTATCATTTCATTCGAGATCATGTTATGAAAGGTGATATTGAAATTCATTTCATCCCCACTGACAAACAGTTAGCTGATGTTTTTACTAAACCTCTCGATGAGAAAACCTTTAAACATCTCATCAGCGAACTGGGAATGTTAAACCCTTAACTGGAGCTTTCTTTGTTATTGAACGCGTCAGTGACACTGATGAAGTTCTCCAGTTGAGGAGGTCCAGATAATCTTTGCTCGCCAGGCTATCGAACGCCTTTGTGATACTATCTTGGCACTAATTGATTACTGGATCATCATTTTAGGGGGAAAGACTCAAAATAATTTTCTGACTAAAATTCGTTTTTGTTTGAAAATGCAACTGGAGAACTCTTCAGTTGGAAACTGGTACTGGACTGATCCTCCAGTTACCAGGTTCAGTCTTTGTCTAAATTTTTATAACGTTACAAATACCTGGTCAATATGTGTGACACGTGATGATACTCGAGTGTTTTAAACCACTTGATATCGTGATCTGACGTGTTTGAAACCATTTTAAGTACTTGACAACTGTTTGTATTGGGAAAACAAAAAGTGTGTGGGGTCATGGGTAAAGTAAGCCGTCGTAGCATTTAATGCTGACATGGTAACATTTAATGCTTACATGGAAAATTATATTTTTATTTCAAAATTCAAAATCATTTTGTCAAAATATCTTCAAAATTGATTTGGTTTAATAAAATATGATTTTTGGTTTTACATTGGGATCTTGAATCCCCTTATAAATACCCTTATTTACTCCGAAACTCATTTACTTTTCTTTCTCTTACATTCCTTCATTTACTTCCAATCATAAACATTGCTTCATTCTTCCCTTTGCTTCACAAAAAAAACCCTAACTGGAGCTTTCTTTGTTATTGAACGCGTCAGTGACACTGATGAACGTTCTCCAGTTGAGGAGGTCCAGATAATCTTTGCTCGCCAGGCTATCGAACGCCTTTGTGATACTATCTTGGCACTAATTGATTACTGGATCATCATTTTAGGGGGAAAGACTCAAAATAATTTTCTGACTAAAATTCGTTTTTGTTTGAAAATGCAACTGGAGAACTCTTCAGTTGGAAACTGGTACTGGACTGATCC
Source organism: Erigeron breviscapus (assembly GCA_034093135.1). Taxonomy (NCBI): domain Eukaryota; kingdom Viridiplantae; phylum Streptophyta; class Magnoliopsida; order Asterales; family Asteraceae; genus Erigeron; species Erigeron breviscapus. The sequence goes on along the minus strand of CM067171.1, from coordinate 82,536,175 downwards.
TCCAGTTACCAGGTTCAGTCTTTGTCTAAATTTTTATAACGTTACAAATACCTGGTCAATATGTGTGACACGTGATGATACTCGAGTGTTTTAAACCACTTGATATCGTGATCTGACGTGTTTGAAACCATTTTAAGTACTTGACAACTGTTTGTATTGGGAAAACAAAAAGTGTGTGGGGTCATGGGTAAAGTAAGCCGTCGTAGCATTTAATGCTGACATGGTAACATTTAATGCTTACATGGAAAATTATATTTTTATTTCAAAATTCAAAATCATTTTGTCAAAATATCTTCAAAATTGATTTGGTTTAATAAAATATGATTTTTGGTTTTACATTGGGATCTTGAATCCCCTTATAAATACCCTTATTTACTCCGAAACTCATTTACTTTTCTTTCTCTTACATTCCTTCATTTACTTCCAATCATAAACATTGCTTCATTCTTCTCTTTGCTTCACAAATCTAAAACCCTAAATCCTAAATTTCATTTTCATTCTATGGCTCCTAGATCATCCCGTTCAAGAGATGTAAATCTCTTGACTGTTGCATACAATCCCTCACCAGATGTCACCCAGGCACCTGGTGCTCCGAGTAGTGCTGCCCTTAAACTAAACCCTAATAATCCATTGGCAAGCCTACAAGGTTCTCAAGGGTCTAATACCCTTATTGGTAGAATCCGAAGGTTTTTGAAGGATTCTCCAATAGGACCCTTATTCTCTAGAAACCCACGCAAGATGTATCATAACTACTTGTGTGAGTTCTGGTACACTGCCACTCTTTCTTCTGATTGTTCCTCCATCAGTTTCACGTTAAAGGATGGAACAATCAAGTGTACCTTGACTGTTGAAGTATTGAGGGATGCTCTTCACCTCAATTACTGGAGAGAAGGTGAATCTCCAGTTGTCTTGCCCCCTAGTATCAATTTTCGTCAAGTACTCCTTGAGATGGGTCATAAGGAGTGTTTGGACAATGGGGTGTTGAAGACCAAGGGTGCTATGACCATGAAGGGTCTTACACCTTCATGGAGGTATTTCTTCGTACACTTGGTGGAAAGTTTAGGTGGGAGTTCTGGTGGTCTTGACCAGATCAACTCCTCACAAGCAGAGATGGCTTACTGCTTGTGGAATGGATTGAGGGTGGATTTTGCTGACATTTTGTATAGGAGTCTCGTACAAAAGCTGAAGGGCTCCAGGGGTGTGTGTATCCCCTTTTCAAGATTCCTTTCACTATGTTTCAAACAAATTCTGGGCGATGAAGAGTATAGAAATACAGATTCACCGTTCACAAGGCCAGATTTGATGAGGAATCTAGACTCTCTTGTTTCTGAAGCTGGAGAGGTCGAAATTCCAGAGCAAATGCGACTGGCATTTGCTAAAACTGATGCACCTTTGGAAAGTGAATCAGAAAGACAACTGGGCGGGCCTCAAAATAATGAGGGACCCTCCAGTTTTCGTCAAGTACTCCTTGAGATGGGTCATAAGGAGTGTTTGGACAATGGGGTGTTGAAGACCAAGGGTGCTATGACCATGAAGGGTCTTACACCTTCATGGAGGTATTTCTTCGTACACTTGGTGGAAAGTTTAGGTGGGAGTTCTGGTGGTCTTGACCAGATCAACTCCTCACAAGCAGAGATGGCTTACTGCTTGTGGAATGGATTGAGGGTGGATTTTGCTGACATTTTGTATAGGAGTCTCGTACAAAAGCTGAAGGGCTCCAGGGGTGTGTGTATCCCCTTTTCAAGATTCCTTTCACTATGTTTCAAACAAATTCTGGGCGATGAAGAGTATAGAAATACAGATTCACCGTTCACAAGGCCAGATTTGATGAGGAATCTAGACTCTCTTGTTTCTGAAGCTGGAGAGGTCGAAATTCCAGAGCAAATGCGACTGGCATTTGCTAAAACTGATGCACCTTTGGAAAGTGAATCAGAAAGACAACTGGGCGGGCCTCAAAATAATGAGGGACCCTCCAGTTCGTCTCAAGTTGTGGTTGAGGATAGAACAACCATAACTGAAGCCACTCCTATCACGTCTATCCCTGGTGAAGATGTGTGACACGTGATGATACTCGAGTGTTTTAAACCACTTGATATCGTGATCTGACGTGTTTGAAACCATTTTAAGTACTTGACAACTGTTTGTATTGGGAAAACAAAAAGTGTGTGGGGTCATGGGTAAAGTAAGCCGTCGTAGCATTTAATGCTGACATGGTAACATTTAATGCTTACATGGAAAATTATATTTTTATTTCAAAATTCAAAATCATTTTGTCAAAATATCTTCAAAATTGATTTGGTTTAATAAAATATGATTTTTGGTTTTACATTGGGATCTTGAATCCCCTTATAAATACCCTTATTTACTCCGAAACTCATTTACTTTTCTTTCTCTTACATTCCTTCATTTACTTCCAATCATAAACATTGCTTCATTCTTCTCTTTGCTTCACAAATCTAAAACCCTAAATCCTAAATTTCATTTTCATTCTATGGCTCCTAGATCATCCCGTTCAAGAGATGTAAATCTCTTGACTGTTGCATACAATCCCTCACCAGATGTCACCCAGGCACCTGGTGCTCCGAGTAGTGCTGCCCTTAAACTAAACCCTAATAATCCATTGGCAAGCCTACAAGGTTCTCAAGGGTCTAATACCCTTATTGGTAGAATCCGAAGGTTTTTGAAGGATTCTCCAATAGGACCCTTATTCTCTAGAAACCCACGCAAGATGTATCATAACTACTTGTGTGAGTTCTGGTACACTGCCACTCTTTCTTCTGATTGTTCCTCCATCAGTTTCACGTTAAAGGATGGAACAATCAAGTGTACCTTGACTGTTGAAGTATTGAGGGATGCTCTTCACCTCAATTACTGGAGAGAAGGTGAATCTCCAGTTGTCTTGCCCCCTAGTATCAATTTTCGTCAAGTACTCCTTGAGATGGGTCATAAGGAGTGTTTGGACAATGGGGTGTTGAAGACCAAGGGTGCTATGACCATGAAGGGTCTTACACCTTCATGGAGGTATTTCTTCGTACACTTGGTGGAAAGTTTAGGTGGGAGTTCTGGTGGTCTTGACCAGATCAACTCCTCACAAGCAGAGATGGCTTACTGCTTGTGGAATGGATTGAGGGTGGATTTTGCTGACATTTTGTATAGGAGTCTCGTACAAAAGCTGAAGGGCTCCAGGGGTGTGTGTATCCCCTTTTCAAGATTCCTTTCACTATGTTTCAAACAAATTCTGGGCGATGAAGAGTATAGAAATACAGATTCACCGTTCACAAGGCCAGATTTGATGAGGAATCTAGACTCTCTTGTTTCTGAAGCTGGAGAGGTCGAAATTCCAGAGCAAATGCGACTGGCATTTGCTAAAACTGATGCACCTTTGGAAAGTGAATCAGAAAGACAACTGGGCGGGCCTCAAAATAATGAGGGACCCTCCAGTTCGTCTCAAGTTGTGGTTGAGGATAGAACAACCATAACTGAAGCCACTCCTATCACGTCTATCCCTGGTGAAGATGCTTCGGCATCTGATCCTCAAACTGATGAAACCATCCAGGTAACTGGAACTGGTCATCAGGAGCCTGAACTTGATGTTCAGCCATCCCTATCATTTATGAATCTAGGCATAAATGAGGATGAGTTCCATCTTGAATCTTCGGATTCGGAAGGAACACAAGATGATCAAGAAATGGTTGATGCATCTGTACATGATCAACTCCCTTCTTTCTCTGATCAACCCCTAGAACCACAAGTTTCAGTTTTCCATACAGATACGCTCACAAATACTTCCCCACAAAGAACTCCATCAATTTTTGTGCCTAGAAATAGGCAAACCTCCCTACCGCCGCCGTTGGTCACACCTGAGCATTCTCAGCCTGACCAACACATTGAAATTCCTCAGCGTTCTTTTTCACTACCAATTTTTCCTTCTTTTGCCACTGGAACAACTGGAGAGGCTTCCTTTGTTTTACCTCCTCCAGTTGATCTCGTGCAACCTGCTACTGGTCCAGTGACAACTTCTCCTTTGTCACTGGAAACTCAATTTGTCTCATTCTCAACCGACATCCAAAACCTGATCAAACGGGTGGAGGGTGTTCATAAGACAATTGAGCAGAATGCCAAGTCCATTTCCAGATTCAACAAGGAAACAATCACAAATTCGAAGGTTGTTGATTTGGGAATAAACAAATTTGCTGCAAATGAGGACTTGGTATTTCAGAAGTTGAATGAGTTAGTCACCAGCTGTAACAATCTGTCCACATCGTTGAAGGAAGCTTTTGACTTAACTCATTCCAATGTCAATACATCTATCTCCAACCTATTGAGTAACACTGTTCGATCATCAGAGGTTGATCTGAAGGAGATAGAGAGGCAGGTCAAGGAGTTGTTTGAAAGACCTGGCCTTAATGTAGTTGAAATTGGACAGCAGGTGGCCACTTCAGTTGGCCAGATGATTGATGACAAACTGGCTAGTCGAGAAGATGAGTTGGTTAAGAAGGTAATGGCTGAAATTGCCAAGCTCCCCACTACTCAGGTTAATCTGGAGCCTCTGGCACTTGAAGTAAGACAGTTAAGGGGTGCAGTTAATGCTGTAAACACCCAGTTAGCTTCTCACACTTCATCCATTAACAAACTGGTAACTCATTCTCAACCGACATCCAAAACCTGATCAAACGGGTGGAGGGTGTTCATAAGACAATTGAGCAGAATGCCAAGTCCATTTCCAGATTCAACAAGGAAACAATCACAAATTCGAAGGTTGTTGATTTGGGAATAAACAAATTTGCTGCAAATGAGGACTTGGTATTTCAGAAGTTGAATGAGTTAGTCACCAGCTGTAACAATCTGTCCACATCGTTGAAGGAAGCTTTTGACTTAACTCATTCCAATGTCAATACATCTATCTCCAACCTATTGAGTAACACTGTTCGATCATCAGAGGTTGATCTGAAGGAGATAGAGAGGCAGGTCAAGGAGTTGTTTGAAAGACCTGGCCTTAATGAGGATGAGTTCCATCTTGAATCTTCGGATTCGGAAGGAACACAAGATGATCAAGAAATGGTTGATGCATCTGTACATGATCAACTCCCTTCTTTCTCTGATCAACCCCTAGAACCACAAGTTTCAGTTTTCCATACAGATACGCTCACAAATACTTCCCCACAAAGAACTCCATCAATTTTTGTGCCTAGAAATAGGCAAACCTCCCTACCGCCGCCGTTGGTCACACCTGAGCATTCTCAGCCTGACCAACACATTGAAATTCCTCAGCGTTCTTTTTCACTACCAATTTTTCCTTCTTTTGCCACTGGAACAACTGGAGAGGCTTCCTTTGTTTTACCTCCTCCAGTTGATCTCGTGCAACCTGCTACTGGTCCAGTGACAACTTCTCCTTTGTCACTGGAAACTCAATTTGTCTCATTCTCAACCGACATCCAAAACCTGATCAAACGGGTGGAGGGTGTTCATAAGACAATTGAGCAGAATGCCAAGTCCATTTCCAGATTCAACAAGGAAACAATCACAAATTCGAAGGTTGTTGATTTGGGAATAAACAAATTTGCTGCAAATGAGGACTTGGTATTTCAGAAGTTGAATGAGTTAGTCACCAGCTGTAACAATCTGTCCACATCGTTGAAGGAAGCTTTTGACTTAACTCATTCCAATGTCAATACATCTATCTCCAACCTATTGAGTAACACTGTTCGATCATCAGAGGTTGATCTGAAGGAGATAGAGAGGCAGGTCAAGGAGTTGTTTGAAAGACCTGGCCTTAATGTAGTTGAAATTGGACAGCAGGTGGCCACTTCAGTTGGCCAGATGATTGATGACAAACTGGCTAGTCGAGAAGATGAGTTGGTTAAGAAGGTAATGGCTGAAATTGCCAAGCTCCCCACTACTCAGGTTAATCTGGAGCCTCTGGCACTTGAAGTAAGACAGTTAAGGGGTGCAGTTAATGCTGTAAACACCCAGTTAGCTTCTCACACTTCATCCATTAACAAACTGGTAACTGAAGTGGATAATTTGAAAAAGAAGGATGCTGAAGTGAAGGAACAAGTGGTTAAAGGTTTAGATGAAGATTCAAAGCTGTTGAAAGACTTGAAGACTGGTCAGGACCAAACTGCTGCAAATGTCTTGACCCAGTCTCAAGAAATTAACCACTTGTGGAGATCCTTCCGGATGATTTGCACTGTTTTTAGAGAGTGCAAGGATATGCAATCGTGGCAGCCTCTAGCCCGTTTGCCCTCCAGTAATGAAGATTGGGCAGCTATTCGTGCAGGTCTCGATGCTGCCAAGGGGGAAAGGGAAAGAAGGAATATCCTTGCACCTGCACCAAGACTGCCAGGTCCAGTAAGTGCAAGACAGTTGGTTGAAAGAACTGTTGTTGGGTCAGATGAAGGTGATGACCAGCAGCATGTTATTGAACAGTTTGATGATGTTGTTGATAGGGGGAATAAGAATAAAGGAAAGGAAGTTATGCCGGCCACTGATGAACAAACAAAAGCAACTGGTACTGAAGCCAGTGTGCTAGAAACTGGTAACATTGATCAGCTGCCTCCAGTGTCAGAAGATGTAAGTAACCAACTGGCAAGACTTGGGGACGCAATCAAGGAGAGAAAGAAACAGATGAGGGTTAATCAAGCTAATGATAGAAAAACTTTAGCCCCAACTCTACTTGATATAAGTGATGCGCGTCTCCTGGGCATGACACTTGCAGATATGCAATCGTGGCAGCCTCTAGCCCGTTTGCCCTCCAGTAATGAAGATTGGGCAGCTATTCGTGCAGGTCTCGATGCTGCCAAGGGGGAAAGGGAAAGAAGGAATATCCTTGCACCTGCACCAAGACTGCCAGGTCCAGTAAGTGCAAGACAGTTGGTTGAAAGAACTGTTGTTGGGTCAGATGAAGGTGATGACCAGCAGCATGTTATTGAACAGTTTGATGATGTTGTTGATAGGGGGAATAAGAATAAAGGAAAGGAAGTTATGCCGGCCACTGATGAACAAACAAAAGCAACTGGTACTGAAGCCAGTGTGCTAGAAACTGGTAACATTGATCAGCTGCCTCCAGTGTCAGAAGATGTAAGTAACCAACTGGCAAGACTTGGGGACGCAATCAAGGAGAGAAAGAAACAGATGAGGGTTAATCAAGCTAATGATAGAAAAACTTTAGCCCCAACTCTACTTGATATAAGTGATGCGCGTCTCCTGGGCATGACACTTGCAGAATATGCCAAAGTTAAAGCTGACCCCAGAATTATCAATGCCTTAAAAGAACAGCTGGAGGTTGAGCTTGACAAACATTATAAGGAGGATGAGGCTGAATATGATGCCAGATGTCTAAACATCACAGTGGATAAGGCCAAGGAAGTGAGAACTGAAGGAATTCTCAAAAGAGCTGAGCAGGTAAAGAAAGTGGTCAAACAAGTGTTGAATCCACCCAAGTCTAGAGGTAAACCTAAGTTGCTGCCAAGAGATGCAGACCTTAGAACCTGGGTAGAAACAACTGAACCTTCAAGTGAAGATATCAAAGCTGCAGTGCACAGTATGAGCACTGGCCAGATCAAACTGGCCAATGAATCTGAAGCTAGAGAATACTTATCTGAAGTGCAACAGCGGAGATATCACCCTGGTAAGATTACTGATATGAAAGTTTTCATCAAACCAGGTACCAAACACTTCACTGTTGGGGTTCAACATCTTAATGGACCCTTAAGGCAAACTGAGAATCCTGATGTTACTGGATATGGTTATTCGGAGCTGGTGGAGATGGCAAACTTGTTGGGGGCCAAGCAACAAAAGAACAAGGTTGAAAGAGGATGGATGTTTGTTCTTCAAAGTCTGCTCAAGTTTAAAGAAAATATTGAAGAGAGACTAAATGTTGATCCAGAAGACAAACAGCCCATTTCTACAGTTGCCAAGAGAAGGAGAACTGGCGAAGGGCCATCTGTTTAAGTTCTTCTTCATTTTATCTTCTTGTAATTTGTTTTACATTCTGTAACTTGTGTAAAGTTCATTCCTTGTATAAATGAAGTTACCAGTTTGTAACCACAAGGTAGATAAAAGATTAAAATCTAACAAACATAAAAGAAAAACCTAAGGCATTTATTGATCTATAAAAATGCCTTAGATATCTTAGATAGATTTAAATCAAACAAGTCTCTATAGTTCACACTTGTATAGATACAAGAACTAGAAAAGACTTAGACTATATTTCTAGACAAATAGGGGGAATTTGTTAGGACCAGTTCACCTGGAACTGGCCAGTCACCAGTTCACACTGACCAGTTCACCAGTTGCACCTGGTGACCAGTAAACTGGTGACCAAGATGATTTGTCGAGAAATATATTGAAGTCCAGTTGCACCGTACAGTTAACGCAACTGAAGACTTCCTCCAGTTGAGAACTGACCAAGTTGAAGAAGCATTCCAGTTGAAGTCGAAGACAACAAATGGAAGAAAGAGAATGGCAATGGCAGCGAAGCCCAGTTGGCATTCTAGTCAGTTACAAACTGGAGACCATCAGTGGAAAGCCCTTACAAAGCTTTACACTGATTACGAGGAATTGACTTGTATACTTTATGTACCTTTACCCGGATAATAAGCCTTATCTTATTATTTAAGTATTAAAAGGTACATAAAGGTGGTTATGTAAAGTCACTTTAACATGCGACTTTACAATGCTTTTTAAGGAATTAAATGCTATTCCTTAAATGCTCCCAACCACATTTGTACGGCTAAAGTTAACATCCCAATGTTAACTTTGCCTATAAATACAAGTCATTGCACAACCAAGAATATTAACTTCTTCGAATAAACTTCGATAGAATTCACACTTTGCAAACCTGCAATATTCTTGGTGAACTTGTGCAATATTCTTGGTGAACTTGTGCAATATTCTCTCAATCGCTAAAAGGAACATTTCACTACTTTAAGTGTTTCGATTGTTGAAGAGAAATTCCGAGTATAGATCAATTGTATTTCATAGGTTGTTAGGATATTTACATTCGTGTATTATCTTGGTTCCGCATCAACCTTGTAATTTGTTTAATATCAATAAATAAATTACACATTGAAAACTACATATTGTCTCATCAAGATTGTTTACAAGTTATTTGTATTATTGCATTGTTCTTTACTTATTGTCTTTTATATAAGTAATCTATCTAGAACTTGGTATATACCTCTGCAACTGGTCGTCTCCAGTTCAGTAAGTATATTGCAAAGTAACTCCACCATCGACATAGAGGTGTCTTCAGTAGTACCATCTAACAAGTTGGGACTTACAATACCCTATTGGGTTTTG
>CM067171.1:82519372-82521872 GCA_034093135.1 Erigeron breviscapus | reverse complement strand
TTTTTTTTTTTTTTTTTTTTTTTTTTTTTTTTTTTTTTTTTTTTTTTTTTTTTTTTTTTTTTTTTTTTTTTTTTTTTTTTTTTTTTTTTTTTTTTTTTTTTTTTTTTTTTTTTTTTTTTTTTTTTTTTTTTTTTTTTTTTTTTTTTTTTTTTTTTTTTTTTTTTTTTTTTTTTTTTTTTTTTTTTTTTTTTTTTTTTTTTTTTTTTTTTTTTTTTTTTTTTTTTTTTTTTTTTTTTTTTTTTTTTTTTTTTTTTTTTTTTTTTTTTTTTTTTTTTTTTTTTTTTTTTTTTTTTTTTTTTTTTTTTTTTTTTTTTTTTTTTTTTTTTTTTTTTTTTTTTTTTTTTTTTTTTTTTTTTTTTTTTTTTTTTTTTTTTTTTTTTTTTTTTTTTTTTTTTTTTTTTTTTTTTTTTTTTTTTTTTTTTTTTTTTTTTTTTTTTTTTTTTTTTTTTTTTTTTTTTTTTTTTTTTTTTTTTTTTTTTTTTTTTTTTTTTTTTTTTTTTTTTTTTTTTTTTTTTTTTTTTTTTTTTTTTTTTTTTTTTTTTTTTTTTTTTTTTTTTTTTTTTTTTTTTTTTTTTTTTTTTTTTTTTTTTTTTTTTTTTTTTTTTTTTTTTTTTTTTTTTTTTTTTTTTTTTTTTTTTTTTTTTTTTTTAAGCTCCCTGAAACACTGCTCGTAACCAAAGCCCATCCCATACTTCTCATGGTACTCCTGATGCGTCGTTGCATAAAGCAACTCATCAGAGACGGTCCTCCCCTGTGCATTCAACTTCATACAGATTGCCTAAATCTTCCGAATTCTTTTGAAGTGACTTGCTATTTGATGTTTGATCCGTGGACCTTCAGTCGTGTCCCTGTTGAACATTTTAGTAATATCGTTCCAAACGTTTTCGCTTGGGTTACACATTTCACATCTACCGGTCACAGGATCAGGTAGCCTCAATATCCAGCACCTCGACAACATAAGATCTTATGCTTTAGTCCACCTCCGTGGCGCCATTTGGTTGTGATGTTTGAATGAAATGATTTGATAAAGATAGAAAGGATTTGGGATAATATTGTTGTGGTTTGAAATGGTTGTGTTTGTTGGATATAAATATGGTGAACAAATAATAATAAAAAAGGCATATAACTGTTAGTTGTTTGGTTGTGATGTTTGAATGAAATGTTTTATTTAGTTGTATTGTGTTTTCAAAATTAATGAAAGTTTAGGGTTTATTTGGTAAATATAAATTTGGCAAACATTGGCAACTACACCATACAATTTGGCTACAAATTGGCAAAATTTGGCTAGTTAGTGGCATTTCCATGTGGCAACTTCCTATTAGTCCAAATGTAGTCAAAACCTTGCCAAAGAGCCAATGTTTGTCTCTGCACCCCTGCCCCTAAATGATATAATAACGCATCTCACTAAATTTGGAATATTGGTAATAGTACCATAATGTTTAATCAATCTATCAACTATGTGCATTTTTATTTATATAGTTTGCTATTACAGTTATATAAAATGGTATATGGATAAAAAGGGATGGTACTAATATGGGTTCTTTAAAGTTAGAATTAGTGTAAACAAGGACTTTTTAATCAAGCAAAACGACTTTCAGAAATGTGAAAGTTCATCGTTATCGCTCTATATTGAACGGGACGGTTTTTGATAAAGTATACATTTGTTAATGTAACATCACAAGAATTATAGGTTAAACATAACATGTGTTTAGGGATGAGCCCGGTCAAAACCCGTCCCGAACCGACCAACTCGAAGATGCAAGAAAATCGAACCCGAAGCCCGGCCCATTAACCTCTCGGGCGGGTAGGGTTGGTCTCGGGTTTAACTGTTCGGGTTCGGGTTTTAACGGACTCTCGGCTGCTAGTAAATCTCGTGGCTAGCTGCAACAGGGATTTTGGTATGAAATTAACGTACAAATTTGAGTCTCAAATTTGTAAAGAATGGATATTTATTATTTTTTATGGAGTTTTCTTTTTTGTCTCTTGTTTTACATTTGTTTTGACTTATTAATAGATGAATACAAGAGATTTTTATAGGGATGTGAAAGATAATATGGAATTATGGATGAATGAGATATGTCACCCGGGTGTTGCCCCGGGAGACATTACGTTTATGTATATGGTAACATTTAAATTGAAAAAGATTTATCATGCGTTTATCGTGTGCGATAATATGTAAAATTTATAACATGTTTTTAGAATCATTTAAATATCATGGAGATTACAAAAAATGCTAGTGATTTGTCATCGAATTGTAGCTGTCATACAACATAAAACGGTTAGAAAACCCAAAAATTTACAACATATTACGTAATATTTAAAACCTCAAAACAATATATTCGAGTTTATATATTCTTTGAAAATATGTACATGAAAAAGGTAAATAACATGGACTACATATACGTAAAACTCATATGTGTATCAATAGTTTATATCGACATATAGATAAATCTATCAATAATGTTGGCATGAAATTCAATTCACGCAGCATATCGTTACG
>CM067171.1:82484372-82514372 GCA_034093135.1 Erigeron breviscapus | reverse complement strand
TTTACGTCAATTACTTTTAGATTAATAACCACATCGTTACCACCACCGCCACTAGCACCACCCGTTGCCGCCACCGCCGCCGCATTGCGCGGGTACCCATCTCGTTTTTTCAAAACCAAAATCTATATCCTATATTCCTATGTGTTACTTAAATTTAAATTAGAATAAATATTGATTAATTAAGAAAAGCATGTTAATGTTGATTACTAAAAAACATTCGCTTGTCAAGTTTCTAACTCTCGCTTACGACAAAAAAGGCAGATTCTCAACCAACACAACCTTGATGTCGTTTTGTTTTAGTTTTGCACTAGGAAAATTGCCGCGCTTCGCCGCGGTTTTTAGCATGTTTAATTTTGTTAACAACAAATTATTGGTCTTTTTTCTTGTCACGTTAATTTGTAATACTTAGCAAATAAGTATGATTATTCTACACATCCGTACACTTGTTAGTATCACTTTTGGCTGGAAATCTAATTTTTAATCATTTTTTGATATTTAATTTTTTTTTTTTTTTTTTTTTTTTTTTTTTTTTTTTTTTTTTTTTTTTTTTTTTTTTTTTTTTTTTTTTTTTTTTTTTTTTTTTTTTTTTTTTTTTTTTTTTTTTTTTTTTTTTTTTTTTTTTTTTTTTTTTTTTTTTTTTTTTTTTTTTTTTTTTTTTTTTTTTTTTTTTTTTTTTTTTTTTTTTTTTTTTTTTTTTTTTTTTTTTTTTTTTTTTTTTTTTTTTTTTTTTTTTTTTTTTTTTTTTTTTTTTTTTTTTTTTTTTTTTTTTTTTTTTTTTTTTTTTTTTTTTTTTTTTTTTTTTTTTTTTTTTTTTTTTTTTTTTTTTTTTTTTTTTTTTTTTTTTTTTTTTTTTTTTTTTTTTTTTTTTTTTTTTTTTTTTTTTTTTTTTTTTTTTTTTTTTTTTTTTTTTTTTTTTTTTTTTTTTTTTTTTTTTTTTTTTTTTTTTTTTTTTTTTTTTTTTTTTTTTTTTTTTTTTTTTTTTTTTTTTTTTTTTTTTTTTTTTTTTTTTTTTTTTTTTTTTTTTTTTTTTTTTTTTTTTTTTTTTTTTTTTTTTTTTTTTTTTTTTTTTTTTTTTTTTTTTTTTTTTTTTTTTTTTTTTTTTTTTTTTTTTTTTTTTTTTTTTTTTTTTTTTTTTTTTTTTTTTTTTTTTTTTTTTTTTTTTTTTTTTTTTTTTTTTTTTTTTTTTTTTTTTTTTTTTTTTTTTTTTTTTTTTTTTTTTTTTTTTTTTTTTTTTTTTTTTTTTTTTTTTTTTTTTTTTTTTTTTTTTTTTTTTTTTTTTTTTTTTTTTTTTTTTTTTTTTTTTTTTTTTTTTTTTTTTTTTTTTTTTTTTTTTTTTTTTTTTTTTTTTTTTTTTTTTTTTTTTTTTTTTTTTTTTTTTTTTTTTTTTTTTTTTTTTTTTTTTTTTTTTTTTTTTTTTTTTTTTTTTTTTTTTTTTTTTTTTTTTTTTTTTTTTTTTTTTTTTTTTTTTTTTTTTTTTTTTTTTTTTTTTTTTTTTTTTTTTTTTTTTTTTTTTTTTTTTTTTTTTTTTTTTTTTTTTTTTTTTTTTTTTTTTTTTTTTTTTTTTTTTTTTTTTTTTTTTTTTTTTTTTTTTTTTTTTTTTTTTTTTTTTTTTTTTTTTTTTTTTTTTTTTTTTTTTTTTTTTTTTTTTTTTTTTTTTTTTTTTTTTTTTTTTTTTTTTTTTTTTTTTTTTTTTTTTTTTTTTTTTTTTTTTTTTTTTTTTTTTTTTTTTTTTTTTTTTTTTTTTTTTTTTTTTTTTTTTTTTTTTTTTTTTTTTTTTTTTTTTTTTTTTTTTTTTTTTTTTTTTTTTTTTTTTTTTTTTTTTTTTTTTTTTTTTTTTTTTTTTTTTTTTTTTTTTTTTTTTTTTTTTTTTTTTTTTTTTTTTTTTTTTTTTTTTTTTTTTTTTTTTTTTTTTTTTTTTTTTTTTTTTTTTTTTTTTTTTTTTTTTTTTTTTTTTTTTTTTTTTTTTTTTTTTTTTTTTTTTTTTTTTTTTTTTTTTTTTTTTTTTTTTTTTTTTTTTTTTTTTTTTTTTTTTTTTTTTTTTTTTTTTTTTTTTTTTTTTTTTTTTTTTTTTTTTTTTTTTTTTTTTTTTTTTTTTTTTTTTTTTTTTTTTTTTTTTTTTTTTTTTTTTTTTTTTTTTTTTTTTTTTTTTTTTTTTTTTTTTTTTTTTTTTTTTTTTTTTTTTTTTTTTTTTTTTTTTTTTTTTTTTTTTTTTTTTTTTTTAAAGTCGGATATCTAAATTTTCGGATTATGGATTCTAATATCCGAAACTGAATCCAAAAATTCGAATATCTGAAGTTCGGATATCTAAGACTTTGGATATTTGAGTTTTAGAATAAAATCAGATCGGATTATGGGTTCAGATAGGGACAGTTTTGAACATCCTAGTGGTTCCTCCATGTACGAAAACTTAACGAAAATCGCGGAAAAAAGTTTTAATTTTATGTTCTGAAAAGTTGGATACCTTTTATTGATAAAAAAAAAAAAAAAAAAAAAAAAAAAAAAAAAAAAAAAAAAAAAAAAAAAAAAAAAAAAAAAAAAAAAAAAAAAAAAAAAAAAAAAAAAAAAAAAAAAAAAAAAAAAAAAAAAAAAAAAAAAAAAAAAAAAAAAAAAAAAAAAAAAAAAAAAAAAAAAAAAAAAAAAAAAAAAAAAAAAAAAAAAAAAAAAAAAAAAAAAAAAAAAAAAAAAAAAAAAAAAAAAAAAAAAAAAAAAAAAAAAAAAAAAAAAAAAAAAAAAAAAAAAAAAAAAAAAAAAAAAAAAAAAAAAAAAAAAAAAAAAAAAAAAAAAAAAAAAAAAAAAAAAAAAAAAAAAAAAAAAAAAAAAAAAAAAAAAAAAAAAAAAAAAAAAAAAAAAAAAAAAAAAAAAAAAAAAAAAAAAAAAAAAAAAAAAAAAAAAAAAAAAAAAAAAAAAAAAAAAAAAAAAAAAAAAAAAAAAAAAAAAAAAAAAAAAAAAAAAAAAAAAAAAAAAAAAAAAAAAAAAAAAAAAAAAAAAAAAAAAAAAAAAAAAAAAAAAAAAAAAAAAAAAAAAAAAAAAAAAAAAAAAAAAAAAAAAAAAAAAAAAAAAAAAAAAAAAAAAAAAAAAAAAAAAAAAAAAAAAAAAAAAAAAAAAAAAAAAAAAAAAAAAAAAAAAAAAAAAAAAAAAAAAAAAAAAAAAAAAAAAAAAAAAAAAAAAAAAAAAAAAAAAAAAAAAAAAAAAAAAAAAAAAAAAAAAAAAAAAAAAAAAAAAAAAAAAAAAAAAAAAAAAAAAAAAAAAAAAAAAAAAAAAAAAAAAAAAAAAAAAAAAAAAAAAAAAAAAAAAAAAAAAAAAAAAAAAAAAAAAAAAAAAAAAAAAAAAAAAAAAAAAAAAAAAAAAAAAAAAAAAAAAAAAAAAAAAAAAAAAAAAAAAAAAAAAAAAAAAAAAAAAAAAAAAAAAAAAAAAAAAAAAAAAAAAAAAAAAAAAAAAAAAAAAAAAAAAAAAAAAAAAAAAAAAAAAAAAAAAAAAAAAAAAAAAAAAAAAAAAAAAAAAAAAAAAAAAAAAAAAAAAAAAAAAAAAAAAAAAAAAAAAAAAAAAAAAAAAAAAAAAAAAAAAAAAAAAAAAAAAAAAAAAAAAAAAAAAAAAAAAAAAAAAAAAAAAAAAAAAAAAAAAAAAAAAAAAAAAAAAAAAAAAAAAAAAAAAAAAAAAAAAAAAAAAAAAAAAAAAAAAAAAAAAAAAAAAAAAAAAAAAAAAAAAAAAAAAAAAAAAAAAAAAAAAAAAAAAAAAAAAAAAAAAAAAAAAAAAAAAAAAAAAAAAAAAAAAAAAAAAAAAAAAAAAAAAAAAAAAAAAAAAAAAAAAAAAAAAAAAAAAAAAAAAAAAAAAAAAAAAAAAAAAAAAAAAAAAAAAAAAAAAAAAAAAAAAAAAAAAAAAAAAAAAAAAAAAAAAAAAAAAAAAAAAAAAAAAAAAAAAAAAAAAAAAAAAAAAAAAAAAAAAAAAAAAAAAAAAAAAAAAAAAAAAAAAAAAAAAAAAAAAAAAAAAAAAAAAAAAAAAAAAAAAAAAAAAAAAAAAAAAAAAAAAAAAAAAAAAAAAAAAAAAAAAAAAAAAAAAAAAAAAAAAAAAAAAAAAAAAAAAAAAAAAAAAAAAAAAAAAAAAAAAAAAAAAAAAAAAAAAAAAAAAAAAAAAAAAAAAAAAAAAAAAAAAAAAAAAAAAAAAAAAAAAAAAAAAAAAAAAAAAAAAAAAAAAAAAAAAAAAAAAAAAAAAAAAATAATATGACTATGTGGTATGTTGGTCGGGTCGTTAATATATTTATTCGATGTTTAATAGTGTAACGATTGTAACTTGGCTTGAAAAGAGAAACGGGTCGGCCCGTGGGTAGTCTATGACCCACCAGCCCCAAGACCCATTTCTCCCCCCCTTATCCCTTTCTCCCCCTCTCATTTTCATTTCTATCTATCTATCTCTTTCTCTCAAAAGCAAAGCAAGACCATTTCATTCTTCTCCTCTCTACCATCTACTTAGTGTTGGAAAGATTATAACGCTAGAATCATCGTCATCTATACAACATTATCGTCATATCAAAGAATCAAAGGTGGAAGTCTTGCATTTTAGCCATTTTGACCTAATTTGGGTTCTAGCTCAAGGAGAAGTTTGTGTAAGTCTAATTCAACTCTTTTACTTCCATTTATGCTTGTTTTTATGTTTCTAGTCGTTTTGATGTGATTCCAAGTCTTGTAAATGGTAAAAATGGAAATTAGGGTTAGGGTTAGGGTTGAAGGATTATGAGTGATTATGATGTTTTGGTCGAATTTGTGGGTTGGGTTATGTGTATTAATGGTTAATGATGTTTGGTTATACTTCAAAATGGGCTAAAAGTCCTTACAAGTCGTTTTGGAATGGTTTGGGTCGAATTTGGGGGTTTTGGTTCGTGTTTCCTGCATAAACTGCAGGTGCTGGCTGCAGATTGTGGCCACTGCGGCGCAGTGAGCTCTACCCTTGCTCACTGCGGCGCAGTGAGCTCTACCCTTGCTCACTGCGGCGCAGTGCCTTGTTTCTGGTCCTGGTTCATTTTAGCCACTGCGGCGCAGTGAGCATGGTTCTGGCTCACTGCGGCGCAGTGGATAGGTTCTGTGAAAATATGCGCGTCGATTTTTTAAACGTTAATAACTTTTGATCCATAACTCCAAACAAGTCTTACGACCTATCGTTGGAATCGTAAGAGAGTCTAGTTTCACGTAGTAACCTTCATTTTGTATGAATCTTCGTGCATTTCTAAAAATGTCTAGTCAAAGTGTTATGTTTCACACTTGGTAGTGTTAAGAAAGTAATTGTGGGATTCGTGACTCAACTTAAACCTAAGGAACCAACTTATTTATAATTATAAAGTTGACAGTATGATATATGGCATGCTTTGATAGGTTGTGAACACGTGGGGCCCAATACTCGCTATTAATCTTTCATTTACTCGACTTAAGCTTCTTTGCCGATCAAGGTGAGTTTCGTAGCTCCCTACTCAATAGAGATTCGGGCTGAAAAGTGTACATTTACGTGTTTGTTGGATTGTTTGGTTGATTTGATTGACTGTCTAGTTAATTTCTGATTAATTGTTGATTGACAGATAGTTTTGATTGATTGTGTGATGAATTACGAATGTGATTGTGTTATTGTAAGGTATTACACATACATGGAGGTCGGCTTTACTTTCAAAGGGTTTTAGATGTGGTGGGAAGGCTGCGGGTGACCCTATACATAAGCATCTAGAACTTGATGAAAGTAAAACCCTCCGAAGTGGATGTACGCGTTGTTTAGAGGAATTGATGGATATTGGGAATGTGTTGGGATGTTCATATACGCTTTGTTATACTTGACTTGTGCGGTGCACACTCAAACATACTTTTATTGTTACATTGATGACGTTATTGATACGCAGTTGATACATTATGGTCTTACATACGTATGATACATGATCTGACGTTAATAATTCGCGTACTCATTTATTATACGCTGTTGCTTTACTCCATATGATCTTGTAGTGGTTTGATATTGTGATTAGGATAGTGGTACATACATGGAAGACGATGATACCTTTAGTGAGTTGTAGATGTGGTGGGAAGGCTGCGGGTGACCCTATACATAAGCATCTAGAACTTGATGAAAGTAAAACCCTCCGAAGTGGATGTACGCGTTGTTTAGAGGAATTGATGGATATTGGGAATGTGTTGGGATGTTCATATACGCTTTGTTATACTTGACTTGTGCGGTGCACACTCAAACATACTTTTATTGTTACATTGATGACGTTATTGATACGCAGTTGATACATTATGGTCTTACATACGTATGATACATGATCTGACGTTAATAATTCGCGTACTCATTTATTATACGCTGTTGCTTTACTCCATATGATCTTGTAGTGGTTTGATATTGTGATTAGGATAGTGGTACATACATGGAAGACGATGATACCTTTAGTGAGTTGTAGATGTGGTGGGAAGGCTGCGGGTGACCCTATACATAAGCATCTAGAACTTGATGAAAGTAAAACCCTCCGAAGTGGATGTACGCGTTGTTTAGAGGAATTGATGGATATTGGGAATGTGTTGGGATGTTCATATACGCTTTGTTATACTTGACTTGTGCGGTGCACACTCAAACATACTTTTATTGTTACATTGATGACGTTATTGATACGCAGTTGATACATTATGGTCTTACATACGTATGATACATGATCTGACGTTAATAATTCGCGTACTCATTTATTATACGCTGTTGCTTTACTCCATATGATCTTGTAGTGGTTTGATATTGTGATTAGGATAGTGGTACATACATGGAAGACGATGATACCTTTAGTGAGTTGTAGATGTGGTGGGAAGGCTGCGGGTGACCCTATACATAAGCATCTAGAACTTGATGAAAGTAAAACCCTCCGAAGTGGATGTACGCGTTGTTTAGAGGAATTGATGGATATTGGGAATGTGTTGGGATGTTCATATACGCTTTGTTATACTTGACTTGTGCGGTGCACACTCAAACATACTTTTATTGTTACATTGATGACGTTATTGATACGCAGTTGATACATTATGGTCTTACATACGTATGATACATGATCTGACGTTAATAATCCGCGTACTCATTTATTATACGCTGTTGCTTTACTCCATATGATCTTGTAGTGGTTTGATATTGTGATTAGGATAGTGGTACATACATGGAAGACGATGATACCTTTAGTGAGTTGTAGATGTGGTGGGAAGGCTGCGGGTGACCCTATACATAAGCATCTAGAACTTGATGAAAGTAGAATCCTCCTAAGTGTATGTGCGTGTAGTTTATTTTGAATTAGTTATTGATGGTTGATGATTGTTGAATTTGTGGTTGGTGTTTGTACGCGGTTCACACGCAAGCATAATATATATATTTATACGCGGTTCACACGCAAGCATAATATATATATTTATACGCGGTTCACACGCAAGCATAGCCTATTTATATACGCGGTTCACACGCATGTATATTATATACGCGGTTCACACGCAAGCATATATATATATATACGCGGTTCACACGCAAGCATACTATTTATATACGCGGTTCACACGCAAGCATATATTTATATACGCGGTTCACACGCAAGCATACTATTTATATACGCGGTTCACACGCAAGCATATATTTATATACGCGGTTCACACGCAAGCATATATATATATATACGCGGTTCACACGCAAGCATATATTTATATACGCGGTTCACACGCAAGCATACTATTTATATACGCGGTTCACACGCAAGCATATATATTATATACGCGGTTCACACGCAAGCATATATATATATATACGCGGTTCACACGCAAGCATATATATATATATACGCGGTTCACACGCAAGCATATATATATATATACGCGGTTCACACGCAAGCATACTATTTATATACGCGGTTCACACGCAAGCATACTATTTATATACGCGGTTCACACGCAAGCATACTATATTATATACGCGGTTCACACGCAAGCATATATATTATATACGCGGTTCACACGCAAGCATATATATATATATACGCGGTTCACACGCAAGCATATATTTATATACGCGGTTCACACGCAAGCATATATTTATATACGCGGTTCACACGCAAGCATATATATTATATACGCGGTTCACACGCAAGCATACTATATTATATACGCGGTTCACACGCAAGCATATATATATATATACGCGGTTCACACGCAAGCATATATATATATATACGCGGTTCACACGCAAGCATACTATTTATATACGCGGTTCACACGCAAGCATACTATTTATATACGCGGTTCACACGCAAGCATATATTTATATACGCGGTTCACACGCAAGCATATATATTATATACGCGGTTCACACGCAAGCATACCTATTTATATACGCGGTTCACACGCAAGCATATATATTATATACGCGGTTCACACGCAAGCATACTATTTATATACGCGGTTCACACGCAAGCATATATTTATATACGCGGTTCACACGCAAGCATATATATATATATACGCGGTTCACACGCAAGCATATATATATACGCGGTTCACACGCAAGCATACTATTTATATACGCGGTTCACACGCAAGCATATATATATATATACGCGGTTCACACGCAAGCATATATTATATACGCGGTTCACACGCAAGCATACTATATTATATACGCGGTTCACACGCAAGCATACTATTTATATACGCGGTTCACACGCAAGCATATATTTATATACGCGGTTCACACGCAAGCATATATATTATATACGCGGTTCACACGCAAGCATATATATTATATACGCGGTTCACACGCAAGCATATATTTATATACGCGGTTCACACGCAAGCATATATTTATATACGCGGTTCACACGCAAGCATACTATTTATATACGCGGTTCACACGCAAGCATATATTTATATACGCGGTTCACACGCAAGCATATATTTATATACGCGGTTCACACGCAAGCATATATATATATATACGCGGTTCACACGCAAGCATATATTTATATACGCGGTTCACACGCAAGCATAGCCTATTTATATACGCGGTTCACACGCAAGCATAGCCTATTTATATACGCGGTTCACACGCAGCATTATATATATATATAATATAATATAATATAATATAATATAATACATCAAAATATTAATTAATAATGTTTGGTAATAATCAAATACGTGAAAAGTAATTTAAATTATATTTTTGTTACATATTCATATTTTTAGTAGTTATTATTTTCGAATCTATATCCATATTTGTAATCCTCTAATAAATTTATACATTATCTCTAGATTTGTTTTTTTCTTATTATTTTATGTTAAAAGAACAACTAATTCATGCATTTTAATGACTGCCCATAAGACTGACCTTAGTAAAACCTATATAATAGTTAGTAGATATGTCCTTGATCATAATATATAATATTAAAATTAACAAAATTTACGTGCTTCAAAACTGTTCTTTTTATTTTTAACTTAGACAAATATACTAAATTAAAATTTATTACTAATTAGTAAATATGTATTTGAATATATGGGTAAATTACACAAATGTTATTTGAGGTGTAGTCGAAATTGCACTGGACATACCTGCGCGGATTTAATTACATGGGCCATACCCAAGGTTTGAAAATATGCACGCTGACCATACCTACCGCTAACGGAAACTGATAAATCGTTAAGTCTGATCACATGCCACACACGTGAGGGAGTAAAAGACAATGTTACACATATTTGTATTTTACATATCTATGTCTCATACCCCATCAAAATTCATCCGATGCAATAACAAAAGTAAATAATGAATACATTAGACTATGAGGAGCAAGGCTTTCCCTTAAGACCCCTCATGGGGGCATCTCATGCCATGTGGCATCTTAGTCATCATGGGGTTTTCCCTCTTATTTACTTGGAGCAAGGCTTTAAATAGGAAGCCCAAATATGGACTCACAATTAAATACAAATAACATTACTTTATTCACTCTCTCTTCTTATTTCATTGGTACACATATGTTTGTAAACCTTATTAGTAAAGATTTGTTTGTCATTCAAGCATTTCTCAATATTGAAATACCCTCGCGTGGGAGACACGTGAGGGTTTTAACGGATGTAAGATAATGGTTGTCAAATTAAAGACGAAACACATGAACCTTATCCACCTATAAAGGACTGTCAGTGATGTTATTGAACCACAAGGATGAAACATGATTTTTTTAGTAAACCACATGGACGATTTATGTCGATAACTCATTATTCTGTTATCATATATTATTTGATATATATTGATAATTTGATAATTGATATAGATTATGGATTGAAGAGTCATTATCTTTTTTGTAGGTTTTTTTTTTTTTATTTTTTTTTTTTTTTTTTTTTTTTTTTTTTTTTTTTTTTTTTTTTTTTTTTTTTTTTTTTTTTTTTTTTTTTTTTTTTTTTTTTTTTTTTTTTTTTTTTTTTTTTTTTTTTTTTTTTTTTTTTTTTTTTTTTTTTTTTTTTTTTTTTTTTTTTTTTTTTTTTTTTTTTTTTTTTTTTTTTTTTTTTTTTTTTTTTTTTTTTTTTTTTTTTTTTTTTTTTTTTTTTTTTTTTTTTTTTTTTTTTTTTTTTTTTTTTTTTTTTTTTTTTTTTTTTTTTTTTTTTTTTTTTTTTTTTTTTTTTTTTTTTTTTTTTTTTTTTTTTTTTTTTTTTTTTTTTTTTTTTTTTTTTTTTTTTTTTTTTTTTTTTTTTTTTTTTTTTTTTTTTTTTTTTTTTTTTTTTTTTTTTTTTTTTTTTTTTTTTTTTTTTTTTTTTTTTTTTTTTTTTTTTTTTTTTTTTTTTTTTTTTTTTTTTTTTTTTTTTTTTTTTTTTTTTTTTTTTTTTTTTTTTTTTTTTTTTTTTTTTTTTTTTTTTTTTTTTTTTTTTTTTTTTTTTTTTTTTTTTTTTTTTTTTTTTTTTTTTTTTTTTTTTTTTTTTTTTTTTTTTTTTTTTTTTTTTTTTTTTTTTTTTTTTTTTTTTTTTTTTTTTTTTTTTTTTTTTTTTTTTTTTTTTTTTTTTTTTTTTTTTTTTTTTTTTTTTTTTTTTTTTTTTTTTTTTTTTTTTTTTTTTTTTTTTTTTTTTTTTTTTTTTTTTTTTTTTTTTTTTTTTTTTTTTTTTTTTTTTTTTTTTTTTTTTTTTTTTTTTTTTTTTTTTTTTTTTTTTTTTTTTTTTTTTTTTTTTTTTTTTTTTTTTTTTTTTTTTTTTTTTTTTTTTTTTTTTTTTTTTTTTTTTTTTTTTTTTTTTTTTTTTTTTTTTTTTTTTTTTTTTTTTTTTTTTTTTTTTTTTTTTTTTTTTTTTTTTTTTTTTTTTTTTTTTTTTTTTTTTTTTTTTTTTTTTTTTTTTTTTTTTTTTTTTTTTTTTTTTTTTTTTTTTTTTTTTTTTTTTTTTTTTTTTTTTTTTTTTTTTTTTTTTTTTTTTTTTTTTTTTTTTTTTTTTTTTTTTTTTTTTTTTTTTTTTTTTTTTTTTTTTTTTTTTTTTTTTTTTTTTTTTTTTTTTTTTTTTTTTTTTTTTTTTTTTTTTTTTTTTTTTTTTTTTTTTTTTTTTTTTTTTTTTTTTTTTTTTTTTTTTTTTTTTTTTTTTTTTTTTTTTTTTTTTTTTTTCTCAAAGTTTTAAAATGTGGATCACGATAAGACCATATTTGAGCAAGTGAATGAAAAGGGTGTACCGTAACTCAACTAATAAATTCATATTATAATATATAATATAAAATTCTTATACTCAATGTTAAATGATTTATAAAGTATGTAAATGTAATTATAAATCTCATTGAAAGAGAATACAATTTAGTATTTAATATTTACTAATTTAGTATATTTAGTAATTTAGAGAATAAATTTAAAAAAAGTAAATGATGCAAGGAAAGTAATCTAAAAGCTAGAATTCATTCTTGTTTTTCATACAATGGTTGTGACTTTTTTAAAAATGAATTTAAGGTGTTGTTTTATTATTATTGGGAGATAGATGTATACATTATTATGATGTGTATATAAAAAGATGTTAATGTATTATGTATTATATGTGTATATAAAAAGATGTATCAATGTATTATGTATCTATATGTGTATATAAAAAGATTTCAATGTATCATGTATTATGATGTGTATATAAAAAGATGTATCAATGTATCATGTATATATGTGTATATAAAAAGGCTGTATCATGTATTATGATGTGTATATAAAAAGATGTATCAATGTATCATGTATCTATAAATCCTTGTAATTATGCGTATACTTAAAATAAAATTTCAACTTGAAGTAATGTTAAGGTTGTATAGATAGAAAGAACTCAATATCGTATAGATGGAAACATGAAGCTTGTTTCCTTCAAGGCGGACTCGTCGAGTCCTGCACTATACATATTTGGGGGTGATCACGTGTATTTGATATCCACATAAGGTAAGTCTAAGTGAGTTTTTCTCTCTAGATATCTCTAGGTGACAAGCGTTTATCATCTAGAGGTTTAAGTTGAGGATTGGGCGGGGACTCTCTAAACGGATCATATTAAGACAATGTATGTTAGACCTTAAAGAAAATATAACTAGTTTTAACTTAAAGAAATAAACATGCTATACTTTATTTGATTCGTAAATGGCACAAATTTTTCACCCATTTTATAATTCTAGCAGTTAAGGAATACGGATGAATCTTGATCGTGTAATTTTATTTGATTCGATGTCTAGATTATAAATATATTTTTATGTCAGTGACATATTGCTAATGGACGTTTGTTTATAATATATAGTTCTTTTGTTATTTAAAAAAAGCTATATTTTATATAGTTGATATTGATTTAGTTGATTACATGTATACTCTAAACTGCAATGGCGGCATGTGGGGGAGTATTGTAGCTAAAAGTACTCCCCTCAATGCATAAGGTACAACTCGTTGTTGCACAACCAATAATTAACGGTCTTAACGGCCGTTATATGTTGTTTGGCTAACTAACGGTAGTTCCAAATAAATGGTATTTAACAGGGGTTTGTTTTAAACTAGCTTATAACCCGCGTAACACGCGAGATTTGTTTTGTTTTTTTTTTTTTTTTTTTTTTTTTTTTTTTTTTTTTTTTTTTTTTTTTTTTTTTTTTTTTTTTTTTTTTTTTTTTTTTTTTTTTTTTTTTTTTTTTTTTTTTTTTTTTTTTTTTTTTTTTTTTTTTTTTTTTTTTTTTTTTTTTTTTTTTTTTTTTTTTTTTTTTTTTTTTTTTTTTTTTTTTTTTTTTTTTTTTTTTTTTTTTTTTTTTTTTTTTTTTTTTTTTTTTTTTTTTTTTTTTTTTTTTTTTTTTTTTTTTTTTTTTTTTTTTTTTTTTTTTTTTTTTTTTTTTTTTTTTTTTTTTTTTTTTTTTTTTTTTTTTTTTTTTTTTTTTTTTTTTTTTTTTTTTTTTTTTTTTTTTTTTTTTTTTTTTTTTTTTTTTTTTTTTTTTTTTTTTTTTTTTTTTTTTTTTTTTTTTTTTTTTTTTTTTTTTTTTTTTTTTTTTTTTTTTTTTTTTTTTTTTTTTTTTTTTTTTTTTTTTTTTTTTTTTTTTTTTTTTTTTTTTTTTTTTTTTTTTTTTTTTTTTTTTTTTTTTTTTTTTTTTTTTTTTTTTTTTTTTTTTTTTTTTTTTTTTTTTTTTTTTTTTTTTTTTTTTTTTTTTTTTTTTTTTTTTTTTTTTTTTTTTTTTTTTTTTTTTTTTTTTTTTTTTTTTTTTTTTTTTTTTTTTTTTTTTTTTTTTTTTTTTTTAGATCTTATAATGTATATATAAGAAGATGTATCATGTATTATGATGTGTATATAAAAAGATGTATCAATGTATTATGTATCTATAAATCCTTGTAATATGCGTATACTTAAAATAAAATTTCAACTTGAAGTAATGTTAAGGTTGTATAGATAGAAAGAACTCAATATCGTATAGATGGAAACATGAAGCTTGTTTCCTTCAAGGCGGACTCGTCGAGTCCTGCACTATACATATTTGGGGGTGATCACGTGTATTTGATATCCACATAAGGTAAGTCTAAGTGAGTTTTTCTCTCTAGATATCTCTAGGTGACAAGCGTTTATCATCTAGAGGTTTAAGTTGAGGATTGGGCGGGGACTCTCTAAACGGATCATATTAAGACAATGTATGTTAGACCTTCCGTCATTTACGAATAATACATTCCTTTTAAAAGAAATAATCATTAGTTTCAATAATTGGTAAGTGTATATGTGAATAAACTTTTAACTGGCTTTTTAAAACTTATTATTATTATTATTATTATTATTATTATTATTATTATTATTATTATTATTATACTTTATATATATACTTATTATTTAGTGTGTATACTTTTGTTAGATGGAAGTTGAGTCGAAAGATAATAAAGAAATATATTATGTTATTGAACATATTATAATTTGGTGGAGAGTAAGATTAAAGGAAAACTTAAAGAAAATATAACTAGTTTTAACTTAAGAAATAAACATGCTATACTTTATTTGATTCGTAAATGGCACAAATTTTTCACCCATTTTATAATTCTAGCAGTTAAGGAATACGGATGAATCTTGATCGTGTAATTTTATTTGATTCGATGTCTAGATTATAAATATATTTTTATGTCAGTGACATATTGCTAATGGACGTTTGTTTATAATATATAGTTCTTTTGTTATTTAAAAAAAGCTATATTTTATATAGTTGATATTGATTTAGTTGATTACATGTATACTCTAAACTGCAATGGCGGCTATTTTGGGGGAGTATTGTAGCTAAAAGTACTCCCCTCAATGCATAAGGTACAACTCGTTGTTGCACAACCAATAATTAACGGTCTTAACGGCCGTTATATGTTGTTTGGCTAACTAACGGTAGTTCCAAATAAATGGTATTTAACAGGGGTTTGTTTTAAACTAGCTTATAACCCGCGTAACACGCGAGATTTGTTTTGTTTTTTTTTTGCATTAAAGAACTTTTAATATTTGAAAACGATTAACATCTAAATAGATATTTACATACTTTTGAAGTACAATTATAATTCATTGTCAAAGAAAAATGTTAACAAATCATGTTTTTAACCATAAAACTAAATTATATGAAATATTAAAGAAATAATTTTATTAACACTAAGTTGTAACTATACTGTTACTCTTATCAAGGGTACCAAATATGTTATTTTAATTCATGCAATTAAGCAATCATATCAAAAAACATGTAACATAAAGATTTTTGAAAAATATTTGTAGTGTTGTTGAAATAAAACGTTATTAATGGAAATAAAATGTAAAATTTCTCGTAACAATATAGAAAATCATAGTTAAATTAAATAAAAAATCATACAACTAAGATTCTTTACCAAAGAGTAATTAGTGTAGTAAATGGTATATGTTATTAACAAATAAATAAGCATATGGTAAATCTGTCAAAACTTAAATGTCATATTCAATTTATCAGCCCATTTTAAATTGAATTTTTGTCAAATATTCAATTATACGACATTAGAAATAGAAATATACAATATATAAAACTTTGTATGCATGAAAATATAATATATATTATATAAATAAATGATTTTTTTTATAAGTTATAACATTAAAGAATAAGGAGTACCATTATTATAAAGATTTGGTTAATAAAGTTATTGAGTGGTATTTAATTAGGCCATTTACTAAACTAAAATAAATAAAAGTAAATTGTAATAAGTAAAGTATGAGGACTAAAAATGTTATTGACCAATTCTTGGGTCAATGATGATGTCATCAAAGAAATCTAATGGTGGAAAATAAAAATTAAAATGTAATAAATGGTTCACACTTTTCAAATTTAAATTAATGGTTTTGTTTTAATATATATTAAAGATATAAGAATATATATTAAAATTATTTAATATGGGTATGTTTGGCACAAAAGCTTCGAGCTGGGCTGTGGTTAGGGGCTTGGAGCTGGAGCTTGAAATGGGGCTAGGAGCTGGGGCTTCTATTTCAACCCTACTCACCTAAGATTTTATTTTAAAGACCTTTCGGAGCTTTTAGGAGCTTTTCAGGGCTGAGGCTTTTGATATCAAATAGATATCCAAACAGGGCTACTATTGAATTGAGGCCTATTGAACTTGAAGCACATAATAATTAGTTGCCCTTGTCAATCTTTTGATGTATAATATTTTCCAAGTAAAAATTAACGATTTTTTTATTCCATAATTGTCATGAAAACAAATAGTTTTGGCTCCTTGAGTTTAATTTGTTGACTTACGCTTTTTTTTCTTCTAAACATTTAGTCATGATACGAAATCAGAAAAATCTCACCGTATAACGATGAAACTTTGTATGTATTATAGACAACGAGATGTTAACCATGGAACCTTACAAGTATTTCAGAGAAAAAAAATTCCCAATACTTTCCATCTATGGGGATCGAACTCAAGATTTTAGATGAAACCGAGAATGATACTCACTAGTTTAATTTGGCCGTCATTGATTGTTGACTTCGCTTCTAATTTGAGAGACAACTAGGAAAAAGTTTCTTTATTTTACTCCTTAGGTTGTGTTATTTTAGATCATTTTATATTTTAAAGTTAAAATTACACTGTTTTAATATACTAGCTTATAACCCGCGTAACACGCGGGATTTGTATATTTTTTTGCATTAAAGAACTTTTAATATCTGAAAACGATTAACATCTAAATAGATATTTACATACTTTTGAACAACAATTAAATACAATATTCATTGTCAAAGAAAAATGTTAACAAATCATGTTTTTAACCATAAAACTAAGTTATATGAAATATTGTAACTATACTATTACTCTTATCAAGGGTACCAAATATGTTAATTTAATTCATGCAATTAAGCAATCACATCAAAAAACCATGTAATATAAAGATTTTTGAAAAATATTTGTAGTGTTGTTGAAATAAAACGTTATTAATGGAAATAAAATGTAAAATTTCTCGTAACAATATAGAAAATCATAGTTAAATTAAATAAAATCATACAACTAAGATTCTTTACCAAAGAGTAATTAGTGTAGTAAATGATATAAGTTATTAACAAATAAATAAGCATATGGTAAATAAAAAAAAAATATGGTAAATCTATCAAAACTTAAATATCATATTCAATTTTTAAACCCATTTTAAATTGAAATTTTGTCAAATATTCAATTATACGACATTAGAAATAGAAATGTACAATATATAAACTTTGTATGCATGAAAATATAATATATATTATATAAATAAATGATTTTTTTTATAAGTTATAACATTAAAGAATAAGGAGTACCATTATTATAAAGATTTGGTTAATAAAGTTATTGAGTGGTATTTAATTAGGCCATTTACTAAACTAAAATAAATAAAAGTAAATTGTAATAAGTAAAGTATGAGGACTAAAAATGTTATTGACCAATTCTTGGGTCAATGATGATGTCATCAACGAAATCTAATGGTGGAAAATAAAAATTAAAATGTAATCAATGGCTCACACTTTTTCAAATTTGAATTAAGGGTTTTGTTTTAATATATATTAAAGAATACAATATTTATATTATATCTATACTATATTAAACAACAAACTACCCTCCTCCTTTTCAACTCTCTACCTTTAAAATACCTAAAATACCCTTAATTTTCAACACATTCCTAACTCACACACTAAATCTACCCAATATATCCCTAAAATATTTTACACCCATATTTATCCAAACTATCTATCTCCTTTATTAATTAATTTAAATATTTTCACCTAATATCTCTATAATATTCTTAATAAAGTTATTTACAAAAAAGATACATCTCTTAACCATAAAATAACTACACTACCATTTACGTCAATTACTTTTAGATTAATAACCACATCGTTACCACCACCGCCACTAGCACCACCCGTTGCCGCCACCGCCGCCGGATTGCGCAGGTACCCATATCGTATACTAAAAACTAACTTGATTTTTACAAGTTTTTAAACATAATGTACAACTTCTGATCATTACAACTTCTTAAGTAGAATTTACAACCACTACAACATAAACAATTACATAGATAAGATGGATGCTTCCACAATTCTATCTCAAGGCCCCACACAGGATATAAAAAACAATTTATAAAAACCAAAATCGACGCTCTCACATGAAGGCTAGTAGAACATGGTAGCTAAGGGGCAAGGGTGTAGTGTGCCGATTTGCCAAAATTTTGGCAAGGTTACACCCAATCACAAGTGGACACATGGCTAAACAAAAAAAAGCCAATTTTAGCCAAAAATAGCCAAATTAGTGTAGTGGGAAAATGTAACACCCCGAGCCAAGGCTCAGAATATCACGGAAATCATATAGCACAAGGTGGGATTAATGTAGAACATGAACTAAATGCAAATAAAGGATTCAGTGAATCCTTACCATAAAAGAAACGAGTAACAAGATATAACGGAAGCAAGTAATCGTCAAAGTTTACAAAACCACATCAAAAGAAAGCTATCAATCCTAAGTATAATGCAACAGAAGGTAAATGGATCCTTGATCCATATAAGTCCAGTCCGGGTTCGACAGCAAGCAAACAAATCAAACTTCACGTCCTGGATAACCTGGTTACCTGAAAAGTGTACTAAGCATAGTCAACACAAGGTTGGTGAGTTCGTAGTAATGGTCCATTAGAAACCATCGTCAACAATCATAATATACGAGTAGAGGCAAAACATGACTTACAGTGAGCCTCTATGAACAACACAACAATATCCACAACAAGGTACACAAAACAAGTAAAACGCGAATTAACATTATACTCAAGTAACGTACATAACATCAACTCAAAACAGGTATCATATCCTCTTCAGTGGGATTGATATACAACATATCCTCTTCAGTGGGATTCATATACAAAATATCCTCTTCAGTGGGATTCATATACAACATATCCTCTTCAGTGGGATTTATAAACAACATATCCTCTTCAGTGGGATAGATACACAACATAAGCTCACATCCTCTTCAGTGGGATGTATACGATACTTATGCATCAAACAACATCCATACATCACAAGTCCGTCAATCATCAAACACCAAACTAAAATAAACTATACGTACATACACTTAGGAGGATTCTACTTTCTTCGAATCCTAGATGCTTATATATAGGGTCACCCGCAGCCTTCCCACCACATCTAGAACCCAATGAAGGCATAACCGACTTCCATGTATGCACGTCTATCCTAGCAGTAATAATAATCATAATAATATATATATCTCAATCCTTTACTAGAATCAACCATAATTACATTGCACATACATTTCATACGACTTTACTTTTAAGGAATCATAGATGTTTATATATAGGGTCACCCGCAGCCTTCCCACCACATCTATAATCCACTAAAGGTATCGTCGTCTTCCCTGTATGTACACTATCCTAATCACAATATCAAATCACTACAAGATCATATGGGGTAAGGCAACATCGCGTAATAAATGAGTACGCGAATTATTAACGTCAGATCATGTGTCGTACGTATGTAAGACCATGATGTATATCAAATTCGTATCAACAACGTCATCAATGCAACAATAAAAGTATGTTTGAGTGTGCACCGCACAAGTCAAGTATACCAAAGCGTATATGAACATCCCAACATATTCTCAATATCCATCAATCACTCTAAACAACGCGTACATACACTTAGGAGGATTCTACTTTCTTCGAATCCTAGATGCTTATATATAGGGTCACCCGCAGCCTTCCCACCACATCTAGAACCTTTTGAAAGTAAAACCGACCTCTATGTATACACTACTATCCTAATTTATTTAGCAATATCACAATCTCATACAAACCCATCATTCATCCAATGCCACCAACTAGACATTTTGTACGTGAGTAAAATCAAACAACACCAACAATCATTTACAAACACCAATAACAAGTAATCACATAAGTTTACACTTTTCAGCCCGAATCTCAAGCGAGTAGGGAACTACGGAACTCACCTTGATTGGCAAAGCAGTTAAAAATCAAGTCACGGTAAGATTAATAGCGAGTAATGGGCCCCACGCGTCCACAACCTATCAAATCATGTCGTATATCATAATGTCAACTCTATAATCATAATTAAGTTGGTTTAGTAAGTTTAAGTCGAGTCACGAACCCACAAACGCTTCTACAACTTTACCGTGTATGAAACAAGACACTTTGACTCGACATTTTTAGAAATGTAGGAAGATTTATACAAAATGAAGGTTACTATAAGAAACTAGACTCTCTCACGATTCCAACGATAGGTCATATGACTCAATTGGACTTACGGATCAAAAGTTATTAACGTTTGAAAACTGACGCGCGAAACAGGTAAAACTCGCGGCGCGAGTAAAGCAATCTCGCGGCGCGAGGATAAAAGGTCGCGGCGCGAGGATGCTCAGACCTGCAGATTTTTGAGTCTAAAACACGATCCAAACTTCACCCAAACCCCATTTTCGATCCCCAAATCGTCTAGCGATGATCCAAGACTCATTTTGAAGCTTAAACAAACATGTTTTAACATAACTACACATAACCCAATCCACAATTTCAACCAAAACATCAAAATCACACCCGAATCCTTCAAACCCTAAATAAACCCTAATTTGACCCAAGATTAGTTTTAAGCCGATTTAGGACTTGTAAATGTTCAAGATGACTAGAAATGCATAAACAAACATAAGTAGGAGTAAATGGGATGAATTAGACTCACCAAAACTTCTCTTTGAGCTAGAACCCGAAATTAGGTCAAAATGGGTAAAACCTTGCACTAAGACTTTGATTCT
Organism: Erigeron breviscapus; assembly: GCA_034093135.1. Lineage (NCBI taxonomy): Eukaryota > Viridiplantae > Streptophyta > Magnoliopsida > Asterales > Asteraceae > Erigeron > Erigeron breviscapus. Next base: position 82,493,611 of record CM067171.1, on the reverse strand, counting down.
TCAATATGGTGGCAAAGAGATGAAGACGACGATGATTCCCGAGTTAAACTAGTTCCAAAACACCAAATGATACTAGAGGGATGAAGAACTAGAGATGTTCTTGCTTTTGGTCTAGAGAGAAAAGAGAAAGAAGAAGAAGAGAAGGATAGAAAATGAGAGGGGAAGAAAGGGATAAGGGGGAGGATGGGTCATTGGTGGCTGGTGGGTCATGGACTACCCACGGGCCGACCCGCTTCTCTTCTCCCGCCAAAATACAATCGTTACACGTTTAAACACCCATCAAAACGTGTTACCGACTCGAATCACACAATGTCATTTAATTCACGAAACGACCCAAATAACTTCCACATTGCCATTTAATCACCAAAACGACCCGAATACTTTATTAATCTATATTGTTAGTCATATTACACGTAAAGTCAACGAGTCAAAATTCACGGGTGTTACAACAACCTCGTTTTTGTATCTTTCTTTGTAAAATACTAAAATATATATTCACCCACCCACAAACCCTCTCACACCTGGTCAAAAGCTCCTTTTCCAATACACCCAACGTTCATATGCATCGGCTATTATTGGCCGATTGAAGTTGCCGATGGTCTTTGCCGATTTTTGCCAAAGTGAACGGTGTAGGGAGCCGATTTGCCGATACTTGTCGATCCTACTTGCCGATAGTTTTTGCCGACTACACCCTTGCCCCTAAAAGTACAAGTATCAAAACATAAAAGACTACTTGCTAATGCTTTTATTTGTACAAGTTTTATCAAGCATGGTACAAGTTTATACCATGGATTTGAGAAAAGCCTGCAACCATAACTCTTTAATCAACAATAACAAAATTAAAATTAAAAATCTAAGGCTTATATCATCGTCATCTGGTAGCTTTAGAAATCAAGAGAAAAGGTATAGGCGGTGGTTGTAGGTCATCGCCGGGAGTGTTGTCTCATGATAATATGCACTTGGACACCACCCATAAGGCCATTAAGATCTTGGCCATTTTTAAGTTTAGAATAGGAAGAAATAAGACGTCCCCGCCTAAACACCACCTGACAACCACCGACATCAGCCATGACCATCAAAAACAACTGTCACCGTCGACACCAGCCAGTGTGTGTAAGTGTCGGTCTAGATTAGTTTGGTTTGACCCAGAAAGATTTCATTTTCTGATTTCGTATGAAGCGGGTTTTTTTATGCGGAAGAAAAAGTTAAAAATGTGGAAGAAATATATTGAAAAATCAAAACTACGTACACAAAACAAAGACAGTAAAATGATAATAGGTCATAGGTGTCATCATTAGATGCAAGAGTAATACATCTGTCTTTTTAGAACTTAAAAAGTGTTATACAAGTGTCAAATTATTAGGGGGAGAGATGTAGTGCCAAACCTTTGGCAATTTGGCAAGTCTTGGCAAGTTTTTGGCCAATAAGAGAGTGCCATGTGGACTTGGAAAATTTTGTCAATTTTTGCCAATAACTAGCCAAATTTGGTAGTGTAGCAAGTTGGAATCGGCAAATTGGCATCTATCTACAATAAATAAATAATAATATATAATAAATAAATAAATAAATATATATATATATATATATATATATATATATACCGCACACCATCCAGCCGACCACCTTCACCACTCTCTTTTTCTTCTTTTTCTTTTCTTTTTCTTTTTCTACCTTTATATATACACACCACATATATATAATATTTATGTATGTATCAGAGTCGGTTTTGACATCTAAATCATCCCCCCATTCGGATTTGAACATCGTGGGTGTACAGTCGGAAACCCAGATGGCTTGCCGGAAAAACTCACCGGAAAAGATGGTGAATACGGCGGTGGGAAGAACAAGAATGGTATGTATATATATGTATGTGTCAGTAAATATATATAAATTAATGTTTTTTTTGTTTGATTACCTCGAAAATAGCCACCCAACGTTCACTTGCATCGGCCAAAACTAGCCGATGTTGCTTGCCAAAGCTTGCCGATTGAACTTGCCGAAACTTGCCGATTCATGTGCTATAGGGTTTGCCGATTTGCCGATTGAGCCGATGGTTTTTGCCGACTACACCCTTGCCCCTTATGCATATAGTATTCTATTGTATTTGCTTTAAAACAAATATAAAATGCAACTCAAATTTATTACTTTGTTAGACTATTATTACTCGTATTATTATTTCAACTATTAGTATATGTATTACTAAATTAAGTTTCAATTAATCTGAAAAACTACCTTTTAAACTAAGTTTTGCAAAACTATATGAAACTTATGACTGCAACATTAAATTAGATTTATTATTAGTTATCAATATTATTATAGTCGTATAATCTTACGCTATTTCTTATTACATAAATCCATTTTACTTATTTCATATAAAATTTTCCTACACCTTTAGCATGTACAAAGAATATGAAATAGTATAAATACGTCAAAAATCAGAATTAAACTACCCAATCCCGGCGCAATGCACGGGTTAATGATACTAGTTATAACTAGAAACCTATCCGCGCTTTGCCGCGGGTGGATTTTTCATATATGGTTTTTGTTAGTAACAAATTATATAACGTTTGTCTCGGATACATTTTATAAAATTTTAGTAACTAATTATAGATATTTGTAATTACTAGCTAATCAACCCGCATATTATGCGGGCACCTAAATAAAATTTGATTTTTTAAAGATATAACACAATGAACGTGTTTAACTTTTTATTATGTTGAACACTATTATATTGTATATTTTGAGTAAGCGATGTTAAGACTACAATTTGTTTAAAAATCATAACATATACATCACATTAGCTATGTTAAAAATTTAATGATAATTTAAATCCCATATCTTTAACTGCAAAAAGGTATTATAATAATCAATTTCGATCTACAAATTTGTTTCCCATTTTAATAAAAACCTTTCATGATTATATACAAAAAATATTTTAAAAGTCATAATATTTTGAAGTAAGTTTCCATTTTTCCCACTTTTAATTTTTTTTGGATGATGTCATAAAAAAGAAGTCTTCTTTAAAGTAAAATAACATCATCATAATTTTGTTTTATTAATATAAGAGATTATATCCACACCAACCAGCCGACCACCTTCACCACTCTCTTTTTCTTCTTTTTCTTTTCTTTTTCTTTTTCTACCTTTATATATACACACCACATATATATAATATATGTATGTATCAGAGTCGGTTTTGACATCTAAATCATCCCCCCATTCGGATTTGAACATCGTGGGTGTACAGTCGGAAACCCAGATGGCTTGCCGGAAAAACTCACCGGAAAAGATGGTGAATACGACGGTGGGAAGAACAAGAATGGTATGTATATATATGTATGTGTCAGTAAATATATATAAATTAATGTTTTTTTTGTTTGATTACCTCGAAAATAGCCACCCAACGTTCACTTGCATCGGCCAAAACTAGCCGATGTTGCTTGCCAAAGCTTGCCGATTGAACTTGCCGAAACTTGCCGACTCATGTGCTATAGGTTTGCCGATTTGCCGATTGAGCCGATGGTTTTTGCCGACTACACCCTTGCCCCTTATGCATATAGTATTCTATTGTATTTGCTTTACAAACTATAAAATGCAACTCAAATTTATTACTTTGTTAGACTATTATTACTCGTATTATTATTTCAACTATTAGTATATGTATTACTAAATTAAGTTTCAATTAATCTGAAAAACTACCTTTTAAACTAAGTTTTGCAAAACTATATGAAACTTATGACTGCAACATTAAATTAGATTTATTATTAGTTATCAATATTATTATAGTCGTATAATCTTACGCTATTTCTTATTACATAAATCCATTTTACTTATTTCATATAAAATTTTCCTACACCTTTAGCATGTACAAAGAATATGAAATAGTATAAATACGTCAAAAATCAGAATTAAACTACCCAATCCCGGCGCAATGCACGGGTTAATGATACTAGTTATAACTAGAAACCTATCCGCGCTTTGCCGCGGGTGGATTTTTCATATATGGTTTTTGTTAGTAACAAATTATATAACGTTTGTCTCGGATACATTTTATAAAATTTTAGTAACTAATTATAGATATTTGTAATTACTAGCTAATCAACCCGCATATTATGCGGGCACCTAAATAAAATTTGACTTTTTAAAGATATAACAAAATGAACGTGTTTAACTTTTTATTATGTTGAACACTATTATATTGTATATTTTGAGTAAGCGATGTTAAGACTACAATTTGTTTAAAAATCATAACATATACATCACATTAGCTATGTTAAAAATTTAATGATAATTCAAATCTCATATCTTTAACTGCAAAAAGGTATTATAATAATCAATTTCGATCTACAAATTTGTTTCCCATTTTAATAAAAACCTTTCATGATTATATACAAAAAATATTTTAAAAGTCATAATATTTTGAAGTAAGTTTCCATTTTTCCCACTTTTAATTTTTTTTGGATGATGTCATAAAAAAGAAGTCTTCTTTAAAGTAAAATAACATCATCATAATTTTGTTTTATTAATAGGGTTTTTTCTATCTACAACCCTTTAGGCTGTTTTTAACAATTAATTACCTTCTAAATATAATTTAACATAAATGCAAATTCCTCCTAAATTAGTGATGAGGCCGTTCCTTTTTGTTATTGTCAAAGTCAACATACTGTACATCATATATATCTAAACACATATATGAATGAAGATATATATACATACAGTATAATATAACAAGCAAACAATTTAAAAACAAGCATGAAGAGTTACGTATAAATCATATAGATTTGGACAAACAAGCAAACTTAACAATAATAAATATCATAGTGAAACACTACTGCAATTGAAAAATAAAAAGGAAGAGTTTTCAGGATAATACCGTATAGATATACATAATAATACAGAGATCACAAAATACAAATTGATGGTAGAAGTGGGTTTTAATTTTGATAAATAAAAGGTATAGAAAAGTTATGCTTTTTGAGAGAAATTAGGAACAAAATATTAAGATGAAAGAAAAGAACCTCATTTAATACTCGTAATTTGGAGATTTGCATTTATGTTAAATTATATTTAGAAGGTAATTAATTGTTAAAAACAGCCTAAAGGGCTGTAGTTAGAAAAACCCTTATTAATATAAGAGATTGTATTTAATATCTAATTATACCTTCTTTCCAAATATCAGCTAAAATTCTACTATTAACGTGCATAAAAGAATCGTACCTTTCTACTATGATTTTTTTAATAAGTGTAAAACTATTTAATGAATCTTAACAAAACTTTTTAGGGCTTCGTAACAAAATCCTTTAATGAAATTGTTCATATTAATTAGTTGTAGTTATGTAGTTATGTTAGAAAAAAGATGGTTTTATTTGTAAATTCTTACACTAAATTAAATGTATAATTGAAAAATGGCAAACGTCTATTATATAAACATTTAAAAAATGCAAATACAAATATGATGAGTATTTTGTTTTGAAATTACATCACTACACGTGTTGTGTAACCCACATCCAAGATTCCAACTTCCAAAGCAAAACTATTACGAGTACTATTTTTTAGAAAACATTTCCAAGGCAAAACTACTGTCTCTTTCATTAAACGGTGGGAAATATTTCCATTTACTTATGTTTAAGTAGTTTACCTTTTTTCTCATCAGAAACACTATCAAATTAATATATCTGTTACTTTGATGTTAACATTTTTGAGAAACATTCAAAATACGTACTATATAGTTTCTGTTGCTATTTCCCTCTGCGCTAACTACCACGGTGGTATATGTATGTATGTGTCACAAGGGCTGTAAACGAACCGAACGAACACGAACGGAGCCTTGTTCATGTTCGTTCGTTTAACTTAACGAACGGTTCACGAACAGATAAACGAACATAATGACTTGTTCATGTTCGTTCGTTTGTGTTCATGAACGAACGAATGTTCACGAACACAAACGAACGAACACTAATGAACGAACACAAACGAACGAAATATTTATAAATTAAGTATTTTTATTTAAACATTTTTCTTAAATAATTAGGTATTAATATATATTATATAAAAGAAATATTTATATTTAAACTATTTTTTATAGTATAGTTGATTATGTGTATATATATGTAAACGAACATAACGGATTATTGTTCACGAACATAAACGAACTATTGTTCACGAACGACGGTTCATGAACATAAACGAACGAACGTTCACGAACAGATTATCGAACGTTCATGAACGTAAATGAACGAACGAGAGTTTTGTTCATGTTCGTTCATTTAACTAAACGAACGAACACGAACGAACTTCCCGCCGAACGGTTCATGAACTGTTCGTGAACTGTTCAGTTCGTTTACAGCCCTTTATTGTCTGTGTATGAATTTTTGAAGTTTCCATATATCACCACATGTATATGTATATGCCTTATCTGTCTCACTCTTTTGTACCGCATCCATACACACAAAAGATCTAATCAGGACTACAGGTAATAACTGTGTTTTTTAATTTACTGAATGTGTTGTTGGTTTTCTAGTTATGATATATGCGTTGAGATGTTAGCATGATTTTGGCTTTTTTGTTTTATTTTATGAACACTTGCTTATTTACTTATGTTAGGTCCAGATTTAGTCCAGACTTATTTTTTTTTTTTTTTTTTTTTTTTTTTTTTTTTTTTTTTTTTTTTTTTTTTTTTTTTTTTTTTTTTTTTTTTTTTTTTTTTTTTTTTTTTTTTTTTTTTTTTTTTTTTTTTTTTTTTTTTTTTTTTTTTTTTTTTTTTTTTTTTTTTTTTTTTTTTTTTTTTTTTTTTTTTTTTTTTTTTTTTTTTTTTTTTTTTTTTTTTTTTTTTTTTTTTTTTTTTTTTTTTTTTTTTTTTTTTTTTTTTTTTTTTTTTTTTTTTTTTTTTTTTTTTTTTTTTTTTTTTTTTTTTTTTTTTTTTTTTTTTTTTTTTTTTTTTTTTTTTTTTTTTTTTTTTTTTTTTTTTTTTTTTTTTTTTTTTTTTTTTTTTTTTTTTTTTTTTTTTTTTTTTTTTTTTTTTTTTTTTTTTTTTTTTTTTTTTTTTTTTTTTTTTTTTTTTTTTTTTTTTTTTTTTTTTTTTTTTTTTTTTTTTTTTTTTTTTTTTTTTTTTTTTTTTTTTTTTTTTTTTTTTTTTTTTTTTTTTTTTTTTTTTTTTTTTTTTTTTTTTTTTTTTTTTTTTTTTTTTTTTTTTTTTTTTTTTTTTTTTTTTTTTTTTTTTTTTTTTTTTTTTTTTTTTTTTTTTTTTTTTTTTTTTTTTTTTTTTTTTTTTTTTTTTTTTTTTTTTTTTTTTTTTTTTTTTTTTTTTTTTTTTTTTTTTTTTTTTTTTTTTTTTTTTTTTTTTTTTTTTTTTTTTTTTTTTTTTTTTTTTTTTTTTTTTTTTTTTTTTTTTTTTTTTTTTTTTTTTTTTTTTTTTTTTTTTTTTTTTTTTTTTTTTTTTTTTTTTTTTTTTTTTTTTTTTTTTTTTTTTTTTTTTTTTTTTTTTTTTTTTTTTTTTTTTTTTTTTTTTTTTTTTTTTTTTTTTTTTTTTTTTTTTTTTTTTTTTTTTTTTTTTTTTTTTTTTTTTTTTTTTTTTTTTTTTTTTTTTTTTTTTTTTTTTTTTTTTTTTTTTTTTTTTTTTTTTTTTTTTTTTTTTTTTTTTTTTTTTTTTTTTTTTTTTTTTTTTTTTTTTTTTTTTTTTTTTTTTTTTTTTTTTTTTTTTTTTTTTTTTTTTTTTTTTTTTTTTTTTTTTTTTTTTTTTTTTTTTTTTTTTTTTTTTTTTTTTTTTTTTTTTTTTTTTTTTTTTTTTTTTTTTTTTTTTTTTTTTTTTTTTTTTTTTTTTTTTTTTTTTTTTTTTTTTTTTTTTTTTTTTTTTTTTTTTTTTTTTTTTTTTTTTTTTTTTTTTTTTTTTTTTTTTTTTTTTTTTTTTTTTTTTTTTTTTTTTTTTTTTTTTTTTTTTTTTTTTTTTTTTTTTTTTTTTTTTTTTTTTTTTTTTTTTTTTTTTTTTTTTTTTTTTTTTTTTTTTTTTTTTTTTTTTTTTTTTTTTTTTTTTTTTTTTTTTTTTTTTTTTTTTTTTTTTTTTTTTTTTTTTTTTTTTTTTTTTTTTTTTTTTTTTTTTTTTTTTTTTTTTTTTTTTTTTTTTTTTTTTTTTTTTTTTTTTTTTTTTTTTTTTTTTTTTTTTTTTTTTTTTTTTTTTTTTTTTTTTTTTTTTTTTTTTTTTTTTTTTTTTTTTTTTTTTTTTTTTTTTTTTTTTTTTTTTTTTTTTTTTTTTTTTTTTTTTTTTTTTTTTTTTTTTTTTTTTTTTTTTTTTTTTTTTTTTTTTTTTTTTTTTTTTTTTTTTTTTTTTTTTTTTTTTTTTTTTTTTTTTTTTTTTTTTTTTTTTTTTTAAACCAATAAAACATTTTGGTTTCTGCATTTATTTGGTGTTACTTGCGACATCATAGAATAGTTCAAATGAAAACCCAACGGTTGCCCAACATAAAACAACCGTCCAAACGTCATTACATAAATTCGACATCAAGTACTGAATGTAAACAAATGTCTAAACAAAGCGTCTATAGGGTAGCTAAGGCTCCTGCATTGCATCTACCCAAGCCTCACTCGTTCTGCATATAGTTCCTTCAAGCTAAACCTGAGGGAACAACCACATTAAAAGAAACAAGTGTTAGCTATTAAAATAGCTAAGTAAGATAACACTTAATTTAAAAGCATTTGTCCAATTAAAACAATCTTCATTATTAGACAAGTTCTTTAGGCACGTCACACATCACACAAATCTGCATAACAACTTCATATCAAATAGGATAATCATCCTAAATGTGCCTATCCTGCATTACTTCATTATACTACATAACTGCATAATAGATCACTACATTAGGCAATACTTCATTATACTACATAACTGCATAATAGACCACTACATTAGGCAATACTTCATTATACTACATAACTGCATAATAGATCACTACATTAGGCAATACTTCATTATACTACGTAACTGCATAATAGATCACTACATTAGGCAATACTTCATTATACTACATAACTGCATAATAGACCACTACATTAGGCAATACTTCATTATACTACATAACTGCATAATAGACCACTACATTAGGCAATACTTCATTATACTACATAACTGCATAATAGACCACTACATTAGGCAATACTTCATTATACTACATAACTGCATAATAGATCACTACATTAGGCAATACTTCATTATACTACGTAACTGCATAATAGATCACTACATTAGG
>CM067171.1:82469372-82479372 GCA_034093135.1 Erigeron breviscapus | reverse complement strand
TTTTACCTCTGACTTCAAAAACATTAAGCGATTGTTTTACCTCTGACTTCAAAACATTAAGCGATTGTTTTACCCCCTAACTTCAAAACATTAAGCGATTGTTTTACCTCTGACTTCAAAAACATTAAGCGATTGTTTTACCTCTGACTTCAAAACATTAAGCGATTGTTTTACCCCCTAACTTCAAAACATTAAGCGATTGTTTTACCCCTCTGACTTCAAAACATTAAGCGATTGTTTTACCTCTGACTTCAAAAACATTAAGCGATTGTTTTACCCCTCTGACTTCAAAACATTAAGCGATTGTTTTACCCCTCTGACTTCAAAACATTAAGCGATTGTTTTACCTCTGACTTCAAAAACATTAAGCGATTGTTTTACCACCTACTTCAAAACATTAAGCGATTGTTTTACCTCTGACTTCAAAAACATTAATGCACAACTTATTTGAGATTAAAAGTGCACACAATAAGATGACAAATAAAACTTAAATCCAATACGAGCTAATGTACCATGGTGCAAACATTAGTACTTAGGCATATATGTCATTATACTAAATATTCAAGCTAAGGTCACCTGCTAGACTCTATATTTACCAACGACACATAAGATTCTCTTAGGTTTAATCTCACAAGTAACTGATAAAATTATACATTCACATATAAGCATTCATCATATCATGTTGCATCCGAACCGAGCGAACTTTATGTAATGTTGTACATACCTATATGTCTAAAAATACAATACAATATTCAAACATCCTGTTAAAACAAAACAAAATATTAAAAACTTAAGGAAAAATTCATAGCAAAATAATTTCTGGAAAATTTAATAAAAAATTTAATTAAGAAACTAAAATTTGAAATTAGTGAAATAATATTATATATAAAAACTTAAATCCAATACGAGCTAATGTACCATGGTGCAAACATTAGTACTTAGGCATATATGTCATTATACTAAATATTCAAGCTAAGGTCACCTGCTAGACTCTATATTTACCAACGACACATAAGATTCTCTTAGGTTTAATCTCACAAGTAACTGATAAAATTATACATTCACATATAAGCATTCATCATATCATGTTGCATCCGAACCGAGCGAACTTTATGTAATGTTGTACATACCTATATGTCTAAAAATACAATACAATATTCAAACATCCTGTTAAAACAAAACAAAATATTAAAAACTTAAGGAAAAATTCATAGCAAAATAATTTCTGGAAAATTTAATAAAAAATTTAATTAAGAAACTAAAATTTGAAATTAGTGAAATAATATTATATATAAAAAACTTACAAGAGAAGAGGGGAGGTGTGTGTTGTAGCAAAGGGGGTCGGTGGGTTTTTTCTCCGTTGGCCGGTGACGTTTTGTAGCCTAATAAGGTTGATGTTTTTTCCGGCGAGAGATCGTAAGAAGATGGATAGGGTGGCCATTGGTAAACCCGATCGAAGGTTTTTGATGGGTTTTTTCCCGGCGAGAGATCGTAAGAAGATGGATAGGGTGGCCATTGGTAAACCCGATCGAAGGTTTTTGATGGGTTTTTTCCCGGCGAGAGATCGTAAGAAGATGGATAGGGTGGCCATTGGTAAACCCGATCGAAGGTTTTTGATGGGTTTTTTCCCGGCGAGAGATCGTAAGAAGATGGATAGGGTGGCCATTGGTAAACCCGATCGAAGGTTTTTGATGGGTTTTTTCCCGGCGAGAGATCGTAAGAAGATGGATAGGGTGGCCATTGGTAAACCCGATCGAAGGTTTTTGATGGGTTTTTTCCCGGCGAGAGATCGTAAGAAGATGGATAGGGTGGCCATTGGTAAACCCGATCGAAGGTTTTTGATGGGTTTTTTCCCGGCGAGAGATCGTAAGAAGATGGATAGGGTGGCCATTGGTAAACCCGATCGAAGGTTTTTGATGTTTTTTCCGGCGAGAGATCGTAAGAAGATGGATAGGGTGGCCATTGGTAAACCCGATCGAAGGTTTTTGATGGGTTTTTTCCGGCGAGAGATCGTAAGAAGATGGATAGGGTGGCCATTGGTAAACCCGATCGAAGGTTTTTGATGGGTTTTTTCCCGGCGAGAGATTAAAAGATGGATAGGGTGGCCATTGGTAAACCCGATCGAAGGTTTTTGATGGGTTTTTTTTTTTTTTTTTTTTTTTTTTTTTTTTTTTTTTTTTTTTTTTTTTTTTTTTTTTTTTTTTTTTTTTTTTTTTTTTTTTTTTTTTTTTTTTTTTTTTTTTTTTTTTTTTTTTTTTTTAAATTTTCATTTTTTCGTTTTTTAGTTGTTTTTTTTTTTTTTTTTTTTTACTATAGCCTCGTGTGATTTTTGTCTGCAGTATTTTAAACCAACAATTAACGAGCAGACATATCATAAGAGAATACCATACTCTTTTGCTATCATTAGCAAAAAAGGGAAAAATAATTAACAGATTGTTTTCCCCCTAACTTCAAAACATTAAGCGATTGTTTTACCTCTGACTTCAAAAACATTAATGCACAACTTATTTGAGTTTACATATGATTTCACCCATTCTAACAGCTTCTGCTCATTCCGGGGATTGTTCATATCCACTGTGCACCTACCCTTGATGAGATTATACAAGAATACACCCTCTAAACCCATGTGTCACAATCGGGTGAGTGACACTCTGTTTGAAAGCACTCTGGAGAAACATAACCCCATGTTTCATGTAATATGATAATCGAAATGCTAATTAAAAGTGCACACAATAAGATGACAAATAAAACTTAAATCCAATACGAGCTAATGTACCATGGTGCAAACATTAGTACTTAGGCATATATGTCATTATACTAAATATTCAAGCTAAGGTCACCTGCTAGACTCTATATTTACCAACGACACATAAGATTCTCTTAGGTTTAATCTCACAAGTAACTGATAAAATTATACATTCACATATAAGCATTCATCATATCATGTTGCATCCGAACCGAGCGAACTTTATGTAATGTTGTACATACCTATATGTCTAAAAATACAATACAATATTCAAACATCCTGTTAAAACAAAACAAAATATTAAAAACTTAAGGAAAAATTCATAGCAAAATAATTTCTGGAAAATTTAATAAAAAATTTAATTAAGAAACTAAAATTTGAAATTAGTGAAATAATATTATATATAAAAAACTTACAAGAGAAGAGGGGAGGTGTGTGTTGTAGCAAAGGGGGTCGGTGGGTTTTTTCTCCGTTGGCCGGTGACGTTTTGTAGCCTAATAAGGTTGATGTTTTTTCCGGCGAGAGATCGTAAGAAGATGGATAGGGTGGCCATTGGTAAACCCGATCGAAGGTTTTTGATGGGTTTTTTCCCGGCGAGAGATAAAAGAAAAGGATAACAGGGATGAGACAGTTTCAATTTTTGAGGAGTAATTATGTGGAGGGATATATGAGATTACGAGGGTTTCAATTTTTTGGAGGGATACAAGAGACTATGTTTAAATTTTTTGGGAGCAAAAATTGTGTGGTTAGCGGCAGGAAATAAATAACTCGTTTTTAGATAATCAGTAATCCAGGTTTAGAGACGTGTATCTGATGATTTTAGAGAGGTGTTTTATTTTTAAAAACTGGTCTTTATGGAAGGATATCGGTTATTTCTTCAAAACCGGTCTCCTTTGGTGAATATAGAGACGTGTTTTCTACACTAAACCCTTTTTTATATATAGAAATCACTTTCTTGTTATAAACTGGTCTCCTTATTCCTTTTTAAACCTGTTTATCAATTTTTTTATTAAACCGGTTTATATAGGGGGTTTCTATTTAGATTTTTGTAGCAGTGTAAAAAATAATGGTTCTTTAGACTAGCCATAGGGTAAATGTTAATCATTATTTCTCTCTCTCTCTCTCTCTCTCTCTAACCTCTCCCTCTCCCTAACGGTAACAAATTTCTAGATCTAAGATCTGAATTTGTGAACCGAATAGTGGGATTGAGATTGAGATTGAGAGTTTGAGATCGAGATTATCCCTATCCGGTTAAGCTTCCACTCCGGTGGATCTAACCTTATTTTTTTCCACCCGGGCCGGAGGTCCCTTCCACTCGGTGGAACTGGAAGCAGCCTCTCTACCTTTGAGTAGGGGTAAGGTCTGTCTACATCATACCTCCCCCATAGCCCGACTTATGTCGGGATTGGGTACCTTGTTGTTGTTGTAGCCTATAGGGTAAATGTGTATAATGACCATTTAAGTACCGCTAGACTAATGTGATCTTATATCTATCTAACATTCATGCTTATTTGAATTGATATAGATTTCACAAATGGCAATGCTTTTTTTTTTTTTTTTTTACTTCTTTGTTGTCTATAAGTGTGTGTTAAAAAGAAGCTTTACATATCTTTCTAACGATAATTATTACGAGCATCTAAACCAAAAATAAATATTAAACACTCGCTAAGTTTGATAATCATTTATATAATGCTACAAACTTTATATTAGTAGACAATAGTTATAAAGTGTATATACTAAGTGCTATTATTTATATTTAAATCGTTTATAAATCAATCCGTACATCGTACGAATATTAATACTAGCATACACAAATAAAAACTCTAAACAGAATATTCAATTTAAAATTTACGTTAATATAAAGAATTTGTAGTTTGTTATATCTAAACTTAAGACAAACACAAACAACAATTTTAGACTATAATTACGAAAACTAAAGAAGGAAACATATAAAAATTAACTTCATATAAATATTGAATCTAGTTAACCCTTTTTTTTTTCCAACTTTAGTTAAATAAAAAATTTGTAGTTTGTTATATCTAAACTTAAGACAAACACAAACAACAATTTTAGACTATAATTACGAAAACAAAAGAAAAATATATAATTTGAAAAGTACATACCAATTCATCAACAAAGACCATCTCGAACGTTTTGATTTTCTTCGGGTTGTTCCACTCCGAAACAGTCCATACATGCACAACACGGAGTCGTAGATGATGGTTAACATGTGTTGGCTTAAGATCTTCAAGATGCACTAATGTGGTCTTATTTTTTGTTGTTGAAGAAGAAGTCATAATGAACCTATAATGGACAACAAATAAATTAAAAGAGATGATAATAACAATAACATAAGAATTAAATGTTAAATAATAATAATAATAATAATAATAAAATAATTAATAAAATAATAAAATAAAATAATAATAACAATAATAATAATAATAATAATAATAATAATAATAATAATAATAATAATAATAATAATAATAATAATAATAATAATAATAATAATAATAATAATAATGACATAATAATAATAATAATAATAATAATAATAATAATAATAATAATAATAATAATAATAATAATAATAATAATAATAATAATAATAATAATAATAATAATAATAATAATAATAATAATAATAATAATAATAATAATAATAATAATAATAATAATAATAATAATAATAATAATAATAATAATAATAATAATAATAATAATAATAATAATAATAATAATAATAATAATAATAATAGTTATAATAGATAGAAGATTATTATAAATTAGTTTATTTATTATATATATATATAGATAATAAAATAATAATAATTTTTGGGAGTTTTTTTTTATTAATAATATAAAGGTCGGCCTTAATAAATATAACTATTAAAAATAAATATTAAAAAATTAGAGGATTAATAAGTATGGAGGATTAGGCTCAAAGAGGAGGATTAGAGGTGCCAAGTGTACGTCCAACCTCCTCTTTTATGACCATTACGTTGCAAAAAAGTACTTACTGTATTTATATGGAGTTTAGAGTGATCCGTGTAATGACGTCCCAATGCATGCACATAAGTACATCAAAGACGATATGAGATTTCAAGTATCTGTGTCAATTGATTGCACATTAAATAGAAAGTTATATATTGAATGAAATGCGTAGCAACAAACGACACAATGGAATGTTTATCTTCATTATATTGGGATGTACTACCGAATAACTATGAGGCGTTGGTAACGATAATCTTGTAGGTCTATCTGTCTCAATAAGCAACAAAGAATTGAAGGAAAATGTCGATGAAGAAGTTGTCTTATCAAAATAGTCAAACCAACCAATCTAATGAAATAGAGAACCATGGATTATTTTACGACCCCAAGCAATTGTTTCTATTACAATATCTAAAAAAGAAGGTATAGCCTAAACCGAAATCGTGTATTTGCTCAATTGACTTGTTTGACTATAAATCAGATGTCTTAAATAGCTTTCCAAACTAAATAACATCAAATAAGCCAAAGGATACCTAGCCTCAAAAGGATCGCGTCAATAACAATAATAGTGAGATTAACTCGCTGATTCGAACTTAAATCATCAAAAAAATTGCAAAACTGAACACATGATGTTACATATACATATGAAAACACATCCAAATAAACACCGGTCTCGAATTCATCCTATAAGCCATCAATACATCCAAAACCCATACAAACATAAATATACATTAGAAAATATAGAAAAACATATATACATTACCACATTAAGCTATTCGTAACAATAATGTAGACATGTAGTAGAAAAAGCTCAAAAGAACCATAAGTTAATTAATATATACGATAGAAACCAACCTCGGAGCTAATATTATAGTCATATCGCTATATCATCATCCGTTTAAGCTTCATCTCTTGTTATTTAGTGATGTAAAACTATATGTAATAAGTTTTTTGGAGAGTTTTAAGGGAAAAAAATATAAAATAAAAAGTAAGAATATAGTAGAGGGCGGCTAAAAAAATAAAAAATATATATAGAAAATAGAGGATTAATTAGGAGAGAGTTTTAGGCCCAAAAAGGAGATTAGGGTGCCAAGTGTACCCCCAACCTCTTCTTTTAGTTATATTATAGATAATTTTTCTCTTATAACCCTACACTTTAGTATATTTATATGTAACCATATTTCATGAAGATCCCTTATAATTCATATTTATTTAAAACTACCACAAAATAATATATCTCTAAATATATATAAAAGAGAAACCTTAATTCATAATTGGAGAAGTATGGAACCCTTAGATGAAGTTCAACTTTTAATTAGAGCCATTAGATCAAATGATGATGTCATATACCTTATTTAACTTTTTAGATTTAATTTTATTTTAATAAATTTAAATTATTATTATTTTCTTATTTAAGTTTGTAGACATTAATAATTAATGTTTTTAATGATATAATTATGAAAACTAATATTTTTATATTTTACATCATTTTTTATCTTTAAAATTAATTTTTAATGTTTTTACAATAATTTTTTTTTTTAATGTAATACGTTTTTATTAAATTATATTTTTGTATAGGATTTTTATCATATAACGAAATAAATTTGGTTATAGAATTTTTGTATAGGTATTTTTATCATATAACATTTTTATTAAATCAATGTTTTGAAAACCGGAACCGGATGTCAAACCGGCCTTCTTAATAAAGAACTAAAAAACAAATATGGAGTCTATAGTAAGTTATCACAATTATATATCAGAAAAATAATTGTATGAAAATTGCAATGATATTATGCATAATTTTAAGTTAGATTAACACAACATGTGATATATAGATTGATAATTAAATTGCTTAGTAATTTTAGTGTATATTCGAGTAAAACGTTAAAGCACAAGTACAATGACAATGCAAACATATCCGGATAAATGAAAGACATCCAAATAAACGAAAACCTTACTTAGCGAGACCTCTAATAGATGATGTATCATTTTTCAATTGTCTGGTCACTGTTAACCGGAATCTAAACGACCACTAATGTAACTTCATGTTTTTAGTGGTTTAATTCTTACATGGTTAAATATTTGTCAACTTATGATATTAAAAAATTAACATGTCATTAATTATATATGTTTCCCGCGTATTACGCGGGTAATAATCTAGTTAGTTATGAATAAAATGTATATATTGTAATTTTATTAACATAAAATGTATTTTCAATAAAAAAAACTCAAAAAAGAAAAAAAAAAAAAACTAAAAAATCATTACCCTACCCCACCTTTCAGGCAACTCCACTCCCTTTTTTTTCCCAGGCAACCCCCAGCAACCCAGGATGCCACATGACGCAACGTGGTAAAAGTAGTTCAACCCCTGACAATACTATTCCGGATAGCATTAAAAAGAAAACATTAAAAGGGAACTCTAGATGAAAAAAGGAAAGAAGAGGATGGACTAATAATGTATGGGGAAAAGTTAGGTAAAGCATACCGTACCTATCTTAGGTAAAGCATGAGAGATTATGTAAAATTCAGGGGGGTTTATGTAAAATCAGGGCTATGTATATTTATCAAATTTAAAGGTTTAATTTGTAACTTTTTTTAACATGTCAGTACCTAAATAGATAAAGTCATGCAGTACACAGATCATTTTCTCATAATATAATGTATATATCGAAGAATGAGGAGGTACTAAATTAAAGTGGAACGCTGATATATTAAGAGAAAAAAAAGAAGGGACTAATAATGGATTTATTGAATAGGGTTGACACGATATGTACGAACCTAATCTGCAACGTCTTCTGCTGCAGCTTTTTCCTCTTAGGTTGTGACATCTATCTCTCTCTTCTATATAAAGATCTTTCTTATTTTTTCTATATGTGGTATGTTTCTCGTATATTGTATTTAAATATGTATATTTTATTTTTGGTTTTAGTTTTTTTTCTTTCTCGAAAGGGCCTTTTTTTTGGTTTTATATTATATCCTTTCAGATCCAATCTAAAATACATTATATCCTTTAACTTTTGGAGTTTCGGTTCGGATTGATTTAGATTTCAATAGTTATGTTATGAAATTTGAATTAAATTTTTCTTTTTCTGGTGTTACATATATGTATATATGTAATATTAATTAACTTTACAATATATATATATATATGTGTGTGTGTGTGTGTATATAGCTGTTGTACTAAACTAGGTTTATCAGATTTTCTTGTCATATATTTTTGTTACTGTATAATATTTTTTTAATAAAAACTAATATGTTATTGTTTGATTTTCAAGTTGAATACCGATTTCAATGAAATAATTACCTGAAATTGAAATTAATTAGAAGTAAAACACATTATGTAATTAAATGTTTTTATCAATGGACTATTGGCTTAATGCTTTTAAATAGATTTGTTTTATAATCTTGGGTTTATCAAAATTAAGGTAATGATTTTATTTTTTCACAATCTTTAGGCTATTTAGTTAAGTAGATTAATCATTTCCCTTAAAAAAAAATTAAGACTTTTTTTTAGCTTTTACCCATTTGAGCAATAGCTTTTTGAAAAAGTTTTAATTGGAAATGGGAATTGATATTCGTAACACAAAGATTAATTTATTTACCACAATGTACAAGTTTTGTATTATACTTTACAAGTCTGTAAAACACAATGTGGTAAATATATCAATTGTTGTGGTACGAATATCACTTCCCATTGGAGATCCTCTAATAAGCTTGCTTTACATGGCTTTACAAAGCCTTGTTGACCCAAAAAAACCTTCAACATCACTTCCACCACCACCACCACCAAAACACCCACAACTTCTACAACAAGTCTCTCACTTACACCACCACTACCAAAAAAAACACCCACAACTCCGACAACAAATCTCTCACTTCCACAGTTCCACCACCACCAATAACCAATAACGGCTAGATTCCAAGAAAACCAAGCTCTCCACAACCATCACCACCAAACAACCATCACCACCAACTTAGATGAGGACAACCCACACTGCCACAACCACAACGGACATAAAACTACCAAGATACAAAAGAAGACAAAGAGCATCTTGTTTGCATATTGTGGTGTAAGCTACCAAGGTGCAAAAAAACCGAGTTAACCATATAAGGTTGGTTATATAAGGTGAACCAACCGATAAAGGTGTTATTGTTGTAGACCAATGGCTTTCTTATCATTTGTTTGCCCATATACAGGTATGTGTAGGTATGTGTAGGCTTTCTTATCATTCGTGACTCATGATACGACTCGTTTTGTGA
>CM067171.1:82396872-82464372 GCA_034093135.1 Erigeron breviscapus | reverse complement strand
AGCATTAATTATTTGAAAGCAGGAAGGATTAGGCAAAGGATGAAAAAGAAGGTGGGGATTTGGGAGGAATAGGGATGAGAACTGTTAGATACTTGTGAATTTAATATATACTGACATGTTTGTTCTTGACATGTTAATTTCAATTTCCAGCTTTTTGCTACTTCTGTTTTTGTTTTTCTTTAGATGCTGGTTTTATATTTAGGACATAGATCTGTTTGTAACTCAAAAATGAAGGATAACCGTTTTATCGCCACTGTTGTAGTCTAATATGTCACTAAAATTGTTTCGAATCGTTGATCATTGTCTAATTCACAAGCATAAAATATAAACTTTCTTGCATAATATGTCGAAGCTGGTCAAAAGATTAGAGATTAGAGGTGAGTAGTTTACTAGGATTAGTATGGTCACATTTTGGCCCCTCATGGGCTAAGATGTTCCGGGATTTCTTCGGTCGCTTAGGTTTAATCTAAAGATTTTTGATATATTTTTTGTAACAGATTGGGGATTGCACGGAAAAATTTGGTGGTGTCATATAACAAGGTGAAAGGCGGTAAAAATAGGTTTTTTCGCATTTTAGCTAGGTCTCTCTTGAGGACACAAAACAACTACAAGACAATGTGGAGTTGCCTAGCCTTCTCACTTAAATCTCTGGATCCGCCACTGCTGGTGAGCCTCATGATGAAGTGTCTAAACTTCTTAAGCTTGTTGTCAAGAGTGGAAGCAGTTGCAAGGGTAATTGGGTGAAACTCATCCAGCATTGCTGTAACCTGTTTAGGGTTAGTTTCTTTTGTGTTTCGGCTGATCGCCCTCTCATTCATCGGTATGCTCCGAATGGTATCAATGCTGAAACATTAAGGGGTGGGTTTTCTTAGGTTTTTCACCTTTATTGTTTTTTTTTGGGTTGAGACAGGTCGAGTTTGCTTATCAAAGTTGTTTTTGTTTTTTTCTCTCCAGATTTTTGGATTGTGGTCTCTGCAACCAAATTTAAGAAGTGGAATACCACCATGCCCCGCCACTCAGGTTACATGGCTTGTTTATCAGTCCATCATTTACTTTTTTGAACTGCCCCACCAAATGCTTATAATGTCTAACATTTTTTGTTAAAAGTGAAACAGTAACTGTGAGTGTGTTTTCTGATTCTTTTTGTTTTTTTCAGATCCCAAGTGCCCCCATTATGGGTTGATAGTGCCGATACAAATTGCAGTTGAATCAGATGAAAAGGAGATGACCTTGGGTCTGTGCACACGCTTGTTCGGAAGGGAAGGTACTAAGGTAGTACAGGCGCCGGTAGTACGGAAGCGAGACCCAACCGATATTGAATCTGAAGATGAAGATGAACAGATAGCCCGTGAAATTGCAGAATATGAAGCACTCGACTCAAATCTAAGAACATTCCAGTTGACACGAGAGCGTGTAACAGGCGATAACAACTGCTTCTACAGAGGTTTATCACGTGGCGTCGATAGTCATGAGCTGTATCATTGGGTAATGCGTTGTTTGGTATTTAGGAGGCTTAATTTTGATGACAAGTATCATGGCAAGGTAGTCGTTAAAAGAGGTACAACACTTGAAGAATGCATAAAGGAAGTGAAGTACCAAAATGTGTGAGGTTCAAGTGGATTCTATCAAATAATTGCAGACCTGGTATATCCATATAACTAAAAAAACTTATTAGTCGAGTATTTATTTGTTAGTCTAATTTTTTTTTTTTTTTTGCTTTTTCCAGTTTAAAGTCAGAATCATTCTTTTTCGATACACAAATCCCGTGGTGGTTGATTTCTTACCAGAAGGGGGGTCATATCGTAAAAGTATGCTTTGCTTCCTTCATTCGATTTATCCTTAATAATTGTTTTCCTTCTAATAGATTTTTTATTTTTTATTTTTACAGCCTTAAAGTTTGGAGGGATCAGAGATCATGTTGACTTTGTTATATGACATATTAGATTAGATGATCTGAAATGAATTTGTTTTAGACGTTTGTTGGCATGTTATTATTCGGCTTTTTTCTGAACTTGTGATTTTGTTTTTTGTGAGATGCCGGTTTCATATGTTGTAAAGGATATGTTTAACGGATGTATTTCCACTTGAAGTTCATTTTGGCCATTCATGGGCCAATTGTTTTGGAATTTCTTTTCTGCTTTGTGTATGCCGTCAGGGCTGGTATTCCATAGATTTAGGAAATTTGAGTTGTATAAAAAGAAAGGCAAGTGTTGATTTGAGTTGGAATTTCTTTTCTGCTTTGATATCATTATATCAATGTTGGAATTAGGTTACAGGATTGGTTAAAGGCAACAACTTTAGCAATTGGAGACGATGCAAATGATGTAGGAATGATTCAAAAAGCAGATACCAGTGTTGGACTTAGTGGTGTCGAACGAATGCAGGTTTGTAATATACAAATGAGTTTGGTTTTTGGATTTTAAAGTCTTTTTGAGTATGAAACGGGTGTCCAAGACTTGACGTGTAGAGAATCGCGAAAATGGTAACTACATACACATGACTTTTACTTCTGGAAATCACATTTTCAGTTCTTTGACAACGAATTTGTAAACGGCAAACAAATTGGGATTGTTATTTATATATGCATTATAGTGATCTTTGACTAATGATTCATTGCAACACAGATTTGCTATTTCTTCTACTAGAACATGGCATGGTCTTACACTTTTCTACTTCGAGGCATTTACCGGCTTCTCAGGGCGATCGGTGTATGATGATTGGTAATTTAAGAAGTGGAATACCACCATGCCCCGCCACTCAGGTTACATGGCTTGTTTATCAGTCCATCATTTACTTTTTTGAACTGCCCCACCAAATGCTTATAATGTCTAACATTTTTTGTTAAAAGTGAAACAGTAACTGTGAGTGTGTTTTCTGATTCTTTTTGTTTTTTTCAGATCCCAAGTGCCCCCATTATGGGTTGATAGTGCCGATACAAATTGCAGTTGAATCAGATGAAAAGGAGATGACCTTGGGTCTGTGCACACGCTTGTTCGGAAGGGAAGGTACTAAGGTAGTACAGGCGCCGGTAGTACGGAAGCGAGACCCAACCGATATTGAATCTGAAGATGAAGATGAACAGATAGCCCGTGAAATTGCAGAATATGAAGCACTCGACTCAAATCTAAGAACATTCCAGTTGACACGAGAGCGTGTAACAGGCGATAACAACTGCTTCTACAGAGGTTTATCACGTGGCGTCGATAGTCATGAGCTGTATCATTGGGTAATGCGTTGTTTGGTATTTAGGAGGCTTAATTTTGATGACAAGTATCATGGCAAGGTAGTCGTTAAAAGAGGTACAACACTTGAAGAATGCATAAAGGAAGTGAAGTACCAAAATGTGTGAGGTTCAAGTGGATTCTATCAAATAATTGCAGACCTGGTATATCCATATAACTAAAAAAACTTATTAGTCGAGTATTTATTTGTTAGTCTAATTTTTTTTTTTTTTTTGCTTTTTCCAGTTTAAAGTCAGAATCATTCTTTTTCGATACACAAATCCCGTGGTGGTTGATTTCTTACCAGAAGGGGGGTCATATCGTAAAAGTATGCTTTGCTTCCTTCATTCGATTTATCCTTAATAATTGTTTTCCTTCTAATAGATTTTTTATTTTTTATTTTTACAGCCTTAAAGTTTGGAGGGATCAGAGATCATGTTGACTTTGTTATATGACATATTAGATTAGATGATCTGAAATGAATTTGTTTTAGACGTTTGTTGGCATGTTATTATTCGGCTTTTTTCTGAACTTGTGATTTTGTTTTTTGTGAGATGCCGGTTTCATATGTTGTAAAGGATATGTTTAACGGATGTATTTCCACTTGAAGTTCATTTTGGCCATTCATGGGCCAATTGTTTTGGAATTTCTTTTCTGCTTTGTGTATGCCGTCAGGGCTGGTATTCCATAGATTTAGGAAATTTGAGTTGTATAAAAAGAAAGGCAAGTGTTGATTTGAGTTGGAATTTCTTTTCTGCTTTGATATCATTATATCAATGTTGGAATTAGGTTACAGGATTGGTTAAAGGCAACAACTTTAGCAATTGGAGACGATGCAAATGATGTAGGAATGATTCAAAAAGCAGATACCAGTGTTGGACTTAGTGGTGTCGAACGAATGCAGGTTTGTAATATACAAATGAGTTTGGTTTTTGGATTTTAAAGTCTTTTTGAGTATGAAACGGGTGTCCAAGACTTGACGTGTAGAGAATCGCGAAAATGGTAACTACATACACATGACTTTTACTTCTGGAAATCACATTTTCAGTTCTTTGACAACGAATTTGTAAACGGCAAACAAATTGGGATTGTTATTTATATATGCATTATAGTGATCTTTGACTAATGATTCATTGCAACACAGATTTGCTATTTCTTCTACTAGAACATGGCATGGTCTTACACTTTTCTACTTCGAGGCATTTACCGGCTTCTCAGGGCGATCGGTGTATGATGATTGGTATATTTGTTCAAGTGGAATACCACCATGCCCCGCCACTCAGGTTACATGGCTTGTTTATCAGTCCATCATTTACTTTTTTGAACTGCCCCACCAAATGCTTATAATGTCTAACATTTTTTGTTAAAAGTGAAACAGTAACTGTGAGTGTGTTTTCTGATTCTTTTTGTTTTTTTCAGATCCCAAGTGCCCCCATTATGGGTTGATAGTGCCGATACAAATTGCAGTTGAATCAGATGAAAAGGAGATGACCTTGGGTCTGTGCACACGCTTGTTCGGAAGGGAAGGTACTAAGGTAGTACAGGCGCCGGTAGTACGGAAGCGAGACCCAACCGATATTGAATCTGAAGATGAAGATGAACAGATAGCCCGTGAAATTGCAGAATATGAAGCACTCGACTCAAATCTAAGAACATTCCAGTTGACACGAGAGCGTGTAACAGGCGATAACAACTGCTTCTACAGAGGTTTATCACGTGGCGTCGATAGTCATGAGCTGTATCATTGGGTAATGCGTTGTTTGGTATTTAGGAGGCTTAATTTTGATGACAAGTATCATGGCAAGGTAGTCGTTAAAAGAGGTACAACACTTGAAGAATGCATAAAGGAAGTGAAGTACCAAAATGTGTGAGGTTCAAGTGGATTCTATCAAATAATTGCAGACCTGGTATATCCATATAACTAAAAAAACTTATTAGTCGAGTATTTATTTGTTAGTCTAATTTTTTTTTTTTTTTTGCTTTTTCCAGTTTAAAGTCAGAATCATTCTTTTTCGATACACAAATCCCGTGGTGGTTGATTTCTTACCAGAAGGGGGGTCATATCGTAAAAGTATGCTTTGCTTCCTTCATTCGATTTATCCTTAATAATTGTTTTCCTTCTAATAGATTTTTTATTTTTTATTTTTACAGCCTTAAAGTTTGGAGGGATCAGAGATCATGTTGACTTTGTTATATGACATATTAGATTAGATGATCTGAAATGAATTTGTTTTAGACGTTTGTTGGCATGTTATTATTCGGCTTTTTTCTGAACTTGTGATTTTGTTTTTTGTGAGATGCCGGTTTCATATGTTGTAAAGGATATGTTTAACGGATGTATTTCCACTTGAAGTTCATTTTGGCCATTCATGGGCCAATTGTTTTGGAATTTCTTTTCTGCTTTGTGTATGCCGTCAGGGCTGGTATTCCATAGATTTAGGAAATTTGAGTTGTATAAAAAGAAAGGCAAGTGTTGATTTGAGTTGGAATTTCTTTTCTGCTTTGATATCATTATATCAATGTTGGAATTAGGTTACAGGATTGGTTAAAGGCAACAACTTTAGCAATTGGAGACGATGCAAATGATGTAGGAATGATTCAAAAAGCAGATACCAGTGTTGGACTTAGTGGTGTCGAACGAATGCAGGTTTGTAATATACAAATGAGTTTGGTTTTTGGATTTTAAAGTCTTTTTGAGTATGAAACGGGTGTCCAAGACTTGACGTGTAGAGAATCGCGAAAATGGTAACTACATACACATGACTTTTACTTCTGGAAATCACATTTTCAGTTCTTTGACAACGAATTTGTAAACGGCAAACAAATTGGGATTGTTATTTATATATGCATTATAGTGATCTTTGACTAATGATTCATTGCAACACAGATTTGCTATTTCTTCTACTAGAACATGGCATGGTCTTACACTTTTCTACTTCGAGGCATTTACCGGCTTCTCAGGGCGATCGGTGTATGATGATTGGTATATGCTTTTGTTCAACGTGGTTCTTACGACGTCATTACCTGTGATTGCACTTGGGGTCTTTGAACATGATGTGTCCTTCGAGTTCTGCTTGCAGGTTACTTTCCATAAACCTGTTGACTTCCCTTTTCTAAAGTATATGAAAAATACGTATATTTGGTATATATATACTATTTACCATTGATAATGATTCAAGTTGCTATCTTCTAGAAAGTTAGGAAAAAGGAAATATGTCAGATGGGCCAAACTATTCAAAAGTTACCGTATCTAACATCAAGAGTTTAAAACGTTCTGAATTACTTTACTCAAACAATAATATGGTCCACATAATCTGTATTGTCCTGCCTTATAATTTTACCTGTCATGACCCCTTGACCAACCCACCCATTTTGCAGCCTTTAACATTACTAAGATTGTAAATTAGGCAGGTGGAGAAGATTGGATAAAAGGCCAGAATGGGCAAGGTTTGTACAGGTCAAAAAGGGCCGTTGGATTAAGTTAACTCACAAAAACTCTTTTGTCCCTTACTATAGTTTATTTTGTTAATAATAAATGTGTTAAATATGAGTATAAAAACTGCTTAGTGCAACAATTGAGATATTAAGAATACACTTTAAGATAATCTTTCGGCCCCTTTTTTGCTCAATCTCTTTTACTAAACCTGATTGAGAATAAAATGAACCAAATTAAACCATTGATCACTGTGGTTGGAAACCATTGAGTTACTTTTTTTGTATATTCCATTGTATATTTACGTATCTTGGATCTCATTTCAGTTTCCAGCAAAGTACAGAAGGTCGTGAAAGAAAATTAAAACCTCAAGTTATCATTTTGTGGCTATTGTTTAGTATGTGTATTGGTTAATGTTTGGGTCGGGTAACTGATCAAATGACTAGGTCTAAACAGGCCTTGAAGTACATGTCTGGCCATAACGCCTCAAGTATATTTTTTGAATCCTGCATATACTTTTACTCCATGTGATTTAGGGTTCATCTCGCTGAGTATGCTATGAAAAGTTAAAAAAATTAGTGATGCTTAACACGATGATGCAGAAAAAGTAGAGTTCAACCAAAATATAAGCACCATGTTATGTCAAAAAAGTAGCATAGCATTTAATTAGTTCCGGAAATTTAGGTGGGGTTACTTCTGTAACTTTAAAAGATGGGACAAAAATTTGTGCGCCTGAGGCTTCTAGGATTGTTCATGAAGATGAGCCCAGGCTAATGCTGTTACAAGAATGGAATCTTTTTGATTCGATGTTGTGTTCTTCATATATGGCGACCAAGGTGAAGACTTGGAGCGATAATGGGACTAAAAAGCTTATGTTAATTCTTGCTCAAATGGGGTTTGCGCTTGATGAAAGTAAGCAGAAGTTTCGGTATATGAGTATTGAGATTAAGAAGAAAATGAAAGATATGTTTGATCATTTTCTGCCGGATTATGGACTGAATGACTTCTATTATCGAGGTTTGTTGTTGTTACATGGCTATAGTTCAAAAGTTTCAGCTGCTGATGTGGTTTACGGAGTCACTGCACTACTGGAATCATCTATAGATTCAGATGTGTCATGTGCTTCCAAGCAGTTTGGAGAAGCATACGATGCATTGTCATTGAGGAAGCTTGACAAATTGGAAATGGGCATGAGGCATGCCATCAAGATCCAACGGGCCATTCTTAGGCAAGGTAGCACTGCCATAACCCGAAAGGGTTCAATAAGAAGTCGACGAATGTTCAGATGGGTCAAACTTGAAGATTCAGCTGATGCAAAACTTTTGGGCTACCCACAAGCTTTAACAAAATTTGGGTACTTCTTGATGGACGCTTTGAAGGAAAAAGGCGCAAAAATGAAACCTTTAATATGTGTTTGTTACACTCAAGGGCGGCTTTGTTACATTCTGATAATCATTATCTTTTCTTTGCTTGGGGTCATCTTTCTCACACCATATAATACCCATCTCTTATCTTAAACATTTGTGATCTGTTCCTTCACATGTCAGACTGAAGCACAAAAGGAAATTAGGAATCTAAAAGACCGCTGCAGCACTATAGAAAGTATAGCAGGACTCTCTGTGGAATCTGATCCTATAAATGTGAAAACTTCATCTGAAGAGTTGCATTTGGATAATTCACCTGAAACAAGTGATATCAATTTAGACTGTGATGACTTGATATATCTTGTTGGAGGATATGATGGTAGATCATGGCTCTCATCACTGGAATGCTATTCACCTTCACAGAATCAGACTAGATCACTTGCACCTATGAAAACTGCTAGATGTCATGCTCATGTTTCAATATTAGATGGCCAACTTTATGTCTTGGGTGGTGGAACTCGTGGTGAGTGGTATGACACAGGTATTCTCTTGATCTCTTCCTTTCTCTCTCTGTGTGTGTATCTATATATGTATTTATGATTGTGTGTGTAAGTGTGTACTGTGTAGGGGAGGACTTTGATAATCACCCAAAATATATTCAAGAAATCTAAGAACTTATAAAGTATTTAAGAAGTCTAAGATCTAATTTTAGATGAATGGGGCAAAATTATTGACTGGTGATCTAATTTAGAGAAGGGTGCATTTGATTCCCCCTTTCTTTAAAAGTTATTTTTAAAAAAAATAAAATTAATGACCATAGTTCTTATACTTAGTTGACCCCAATTCCATGTGTACATATGTATACATATGTATGTATCATGCTATTACTAACATGTTATTTTTTCATGTTTAAAGTTGAATCATATGACCCAGTTCTGAATGAGTGGACTATTCGCCCTTCTCTAAATGCAAAAAAGGGAAGCCTAGCTGGTGCTACCTTGAATGGTAAGATTTACGCAATTGGTGGTGGGACTGAAAATGAATACTATGCAGCTGTTGAGATGTTAGACCTTGACATTGGAGTCTGGATTCCATCACATTCGATGCTTGAAAAGGTAAACCTTTATGTACATGAATTGAATGATAAGTACTAAATACCAATGATTTAGCATACCAGTAAGCAAAATGTCATTGAAGTGATTACATATAAAAGAAAAACTTCCAGTTTTTGTATTTATGATAATCGAGTTATGTATAGCAAAAAACAAGTATGCCACGGGCATTGTTGTATAAGTGTATTAGACAAATTGTTGTGTAAGACAAAGGTGTTATCTAATGGATTGTCCAAGCTCTCTTTCCAATTTAAATTGCTATCAGTGAATCAAAAGTTTTTTTGATGGTTGATTTTTGTAAAGATTTGGCAAATAGGGAGGAATAATAGGGTGGGAATATTTCCAAGTTTGATTTCGACTAAAATTTTAGTTCTTGTCGTTATTATTTGACTTTCAAAATGCGATATCTATTGAAGGGAAGAATTGAATTAGGTGAATAGCACTTGTATCCCATTTGGTGTGAGAAGTAACATACCTAACATGTATTAGATAGACTTGGGATCCCATATGCTTTGTGTTAAGGACATGTGTGGATGGTGTACAACTAGTAAATTTGGTAAGCAGTTAATGGACCTACGTGGACAAAGGCTTTACAACTAAGAACTTTGGTACTTATTGAAAAGAACAATTCGAGTACGGAGAGAGGTCTAAACGAGTATTTGGTAGTAACTATGAATTTAAACATATAAGGGGACATGGCTTAATTAGATAGGTGGCTGTCGTAATGTAGCGTTGTCTGTGAACATAACGAGTGTGATCTTAGAGTGTCTGTGTTCTCATAGGATTGTTTTTATTGATGTTTTGATAATCTTTGTGACATATGGACTATTTGTTTAGCGTCTTCGTCTGAAACACCTGCACCGGTTTTGATGTTTTAGGGTTTATAATGCTTGTACTTGTTTAGAATATCTAGATGTTTCATATTGTAATTTATGATATTATAACCTGTTTTGATTAGAAAAGGAAAAGTGTACTGATAAGCTCATATTTACAGGTTTAGATGTTTCATACATGTTTAGAATATTTACATCTTTCAGGGTTTGTAATCTGATTCGATTAGAACATAAGGAGAAGTCTGGTGATAAAGTGTACAAGGCAAAGCATAGGGAGCCTTTTATTAGATTTTGAAACGACACGTAGGACTAGCTTGTTGATAAACTCTATGAGGAGTAAACCTAATATGCTTCTGATGCGAAATAAGTTGATACTCTTGAAAACAACACAACGGACTTGTTATATGTTTTGAATAAAAGTGATACTTGGTGCGGATATTTGGGAAATTAATCCAACGAAACAAACAACTAAATCTCATTAGAGTAATGAACAAATACGTTACACACTCCTCTAGCTTCTTTTACCTGTGATGGTGACTAGCTTATGCTTGAACCAAATGAGGATAAAAACTCCCATAGAAACATGTGCATTGAGACCGCATAAACTACAAGTTTATCGAAATTTGTTCTAAAAAGTAAAGCTTTCTGTTCAGAACTTTTATGCAACAAGTAGCTGTGAATCCAATATCAAGAGGTTGGGAAATACTTCCATTTAGCCGTTGTCTTCTAGACTTGTAAATAGGTGGCTTTTGCCAAAAGTTTGAAAATTTCACAAGCACCCTTTTATCCATTCATGTTAATGTATCCGTCTGATAGTATGTATTTCTTTAGATCATATTTTTTTCTTTGTTAGGGAGTCTAAATTTAGATGATGGCATATACTTGTAACCTGCCAAGATAGCAGTGTCTTGTATAAATGACTCGGTTTATGCTTATAAAGCGTTCTGAAAATATGTATTTATTTCTCAACTTTGTGTTGATATGTCACTGGCTAAATTTCCAACTCTGCTTCCGTCTTGTGTCACTATGTTTTAGGTTATGTAGCATATGGCACATAAGTGACATATATAGTCATAAGTGGGTGGCAGGCTGTGATACTATAAACCTAGCAATAGAGAATAAATAAAGAAATGCATGTCGTTGAAAGTGCTGTACTAGATGAAAGGATCATATATATGTCCAAATGTTTGACTTGGCCCATAGCTTAAAGAAAAGGTGTGACTAATGATCAATTATCATAAGACCATCGTGACAGATGACGTAGAAAGAACTTGTTGAATCCTATTTTAATCTTACTAGCATCCTGTATTCTTGTTGTGTAAATTAGTAAATTGGTAAAGGTGTCTTTTTAGTAATGGAACTGTCATCTTTCATGGCACCCCAAAATGTTGAGAATGCTGCATTGTGCGGCCAAATCTTTATGGTGTTTATTCTTATGATACTATCAATGGAGCAATGGTTCTGTTGAGAATAGGTATGCGAAACTTACCTCAATGGTTTGTTTTCAGCGCTTTTCTTTGGCTGCTGCAGAGCTCAATGGGGCAATTTATGCTGTTGGTGGTTATGATGGAAAAAACTACTTGAAGTAAATATATCATCCTTCCTTTCCATATCTGTTTTGTTGAGGATAAATTAATCTGCATATAACTTGATTGTCCATGATTGGAATATGATATAAGAGTTCTCAAAATGGGCGGGTTGGATAAGGGATCAGATCCAAATAGTCAGCCTTAGTACTGTTTATCCAACTCTTTCGGATCAAAGCCATAATTCAGTTTGAAGTTTATATTTCATTAATTCTCTTAGCCTTACAGAGATCTTTTATTTTTATTTTGATCTTAGCACTGCTGAACGGTTTGATCCAAGAGAACCTTCTTGGACAAGGATTGAGAGCATGAACACAGTGAGGGGTTGCCCTTCTTTGGTCGTTCTGAATGAAAAATTGTAAGCTATGCATATCTGTTTTGTTTTACGTTTGGAAAATTGGGTGGGCCAGTAACAATCGACTCTTTTTTACACTCATAAAAAAATAGAGGAGAGGAGAGTATAACTGGTCAAAAGGTATAAATTTTCCGTACATGGCAGGTTGGCTTTCGAAGAATGAAACTTTACTAATAAATAAAATGATTTTGGAGGTATTATGCAATACCTACTTTTATGGGCGATTATTGACCCATCTTACCCTTTCAATTTTTTACTCCTTATCGATAAGACCATAATCCGAGTTGACCCATTTAGCAGTAAATGGGTCGAAGTTGCCACCTCTATACTGTTTAAAAATTCAGAATGAATTTGGGTATAAGTTTCTCATTATTGTTTAACAGGTATGTTTTAGGGGGGTTTGATGGTAGTGCAATGGTTCCAAGTGTAGAAATCTATGTTCCTCGACGTGGGTCATGGGTGATCGGAGAGTCGATGAGTTACCCCAGGGGATTTTCAGCTGCTGCAGCTGTTAAAGAATCTATCTACATCCTTGGAGGACTTAAAAGAGGTGACGACATCAATGACTGTAAGTGATATTATCATTTACTAACATGTATGTAGAGGCGGGTAATGGGTCAAAACAGGCTGGGTTGACCCGATAACAATTTTTTTGTCCTTTTAAAATTATACATAAATAACAATTAATGCATCAAGTACTAATACAATGATGTTAGGTTACTTTTTGGAATTAAAGAGTACTGTTGTATATTAAAAACTTTAAAGTTTTGAAAGTGTTAATAGGTGATTTCCAAGTGATTTGATGCGTTTGACCCAAAATATCTCATGTTCCCATAGATGGAATGAAATTACCTGGCTAACTTGTCATCATGACAGGTTGAATGCTACAAGGAAGGCCAAGGCTGGGAAACTCTTGACACGAAGGCTGGTAGCCGGAGATGCTTTTTCTCGGCTGTTGCACGATGAAGCATGTAACTTGAATGCCATAATAAGATGGTGGTCTTAGCTTGGAGCCTTATGATACATGTATAATCTTCCATACTCTAGCTCTCTATGTGAATCTCCACGTTCCGATTTTGGTTGCAAATATTAATGACCGAGTTTAGGCTTGAAGAGATGCCTTTGTTTGTTGGGGCGAAAAAGTATGTATCTTGCATGATGAATATACAGAAATGGATGCTAGTGATACCATGAGGTCTTGCTCGAACAAACACCACATATTTATGTACTAGTGGTCGGTCCACAAGAGCCATCACTAATTCATTCACTATATATATAAAGTTATAAACTTCGGTTTTTGAAAATGGGTGGGTTCCGTTTTTTTTTTTTTTTTTTTTTTTTTTGGTTTCAGACTTTTTTTCCTTTTCTTTCTATAACAATTTTAGCTTATCAAATTAAAAATAAAACATTTATTTGAAACAATACGATAAAGAAGCTGGAAACCTATAATTGATTTTAGGTATGTTATTTTATTCTTTATGGAACTTTTGTAAATGGAATTGATTTGGTTCTTTTTGATGTAAAACATACAATTTTTGATGTAAATTATATAATTGATCTGGATTACGTGATTATATGTGTGAATGTGTGATTCGATTAATCTTTGGTCGGATATAAAACTGATTCAACATATACTGATGATAACCCGGGCCCAGTGGATACTACAACAACTACTTCAACAGGCATGTTATTCAATTGGGTTGCCCTCACATGAAAGATGCAGGCCCAAAGTCCCTTTATTTAGTGTTTTTAATTTACTCGTTTATTTCCAGTATTTGAACTATTCTAGATTAGTTGCTGAGTCAGACTGTTTACTTTTATTATGTTGCCATGATCGACGTGGGGATCATGGGAGTTAGTTTTCTTGTGTAGTCTTTTATTTAAGAATGATGAAGTGAATGAAAAAGGGGCTTTTTCGGTTTCATCTATTATCTTGAGATTCATTTTTGCGAGTCTATTGAGAATCCTAGCTAAATCGATTTGGCAAACGAGTTGTGATCAAAGGATCACGGTTTAAGTCCTCGGTGGTGAACCTGTAACTGGGAACTTGAATCGTTGCCCAACGGTTAACGAGTGGTGTAACTGTATCTCCTTATCCGTTGTCTTCTAAACTCTTAATTGAACTTTTGTCGGGTCCAGTATTGCTCATAACATATAATTTTGGTTTTGTTTGATTTATATAGAATGATTTTTCATATGCATGGTTTTTATAAAAAGTTGGTTTTTGGTTTTTTCGGTTAAGAATTTTTTTAAATTTGTTTAGGTTTTTTGATTTTTCTCGCCCTTTTATTATGGAAACATGTGATAGTATAGAAATCTATGCAATCAAAGATATTAATTATGTTTTTCAGTCTATGTAGTTCATTGGATACATTTTTTTATCATGTGATTTATTAAACAGTCAAAGCTTAAGTAATTCAAAAAAAAGCTTGAAGAAATGTATGTCTGGGTGAAGTGAAGATCCGTGAACATGTCAAAGAATCATAACAAGACAATCAAACATAATAAACAAGTGTTGACAAATTGCTCGCTTATCCCACACTGTTGAGCCTAACCAACAACACACGCCCTTGATCGTTGACAGCCTGAAGCCCTGAACTGATAAACATTATGCAGCAAACAGGCTCATTCAATGCGATTGACATTTGCATTGAGGCTTGCATAAAGACGCCAATTTGGTAGACAATAATGAGAAATAATAAGATATCATCAAAATAGCTTGTTCACAAGATGATGACACGTGAAAACCACTTCTCTTCACTATTCAAATACTTCCTATATATAGAGAGAGAAAGTACCTGACTCCACCATATTTACACATTGATCGAATACGAATCAACACTCTATTGATCCTCCATTGTATTCGATCACGCATCTATCTGTTATAGTTGTCATGCAATAAAGTGTAGTAAAGTTTATACTTCATCAAACTTACTTCCATGCTGCACCTTATATATATGATTAAAATAAAGAAATATCCATGAAAATTAATACTTTGTGTCGTAGTATTCATTTTTTTCTATCATATTAAGCAAAAAATACTGGGACCAACAAAGTTAAAATACATTCCGTTTTTTAGGAAATTTAGGTAACAAAAGTTAACTTTTTATGGAGTATAGCCTTAAGTGTAAAACTAAAATAATCCATCCAAGTAGAATTTATCAAATAAATTTACAATACATTCACTAGTCACTACCGCTACATACAAATATTATATTAGTTAAAAATATTCAAAACAAATAAAAATGCTATAACCTGTAGCAACCTTATCCTAAGAACTTATTAATTCATAAGCACCCATCCTCAAGTCACTTCCATTTTTCTCAAAAAACATCTGAATTTTTATTTTCAAAAATAACAAGAAACAACAAGCATAACTTTTGTTTTATACAAGACCAAAAGGTGACAAAATTTAATGTATAGACTAAATTCTAAAACGGATATATTTTGATGTAGGCCCTTTGGGATTCTTCTAGGTTCTGGCCAACAACTATTACAAAAAGTGATACATCTAAAATAATTTTTAATCATTCATAATAATGTTATTTAATATATATAATTACACACTATATAATCTTTTATATATACTAAAAGACAACTAATCTAACCTCAATTGACCAATCACAGGTTTCAATTTTCTCGAAATTAATTAAATCAACACATGTCTAAATTAATTTACACTTTTTGGTTTTCATCACCAATTTACACTTTAACCTAATTTAAAAATAATTAATACTTTATTGCATAATATCTATCTAATAACAAAATATAGTTTTTTTCATTAGTATTTGTAATCAGACTATAATTAGGATAATCATTGTTGTTACTAATAATTTGAATCAAACTATAATTAATACTTTATTGCATAATGTCTATCTAGTAACAAAATATAGTTATTAGAATTGTAATCAGACTATAGTTAGGATAATCATTGTTGTTATTAATAATTTGAATCAAACTATAATTAATACTTTATTGCATAATGTCTATCTAATAACAAAATATAGTCATTAGAATTGTAATCAGACTATAGTTAGGATAATCATTGTTGTTATTAATAATTTGAATCAAACTATAATTAATACTTTATTGCATAATGTCTATCTAATAACAAAATATAGTTTTTTTCATTAGTATTTGTAATCAGACTATAATTAGGATAATCATTGTTGTTACTAATAATTTGAATCAAACTATAATTAATACTTTATTGCATAATGTCTATCTAATAACAAAATATAGTTTTTTTCATTAGTATTTGTAATCAGACTATAATTAGGATAATCATTGTTGTTACTAATAATTTGAATCAAACTATAATTAATACTTTATTGCATAATGTCTATCTAATAACAAAATATAGTTTTTTTCATTAGTATTTGTAATCAGACTATAATTAGGATAATCATTGTTGTTACTAATAATTTGAATCAAACTATAATTAATACTTTATTGCATAATGTCTATCTAATAACAAAATATAGTTTTTTTCATTAGTATTTGTAATCAGACTATAATTAGGATAATCATTGTTGTTACTAATAATTTGAATCAAACTATAATTAATACTTTATTGCATAATGTCTATCTAATAACAAAATATAGTTTTTTTCATTAGTATTTGTAATCAGACTATAATTAGGATAATCATTGTTGTTACTAATAATTTGAATCAAACTATAATTAATACTTTATTGCATAATGTCTATCTAATAACAAAATATAGTTTTTTTCATTAGTATTTGTAATCAGACTATAATTAGGATAATCATTGTTGTTACTAATAATTTGAATCAAACTATAATTAATACTTTATTGCATAATGTCTATCTAATAACAAAATATAGTTTTTTATTAGTATTTGTAATCATACTATAATTAGGATAATCATTGTTGTTACTAATAATTTGAATCAAACTATAATTAGGATATTATGAATTATATTAAAAGTTAATTGTAAATTTATCATCGCCCTTAAAACACTCCTTACAAAAAAAAGGTTCTTTTGTCGAGCACCTAAAATTTGACCAAAACAACAAAAAAGGGCCCGGATGCTTTCCCAACTACAAATTACAATAACGTCTTGATTGAGTTGTTGCAAGGACCATAAACACAAACATATATCAAACATCACATGATCATAGCAACATCTCCTCATACTTTACAACTATCCAAATGCAACTATACATTCAACCAAAGCTTTCCATATAATTCACATGACATGTTGGACCCATAAACTAGTTAACAAATTTAATGGCATTAAACACCGAATACCACGACATAATTAATGGGTTCAAAAAAAGAAAGCTAAGGCCGTCTCCAACGGGTAAGGTGAAAGCGCCGTGAAGGGCCTTTCGTGTGCAAATGGGTTGGACCCCGGTGTGAAAAGCCCGGGCGAAAAGCCAGATTGTTTTGCGATGATGGGTTGAAGTCAAAGGTTTTTTTTTAGGGCTAATAGGTTGTAAAGTCATACTAGTCGACTTTTGCTATGTAATCCCTAAAAACCTCCTAATTTAATGATAAACGGTGTAATATATTCTTAATTAGGGGATTAAGAATACCACTTAAAAATTTAAGCGGTTTTGTCCGCCGGAAAACTTCAAAAATGCAAAAAGAAACTTCAGATTGCCGGAAAATATGCAAAAATGCTATGAAGTAATTAATCAACAGATAAGAAATCAGAACAGTGCCTTGATGATGATTATTACTCGTACTATTAAAGATAGGTAAGCAGCATCAATAACTAACTAGCTAAGAAGAAATTAACGTACGCTGTTGTTGTTGTTCATCATCAAGAGACTTGCTGCTTTCATGATCAGTATCCATGTTTTCGTTTTTCTTCTTGTTCCTGGCCATTTCCTCTTTTCCTTCCTCCTCTTTTCCGGCAATCTGACATATTTTCCGGAGAGTCTCAATCGGAATAATTTTTGCATAGGGTTGTGCGGAATCAATTTTTGAGTCGATTGGTGGTGGTTTCAAGTCTTAATTCGAAGGAAAAACAAAGTTATCGAAGTTTTAATTTTTACGGCGAATCACCATTTTTTCCGGCGACCTTTTTATTCGATTTCTGTTGCTGAGGGTTTGTTCACGGTGTGATTCTGAGTATTTTGGTGAAACGTTCGTGTTCTAATTCGAAGTATTGAAGCCGTAATATGCATTTGAAGTTTTCCGGCGAATCACCATTTTTTCCGACGACCTTTTTATTCGATTTCTGTTGCTGAGGGTTTGTTCACGGTGTGATTCTGAGTATTTTGGTGAAACGTTCGTGTTCTAATTCGAAGTATTGAAGCCGTAATCTGCATTTGAAGTTTCCCGGCGAATTTTCCGGCCAAACACACACAAAACAGCTTTTGGAAAACCGGATAGTGGTTTTGATACCCACAATAGATCGCGTTTACACACAGTTGGCTTAG
The DNA here is from genome assembly GCA_034093135.1 of Erigeron breviscapus. NCBI lineage: Eukaryota > Viridiplantae > Streptophyta > Magnoliopsida > Asterales > Asteraceae > Erigeron > Erigeron breviscapus. The sequence goes on along the minus strand of CM067171.1, from coordinate 82,446,055 downwards.
ATTAGGAGGTTTTTAGGGATGATACCTTACATAGCAAAAGTCGACGAGTATGATACCTTTATAACCTATTAGCCCTTTTTTTACTCTGTTCATACATACATATATATGTATTTTTATAGATATATGTTAATATGTATATTGTGAGTCAAGTTCAGTATGAAAAGTTAGAGATGACCTAAAAGAGGTGAAGATAAGCAGGCATATCTACGCAATTGAAAACAAACACTGATCTGCCTTTGACAAGCTAAAAGCCAAAAAGAAGGTCACTTTTACATTCTTTGCTGAGCTTGATTATATTGATGTCTATTAATTTAAGACTCGAAAAGCGAAATGCCAAAAGAGGATAAGCAAGCATCTTTAAACACTTGGTTACAATCACACAATGTTGCTTTTCTAGGGAAAAGGTTTTAAATGTTGGTCTCTGTGGTAAACCAAGGCTTGGGGCTGTTCAGGGAAATGCATTTGGGATTGCATTTAGAAATATAGCTGAGGAGACAGGGGCCGAGTTTTTTCATGAGCTTTTCGAGTCATCATGGATTGTTTTGGATGCTGGTGCTGTAAATTCATTCATGATTAGGCTAACCAATAGGCTACGGTGAACAACTGTTATATCCAAGAGCTGGTATAAGCAATCTTTCTACTTGCATTTGGTTTACTTGATAGTTGTTTTTTTCGTTTCATGTATTATGATATTATCTTAGTGTTGTTGAAAGTCTGCAAGTCCTTCAATAGAGAAGATCTTGACCGAAACTGAACTGGCCCATGTAAGATGAAGGCCTTATAGTTGCGTTTTGGGTCAACTTGGCCCGTTTTGACATTTACCAAATAATTACCCATTTTGTCATGAATCCATATATACCTGTTACATCACATTCTAAAAAGGCATAAAGGTTTGACCAAGAAACTTTCTATTGGTGCAGAAGTTGGTCTCATCGTCTACTCAGAAATCAACCATGTGTTGGTTACTCCAGTGAGTTGTGAGGGGAAAGAAAAGGAGCACTGAGAAAGTTGTCGAAAGGAGGCTAAGGCGAATCATAAAGAACAGAGAGTCACTTGCAAGATCACGGGCACGTAAGCAAGTTAGTTTGTTTCTAAACTTATTTCTTTTATCTTTCTTTTCTTCTATGCGAAATGTTATTTCCATGTGTTACAACATTAAACATCTTTTTCACTTACTTAGTTATGTTATATATCACATGCTTTTACAAAAACGCATGATTAATATGTTCCACAGTTGTGCAGGTCTCTTCGGGGTTTTGAAGATGACATTGAGGGCCTTGAGGAATTCGTAGCGACCAAGTCTATTTAGGTAGATTGATGGAAGGACGGTGTTTGTGGAAATCAAGGGGATAGTGTGATTATGTTTTTTTTTGGGGGTTTGAAGTTTTCATGTTTAAGAAATCTGGCACCATGTTGATCTTTGAATCGTTGCTTTTGAAAATTATGTTGATGCCATTGTTGGCCTTTGGTTTTTTGTGTTTTGAATGTCAAAGATGATGCTCCGAACACTTTTTCCAATCACAACCATCTCGGCCGTGCAGCGCACGGGCCTGCACTCTAGTAATAAAAAACATAAAACTCAAATTCATGAATATCGTAAAATTAAGAGAAACTTCTTCAATAAGTTTTAAAACCTATATATGTTAGAATATGAGTATACAAACACATAACAAATCACGAGTACGCAACGGAAGAATCGAAACAAATATGCAATCAAATAATTAACAAAGGGAATTGAATGTGTACCTTATGCAAAGCTTCCAATAAAGTTATTAATAATTAGATTATTATTAATTTAGGGTTTAAAGTAAAACCCCTCTACGATTGCACACTAGACACCCTTGTATTGTATGCTAGTACCTGAATCACGAACAAACCCTTTTGCTTAAACCCTTGGATCGAACCTAGCTAAAACCCTAGCTATAAAATCGAAACCGAAAACCCTTTGTGAAGGGGAGTTCGGCCGAACCAAGAAAGAGGGAGAGAGGAGAGAAACTTATGTGTGAATTGATGCAAAAACCCTTAGACTTATGCATCTATTTATAGGGAGATATTAGGGCATAATTACTTGGTGAACAAGTCAATTAAGGCCTCTAATGAGCCTCATAAAACCGGCCCCCCTATGGAATTAGAGCCCAACTCTAATTTCCATATTTCACATTTTTATCCTCCATTTAATTAATTAAATATAATTAACCCCTTAATATATTTAAATTAATCATTTCGTGATTATATTTTAATTAATATATTATACAATATACTAATTAATAATATAAGGTTACCGTGTCATTTCGTGTGACCCCGTAGACTTAAATTATTTCCGGACATACGTTTTATATTTAATATGATCACACTCCAACAGCTCCCACTTGAGCATATTATTTATAAAAGTAATAACATTGGTTAGCGTCTAGCAACACGCCAATGCTCCCGGAAATATTTAAGAATAGTTTCTTAATTTTGCCAATTTGAAATGATTTAGTCTTTAATATCCCTTTGTTCAGATACCCTTGTTAATTATGAATATGGATCAATGTCATTTCATAATTTAACAATTTTGTTTCTCATTTCTACAATTAATCAAGATTACCAAATTAATCAAGACTTCCTCTTGAGTTCATTTTGGGTGCGACCGCACAAAAATCTTTAATTAATTAATGAGGGCGCCAAATGGTATCATTTTTCAGTTGCAAATTGAAGGAACAAATCCTGTATTGACTACAAGTGTCTGGCCATGTCGTTTCTTAACATTTCTGAAAATAGCCCTTTATTACTACCTTGTTCAGGATAGTTAGAACTACAATCTAGAAATGCAATCCACACAAGCATATCTCACTTGCATTTCAAGTCTAAGGATAAACAAAGCAACCATTTCACGAATTTCACTTAATGACGCAGATCCATAAAATGAAATTCGTTATGTGGGGTAAGTCCAATATTCATCTTTTGAATATTACGTGAGTTTGGTACGATCCACCATCTTCAAAATATTCCCTTAAATATTTTCACCAATCTCTCACAATTGTCGTACTTTAATTACATTCCCATATAATTAATCGACAATGGACGTTTAGAATTGTTAGGACCAGTTCACCTGGAACTGGCCAGTCACCAGTTCACACTGACCAGTTCACCAGTTGCATCTGGTGACCAGTAAACTGGTGACCAAGAAGATTTGTCGAGAAATATATTGAAGTCCAGTTGCACCGTACAGTTAACGCAACTGAAGACTTCCTCCAGTTGAGAACTGCCCAAGTTGAAGAAACATTCCAGTTGAAGTCGAAGACAACAAATGGAAGAAAGAGAATGACAATGGCAGCAAAGCCCAGTTGACATTCTAGTCAGTTACAAACTGGAGACCATCAGTGGAAAGCCCTTACAAAGCTTTACACTGATTACGAGGAATTGACTTGTATACTTTATGTACCTTTACCCGGATAATAAGCCTTATCTTATTATTTAAGTATTAAAAGGTACATAAAGGTGGTTGTGTAAAGTCACTTTAACATGCGACTTTACAACACTTTTTAAGGAATTAAATGCTATTCCTTAAATGCTTCCAACCACATTTGTACGGCTAAAGTTAACATCCCAATGTTAACTTTGCCTATAAATACAAGTCATTGCACAACCAAGAATTCAAGTTACTTCACAAAAACGGATAACTTCATACTTTGCAAACCTGCAATATTCTTGGTGAACTTGTGCAATATTCTCTCAATCGCTAAAAGGAACATTTCACTACTTTAAGTGTTTCGATTGTTGAAGAGAAATTCCAAGTATAGATCAATTGTATTTCATAGGTTGTTAGGATATTTACATTCGTGTATTATCTTGGTTCCGCATCAACCTTGTAATTTGTTTAATATCAATAAATAAATTACACTTTGAAAACTACATATTGTCTCATCAAGATTGTTTACAAGTTATTTGTATTATTGCATTGTTCTTTACTTATTGTCTTTATAAGTAATCTATCTAGAACTTGGTATATACCACTGCAACTGGTCGTCTCCAGTTCAGTAAGTATATTGCAAAGTAACTCCACCATCGACATAGAGGTGTCTTCAGTAGTACCATCTAACAGTTGGGACTTACAAGTGGTATCAGAGCAGAAGGCTAATAAACTTGCCTAGATCTGCAAAGATGAACACTACTGAAGGTGGAGATGGTTCTGGTTCAGGTGAAAACCCATCGAACACTAATGCACAACCTTTTCAAAACGTTAACACCAACCCTCCTCCTCCTTCTACCCCAAACCACGTCCATGTACATTACTCTAACACTCCTGTTCCAAAATTTGATGGAAACAGTGAGACTTTTGGTACATGGAAAGCTAGAATGCTGTTGCATTTTGGTGGTATTGAGAGGTATATGTTGAAAATCCTTAAGGATGGACCATATATACCTATGTCCATTGGGGTGAGTCCTCTTCTTGATCCTACTGGAAGAAGAGGCTCAAGGGAAAAGCCAAAAGACCATTGGTCTGATGAGGATCGCAGACTGGTGGACTTGGACACCAGACTGAAAAACATGATCCTTGGGGCTGTCCCTGAAGACCTAATTCCAACACTTGTGTTGTTTCCCAGTGCCAAGTCTATGTGGGATGAATTAGTGATTCAATTTGAAGGAGGTGATGACACAATCGTCACCAGAAAAGTTGCCTTGAACAAGAAGTATGAATCCTTCTTTGCCTTGCCCAATGAAAGTTTAACTGGTACATACACCAGATTTTCTAGCCTCATCAATCAGTTGAGAGGTTTTGGTGTAGAGAAGGATAAGGATATTCTTCTTGAGAAGTTTTGTGATATTCTTCCTTCCAAATGGGAAAACATGGTTCTTGTCTTGAGACAAGGTAAAACCTTGCACACTCACTCTTGCATCGCTCTATGGAGCCTTCAGATTCACTGAAGATAATAATGCTGCAAGACTTGTGGCTGAGCAAGATGCCATGAACCATGCTCATAGTCCCAAGGTTGCTAATACAATTGAGCGACCTTGTGCTGCTTTAATGTCTGCAGATTAGAATGTGATTTCCTATATCAATATGTCATCTACATAAGACAAGGAAAGTAACATTACTCCCACTAGCTTTGCGATATACACATGGCTCATCAGGATTTTGAGCAAAACCAAACTTATTGATTTCCTCATCAAACCTTTTATTCCAACTCCTTGATGCTTGCTTCAATCCATAAATGGACCTTTGAAGTTTTCATACTTTGTCGGGATGTTTTGGATCGACAAAACCTTCTGGTTGTACCATATAGACTTCCTCGTCTAGAAAACCATTTAAGAAAGCGGTTTTGACATCCATTTGCCATATCTCATAGTCATAGTACGCTGCTATGGCTAAGATGATCCTAATAGCTCTAATGTCCGCAACGGGAGAAAAGGTTTCCTCATAATCAACTCCGAAAAGTTGAGTATAACCTTTCGCCACAAGACGAGCTTTATAGGTGTGTACATTTCCATCCATGTCGGTCTTCTTCTTGAAGATCCACTTACACCCAACGGTTCTACCATTTGGTGGAAGATCAACCAAGCTCCAGACTTGATTGTCTTTCATGGATTTCATTTCCACATTCGCAGCTTCAAGCCATTTGTCAGATTCCGGATCTGATAATGCAGCATTGAAATTAGGAGGTTCATTCAAATCTCCTACTACGTGTTCTTCAGACTCAATCATAAGATTTAATCTATCACGAGCACGTATTGTCCTTGAAGACCTACGAAGTGGAATCGCTTCATCTTCAACTTGTAGTTCATCTTGAGATTCATCTCTTTGAACATTTTCCCCCCCAAGTTGAAGATTTCTAGTGCTTTCAGAAGTTGACACATCTTCTTGAGTTTCATCAAGTTCAACAATCCTCCCACTGTCCTTCTTGAGATATGAGTTTCCTTTCAAGGAACTCAGCAAATCGATGTACCTTGACAGTGTTTTCCGTAGGAAAGTAGAAGTAGTAACCCATTGTTTCCTTTGGGTATCCTACAAAGATGCACTTAATAGATCTAGATTCAAGTTTGTCAGGCATATCTCGTTTCACGAGTGCCTCACATCCCCAGACCCTTAAGTAAGACAATATGGGAACACTCCCATGCCACAATTCATGCGGTGTCTTGTCAACCTTCTTGGTTGGAACCATATTGAGAATGCGAACAGCAGTCTCTAGGGCATAATCCCAAAACAAAAAAGGAAGAGTTGTATGATTCATCATCGATCGAACCATTTCCAACAATGTTCGATTCCTCCTCTCCGAAACACCATTATGTTGAGGAGTATATGGAGGAGTAAGCTGTTGAACAATGCCACAAGCTTTGAGATAATCTTTAAACTCTTGACTTAAGTATTCACCACCGCGATCCGAACGAAGAATCTTGATGGTTTTACTGAGTTGATTCTCCACTTCACTTTTAAATTCCTTGAATGTTTCAAAGACTTCATGTTTATGTTTAAGCAAGTAAACATAACCATAACGACTGAAATCATCCGTAAAAGTGACGAAGTAGCTAGCACCTTTCCTTGACACATGCCTAAATGGACCACACACATCTGTGTGTATTAGTCCAAGTAGCTCTTTAGCCCTTTCCGGTTTATTTAGAAAAGGTTTTCTTGTCATTTTGCCGGATACACAAGATACGCATTTTTCAAATGATTCATCATTTGTTTGTAAGACACCGTCCCTTTGAAGTCTTTCAATGCGTTTCTTGCCTATATGTGCAAGACGACAATGCCAAAGATAAGTCGAGTCCGAACTGGGCTTGACTCGTTTGCTAACTTGATACATTGAATTATCCTTTGAATCACAACCACGCATATCAATTTCATAAATACCATCATAAGCAATAGCATTAAAATAATGAACATTATTTCAAGAAACTGAAATACCAATATCATTAAAAACATTAATGAATCCGTTGTTTTTCAACAAAGAAACTGAAATGACACCTCTAGTAATAGAAGGTGCATAATGACAATTGTCTAAAACAATTATTAAACCACTAGGTAAAACCAAATGATAGTCGCCGACTTCTTCTACAGCTGCCGGTAGGCCATTTCCCACGAACAGTTGTAAAGATCCCGGCTTCAGTTTCCTTCTCCTTCTAAGCCCCTGTAATGAATTACAGATATGAGTACCACACCCAGTGTCGTAAACCCATGAATTACGCTTAGAAAATGAATATAATTCAATTGTGAAGATACCTGAAGTACTGGCCGAACCAGTTCTGCTTCTTCTTCAACTCAGCGAGATACTTTAGACAATTCCGCTTCCAATGTCCCACTTCATTGCAGTGATAACAAGGTTTCCTTAGCAGAATTTTCCTTTTTCGCCGGAGGGGTCTTCTTAGGTTTAGGAGTAGCAACTTGCTTTCCTTTATCCTTCTTTCTTGCCCTTTCCCTTCGGTTGTTTCCCTTTTTGGACCTTTCCCCCCTTGATCATGAGAACTTGGGGTGTAGGAGATTTCTTTGGAAGCTTCTTTTCATACTCATTCGCCATGGCATGAAGTTCAGCAATGGTTTTATTCATGCTATGCATATTATAATTGAGCATAAATTCCGAAAAATCCTTAGACAAGGACTTGAGAATCATGCCAATAGTAATAGCCTGAGGATAAGCATAATTCAACCTTTCCAATTGCTCAAAATACCTCTTCATCTTGAGGATATGAGGACTAACCGGTTTTCCCTGCTCATGTCGCAAGTCATGAAGTTGATCAACTAGGTCAAACAACTCCACTCCGGCTTGCTTTTCGTACAAAGACTTGAGTTCAGTAAGCATATCACATGGAAATGAATGCTCAAATTGCTTTTGAAGGTCAGCATTCATGCTTCCCAACATCAGACAAGCAACCTCATTATGTCTATCATACGCAACAGCATAATCAGCCATTTCCTGATTAGTAGCATTGGCACCCGTAACAACGGGTCTCTCCTCTTCAAGGACTTGCAATTTCTTTTCAGCTCTTAAAACAATCCTTAGCTGACGAAACCAGTCATTGAAGTTTGGTCCAGAAAGTTTTCCCTTTCTAGCATCGACCTAAAAGCCGATTGATGTATGTTTTGAGTAGGATTTGTTGTTGCCATCTACAAAACAGACAAAAAGTTCAATTATCGGTGTTTTCGATAATAATCCTTAAGAAAATGTAATTACCCTTGTTAAATTCATCTAACAAATTACTTTTCACTAAGGCTAGGATCCAACTTGACATACAATCATTTCATCAGTTGATCTGCTAGAAATGACGGTATTCAAAAGGTAATCGAGAATCGATAATTACATTCATGCAACTCCTAGAGTTATGGACTTACAACAACACTGTAAAGGGGTATTAAGTGTTTTGTAAACATGTTTTGTCCCATCTTATGCCACGGGTTAAGGTCTCACCTCTTAACTCATTTTAAGTCGCCCAATTAAGAACATGTAGATAGTCCACCGCTGTCTCACAACGGAGTGGTAATCTACCTTGAAGAGATACAATCCGCCTATGGTCTCACATAGGAGCGAAAAGCATTGGCAAGTTTTCTAATCAAAGTGGGTGGCAATGAATTAACTTTAAATGGGTAATGCATTTGATGTGAATCAAAAGTTTATGTATGAAGACTCATGCATAATCTTCATAACATAATATTTAATAAAATCATTTTTATGGTCTTAACAACACAAGAGAGCTCGGTAGCTCCATTTGAACGCACAAAGAAGCGCAAGGGCAAAGGTTTGCGATGAACGCAATTAAAAATCCGTCCTTTTAGAAGGCTAGCGCACTCCGGCTTATACCTCTCTTAGAGTTTGTTCAAATGGGTGAGCCGGTATATCTCAAGGTTGTAAGACCCAAATTTTATTAATGAAATCTCTATTTCGATAGTTCTTAGTCAAGTTTATATTTTTCAAAGAAACAATTTTTGCATCACCTTTATACATCCTTATAAACAAGCAAAAATTAATAAACTTACTAATTTCCATATTTCACATTTTTATCCTCCATTTAATTAATTAAATATAATTAACCCCTTAATATATTTAAATTAATCATTTCGTGATTATATTTTAATTAATATATTATACAATATACTAATTAATAATATAAGGTTACCGTGTCATTTCGTGTGACCCCGTAGGCTTAAATTATTTCCGGACATACGTTTTATATTTAATATGATCACACACCAACATATAAATGGCACGTAATCATTAATGAGATATCGCAAGAGGTTGAAATGTTTCGATTTTAAACGTGAGGTGAGTTTAATTGAATAAAGATGTTAAATACGAATACAGTATTCGACTCATTATTAAATTATTAAATATTAATAAATGAAATTAAAAAAACATTAAGATAAGAAAAAAATGACATTTAAGCAAAAAACTTACATGTCATTTAAATATGTAGCTACATAAGTAAAAAACTATCCTCTTTTATTTATTGAATACAATTACTTTACTTAATTTAAATTAATCATTTCGTGATTTATATTTTAATTAATATATTATACAATATACTAATTAATAATATAAGGTTACCGTGTCATTTCGTGTGACCCCGTAGGCTTAAATTATTTCCGGACATACGTTTTATATTTAATATGATCACACACCAACATATAAATGGCACGTAAGTCATTAATGAGATATCGAAAGTAATAAATGTTTCGATTTTAAACGTGAGGTGAGTTTAATTGAATAAAGATGTTAAATACGAATACAGTATTCGACTCATTATTAAATTATTAAATATTAATAAATGAAATTAAAAAAACATTAAGATAAGAAAAAAATGACATTTAAGCAAAAAACTTACATGTCATTTAAATATGTAGCTACATAAGTAAAAAACTATCCTCTTTTATTTATTAAATATAATTAACCCCTTAATATATTTAAATTAATCATTTCGTGATTATATTTTAATTAATATATTATACAATATACTAATTAATAATATAAGGTTACCGTGTCATTTCGTGTGACCCCGTAGGCTTAAATTATTTCCGGACATACGTTTTATATTTAATATGATCACACACCAACATATAAATGGCACGTAAGTCATTAATGAGATATCGCAAGAGGTTGAAATGTTTCGATTTTAAACGTGAGGTGAGTTTAATTGAATAAAGATGTTAAATACGAATACAGTATTCGACTCATTATTAAATTATTAAATATTAATAAATGAAATTAAAAAAACATTAAGATAAGAAAAAAATGACATTTAAGCAAAAAACTTACATGTCATTTAAATATGTAGCTACATAAGTAAAAAACTATCCTCTTTTATTTATATAGTGAAAAATCCAACTTTCTAAAATTTTAATATATTTCACATTTTAATCCTCCTTTTAATTAATTAAATATAATTAACCCCTTAATATATTTAAATTAATCATTTCGTGATTATATTTTAATTAATTAAATATAATTAACCCCTTAATATATTTAAATTAATCATTTCGTGATTATATTTTAATTAATATATTATACAATATACTAATTAATAATATAAGGTTACCGTGTCATTTCGTGTGACCCCGTAGGCTTAAATTATTTCCGGACATACGTTTTATATTTAATATGATCACACACCAACATATAAATGGCACGTAAGTCATTAATGAGATATCGCAAGAGGTTGAAATGTTTCGATTTTAAACGTGAGGTGAGTTTAATTGAATAAAGATGTTAAATACGAATACAGTATTCGACTCATTATTAAATTATTAAATATTAATAAATGAAATTAAAAAAACATTAAGATAAGAAAAAAATGACATTTAAGCAAAAAACTTACATGTCATTTAAATATGTAGCTACATAAGTAAAAAACTATCCTCTTTTATTTATATAGTGAAAAATTACTTTACTAAAGCATTTTAGAATATATTTTTTGTAATTATATTTATGATCAATATGTTTACAGAGAATAACATAACCATATAGTGTTTGGTAATTTTATCAAGTATATAAAAACCAGGATAAATAAATACCAAAAACTGGCTTGAATGCTGTAATGTCAATTCATATATTGAAAAAATTAATGACAATCCAATTATTATATCTTAAATTTTTGATGACTTTGTGCGTCGTTTTAAAAACAGTGTATTTGAATTTGTTATTTTTAGTAAAGATAGTATTTTGAATTGCACTTTATCTCATCAAACAATAATGAATACCCTTAATGATCAAATCCATAAAATGTGAGAAAAACTCCAATTGCATTCGGTGTGAAGTTGGTTAATGAAAAAGTGATAATGAGTCGTATTTCCATTTTTTTTTATTACTTGGGTTATAAACGAAAAGGCGAACACAAACAATGTATTTTTATGTTAATTTATTCATTTTTAGCCGAAGCATAAAGGGTTAAATTAAAAATATTTATTTATTTTTCATTACTTTTATACTTTTATACTACTATATAAAGATTATATACTTTTGTTGAAAAATTAGAAAAAGAAGAGATGTGAAATAACCATCTTACCCTTAATAAATTAATTTACATCATTAGTCCTTTATCTTTTAAAATATATCTACTACTCTTTTAGATCAATTTTATTTACATCATTTACCACCATCACTCACCGCTACCGCCATCACTCGCCGCCACCACCATACAACAACAACAACAACAATACCCAATCCCTGAGCGGGGTACGGGGGAGGTGAGTTGTAGACAGTCTTACCCCTACCCAAAGGTAGAGAGACTGCTTCCATAAGGACCTCCGGCCATAAAGAGGTAAAAGTCGAAAAAGGTGTAAAGAGATTAGGTTACATACCTGTCGGTCAAAAGCATCATGATAAAATAAAAATACCTGTTTACTGAAGTATCCCCGACTACGTTGGTAGTAGGGAAGAGAAGCCGGCATGCGCCCTAAAAATACTTTAACACAGGTTTGACAATACATAAAGCAATAGCATATGAGCATATTAAACAACATAAAAATTATAAAACATAAAAACGTAACCTGCTGCAGGAAACCCAACAAGTGATAGGGAACAACCAAGCATACAAACATATAGATATGGAAAACGACCATGCCAGACAGAAAAACATGCACTGAACTACCTGAAAAACTTAGGCCACCTAACTAAAACTAGTCCTAGTCCTCTCATATAACTCTCCAAAAAACGCCTAAAACTAATCCTATTCCTCTATACACTCTCAAAGGTCATGTCCTCCTAGGCAATTTGGGGGTAACAACGCTAGAGTAACCTCCCCCTCGGTTTGGGCGGCCAAACCACTACGGAGGTCACAGAGAAACCAAATCTAAGCAAAAAGTCTAAAAACAATAACCTATTCCCATATGCCTTTCCCTCCTTGTCCTCTCTTGGGGCCTTCCTTAACCAGTCTTTCCACCTCCGTCCACCTACCTCTCCTCCTGTCGAGTCAAATCCCTTTGTAGCATCAAGTCCCCTTTGTTGGGCCCAATCCTCCTGACCAACCGTCCGTCACATCCGGCAAGGCAAAATGGGAAAAGAAGTCTATCTTAGTAAATCCTACCCTAAACCTACTCCTCTACTCTAATCCTAGTTCTCTAGACCGTCCTATCTAACGTCATGGCCTCCGATAGGTCAAGCTCTATTAGGTCCTTCGCTAGTCGATCCTCCCACCTCATCTTAGGCCTTCCCCTTCTTCGTATGCCTTCAACTTCAATAGCTTCTGCTCTCCTTAGTGGTGCAGTCTGGTGACCATGTACCGTGCTATTTGTTTCTACTTTTGAAAGGCCAAAACGAATATTCATATTCATGCTTTTTTTATTTATGATTGACCGGATAAAAGAAACACATACGAAACGAACATATATATTTTTTGTTACCACTACCAGTCCTGATTGTTCACATTCAGTAGTGACCCACAAGGCCACAATTAATACGTAATGGGTCGAAATTAATAACTTATGGATCAGTCCATTTGAGCGGAAATGTATAAATATGTGATTGATGAATATTATCTTTGACCTTTAAATGTCACAATAATTTATTTATATAAAAAAAAATTTAACTCTCAGCACAACACGCTGGGAAGTTTTGATGAAATACGGTACACTAGTCATGGCATGCTGCTATGATCACAATCAGTAACAATAACCGTTAATATTCAAATTTAAACGACTTAACGTACATACGGTATTTAATATACACGGTAGTACTTAACTTTTTTTTAAGGTGCAAAATTATGATCGCAATCAGTAACAATAACCGTTAATATTCAAATTTAAACGACTTAACGTACATACAGTATTTAGTATACACGGTAGCACTTAACTTTTTTTTTTAAAGGTGCAAAATCAAATATCACAACGAGAGGTAAAGACTATATTGTATTTATTGGGTACAAAAGAAATTTAGTTAATGAAGTTCAAGAAATGGTACACGAATGGTTTGTCAAAACATTGTTTTTTTTTTTTTACAAAATAACTGCTCTCAATAACAATAATGATTGTAAAAACTTATACATTATTTGGTAGCATTGTACAATGTACATTACATAAATTTTGACTGTTCTAGCCTATCAAATAAACTCCTTTTTCCTATTCTAAAAGCAAAAAAAAAAAAAAAAACTATATACCTGAAAAAAAAAAACACAACGACCCAAACATATCTATACACTATATAAATCCCTATTTGGGTTATTCTAAAACTATCCTATGTGGCATGCTTTAGGAAGGATTATTACAACTAAAGATCCTATGTGGCATGTGTATATCAAATTTCCTCAAACGGTTAAGGTAGATTGGCGGTTTTATGTATGCTTGCAGTTGAATGTAAAATAGTGGTTATGAATTTGTAGGCCCAATTTTCCTATTTTTGAAAAATCAGATGAGTTATATTGTAGACCGTCTTCTCTTCCTCCCTCCCTCCCTCTCTTTCTCTCTTGTGTCTCCTGTACGTAATCCATCTTCTCCAAATATTATGGAATCGGTTGTGGAATTATCAAAGGCATAAAAAGGGAATCAAATTAGGTTTTGCATTTGAGTGACAAAGATGATATTCTAAGGTATCTTTCTTTTGCTATTATTAACAAAAAAGAAAAGTTTTTGAACTGTTCAAGTAATTTAATTGCTTTTTATGATTATCAAATTAGGGATTTTCAAGAAATTTATGGACTTTTGTTTTATATGGTTTTGCAGGAGTTAGGATTTTGATTTCAGGATGATTAATATAATGGCTCATATAATTAAACAAATGAATGAAGTGGATACATGCTTTGATGGGTAGTTATGGCATGTTTGTGCCAGTGATATGGTACAAATGCTTGAAGGAAACTCTAAAATCTTATTTTTTCACAAGGTAAGTAAGCTCTAAAATCTTTTGATATATTGGGTTTATAGTATTTATTGCACACCAACTCTTTGTTGAAATTCCCATATGATTTTTTTAGTGAAGAATGGAAAGGGTATCGAGTATGCTATATCATCCGTCTCTGACATCGTCATTCTTATTTTGTGTTTCGTTAACTTATGGCACTCTCTTTATTTTATTTCTTTCATAATGGGGTCCAACAGTTCAATGACTTGAAATAGTGTTGCCTGCAAATCCAGAGACATTTGACAAAACGGGTGCAGAAGCCGGTTGATGTGGAGAAGGATTAAAACATTTTATTTGTTAACTTGCTAGAACGTTGTATTGCTCGACTTTTTGCCAATGCCATCATGTATATTGTTCTTATTCAGTGGGTTTTGTGCCTATGGTTTGTACAAACCACATTTAACAAGATGAATCCGGGAAAGTTAACAATAACGCAGCCATATTATGCAATTAATCTTCTGCATGGAATGGAAAGCTCAGGTTACAGCCTCTGGACGCATGACCAAAGCAACAATAACTTTGTATTTGCACAAGCAACTGAAGACCTTACGGATCCGCAAGGGCTGAAATCACCATCTCTGCTCCTTCAGGTATTGTATTTGCTTCGGATTTTTAAAGCAAACATTTTCACGACTGAGAATCATGATTTTGGTTTGTATGACATGTAAACAGGTTTCGTTTTAAAGTAATGCAGAGTGATGCTCGCATTTAGGCATCTAGCTAACATGCGGGCTCTTGGTCAGACCTTATGGTGAGAATTCTCATAAGTTCCAAATTTAAGCTCCTAACTAATATCGATAATCTTTCTTTCCTATAGAGGTCAGAGATTGGGAAAGTCACTGACCATCGGCTAATGGGGCGTCTCCCTGCCTGCAGAGTGTGAGTAAGCGCATTTTGGAACTTTAGCAAAATATAATCAGTATTTACTATGGGAAATTATCCTTTTTAATTTTTTTTTTGTCCGACTATTATGTGTAGGGTCTCAATTTCACCTTCAATTGGCTTCATCAGTTGCGTCACGAGTACCATAATTGATGGCACTACGGTAATTTCATGTTATCTCTTCATCATTTGTTGATTTTTTTTATCACTGGGTCCTTATTAGTTTATTATTAGTATGTAAAGTAATATTTAGTTTTTATTTGTCATTTGAATTTCTCTTCACACGAAGAGAAAGAACTCAGCAACAAAAAATGTATTGTAAGTATTAGAAATTAGCACACCAAATTTCTTGAATATTAACAAATATCATGTTTTTCCTCTATATTTCACAGCTTCATTTATCTAGGATAATATTAACAAATCTGATGTTTTTCCTCTATATTTCACAGCTTCATTTATCTAGGATAATATTAACAAATATCATGTTTTTCCTCTATATTTCACAGCTTCATTTATCTAGGATAATATTAACAAATATCATGTTTTTCCTCTATATTTCACAGCTTCATTTATCTAGGATAATATTAACAAATATCATGTTTTTCCTCTATATTTCACAGCTTCATTTATCTAGGATAATATTAACAAATATCATGTTTTTCCTCTATATTTCACAGCTTCATTTATCTAGGATAATATTAACAAATATCATGTTTTTCCTCTATATTTCACAGCTTCATTTATCTAGGATAATATTAACAAATATCATGTTTTTCCTCTATATTTCACAGCTTCATTTATCTAGGATAATATTAACAAATATCATGTTTTTCCTCTATATTTCACAGCTTCATTTATCTAGGATAATATTAACAAATATCATGTTTTTCCTCTATATTTCACAGCTTCATTTATCTAGGATAATATTAACAAATATCATGTTTTTCCTCTATATTTCACAGCTTCATTTATCTAGGATAATATTAACAAATATCATGTTTTTCCTCTATATTTCACAGCTTCATTTATCTAGGATAATATTAACAAATCTGTTATGACTTCTAATAAATATTATCAAAAAATTTGGATATAAGATATCAAAGTCATGTTACAGAGCAAGCAATAAGCTATATGTAAGGTTGTCTCATGTGGTTCTTCCTTCGATAAACTTACAGATCATTTTTATGGTTTTTGTTAGTTTCAAAGTTTTGAACTTTTTTCGGTTTATATGGGGGAGAGTCATACTGTTTGGTAACCTGAAAAACACACTGGGTTCAAAAATGTCATTTGTTTCGTAGGGGTCGAGCTGGGCTATCTCCGACCCAATTGATATGGAAACATTAATTGTCCTAACTCCTAAGTTTAAAAGCAAATCACAATTCACAACCTAAAACAATCATGAAACTACGTCTATGTAATGAAGTGGGTCAATTTGCTTATTAAATAAATGACCCATTAGCAGCACAATAACACTTAAAAGTAGAGAATGGACATAAATTTGTCACCAGGTCAACTGCACCTGCCTGTTTGAATCATACTAAATATGACCCATTAGCAGCACAATAACACTTAAAAGTAGAGAATGGACATAAATTTGTCACCAGGTCAACTGCACCTGCCTGTTTGAATCATACTAAATATGACCCATTAGCAGCACAATAACACTTAAAAGTAGAGAATGGACATAAATTTGTCACCAGGTCAACTGCACCTGCCTGTTTGAATCATACTAAATATGACCCATTAGCAGCACACAAGTTTAACTTGACTCCTCTAACGAATACAGACTACACATCTATGCAAATTAGTGAGAATTCAAAAGACTATGACAGACCTGGGTTGGGAATTACGAATGACATAAGCAACTATTGTCTTTAGGTTTATGTATATATGTTTTCTCCAAGTGTTTATACAAGTTAGAAAAATTATGTCAAACTAGAAAATCAAGTTTAGCTCGCTCTCAAGTCTCAACATGTTTGTTCCACTTTTATATTTGACCTATATGAGTTCAAACTAACTCAAATTGATGACCCATGAATATCAACAATGGCCAAATCGGCACCTCTACACGTTCTACTCATAACCCACATATCTCATTGTGACTATTGATGCTACATTGCTACTCCCTATTATATTGTTTATTTATTTACGAGTATTATTTTTGATAGGCCTCATGTTAAGTACAAGGGCTATTAAAATATCTAATCATATGTCTATTTGGCTTTTGTTCATGTTATTTAGAGGTGGTTGCAGATTATCACCAGTCATATCCTTTGAGACTGAAATTGATCTTCATGGTGTAGGAATATAAAGTTACACGACAAATAGAATGTCAAGCCTTTTGTGTTGCTTAAGGATGGATATGTTAGCCTCAAATGGGTGTAGTAGCTCTTTCAAAATTTTGACACTTTTTTCTGGTTAGTAGCATCATATATTAGCCCTCCCCAAGAGTTCATATTATTATAACTTTATCCATATATTTAGTTAACGGAATGTACAAGGAATGGTTCTCACATATAATGTGGTGCAAAAAGCTTTGGTAATGTGTATGACTTTTTTTTCATCAGTTGTCTTGAAACCAATGAATGCATTAGAGTGATTAGCTGAGATTATTTGGCAAATAGTGATACGTATTCAGGGTTCTATTGTTGCACCTAAAACCCATGAACGCATTAGAGTCGTAAACTGGTTCTTCATTTTTAGTCATTAAAAGACATACGAAGTCCAAATGATAAAATTGATATCATTGCTGCACATCTTATCTATTCTTTGCAACAAAGACAATAATTCGAATAAAGTTGGTAGTGAGGTGATTTAACTAATGTTTTGTTAATTTGTTGCTCTTTCTATAGACTAGAGGTAACTGATGTTTTGTTAATTTTTTGCTCTTTCTATAGACTAGAGGTAACTGATGTTTTGTTAATTTGTTGCTCTTTCTATAGACTAGAGGTAACTGATGTTTTGTTAATTTGTTGCTCTTTCTATAGACTAGAGGTAACTAATGTTTTGTTAATTTGTTGCTCTTTCTATAGACTAGAGGTAACTGATGTTTTGTTAATTTTTTGCTCTTTCTATAGACTAGAGGTAACTGATGTTTTGTTAATTTGTTGCTCTTTCTATAGACTAGAGGTAACTAATGTTTTGTTAATTTGTTGCTCTTTCTATAGACTAGAGGTAACTGATGTTTTGTTAATTTTTTGCTCTTTCTATAGACTAGAGGTAACTGATGTTTTGTTAATTTTTTGCTCTTTCTATAGACTAGAGGTAACTTTGGCTATATTACTTTTAAGTTTTAAATAAGTCAAATAATTAAAAGCTTAGGAAAAAAAAAGGTAAAAAGGAAACAGGTCAAACGGATTTCTGAATCACATATGACATCTTCAACCACAGTTTACACAATAATTACTTTATTATGATAATTGTCGTTGAAATAGGTCATTTTTAACATGGGTGGAAATAGGTCTCTCGGGTTTGGTTGATCTTATATACATTTAGCTAATACAAACAAAAATAATATTATTCTGATAATAATCAAAATATTAATAAAAATGATTTATGGTGCGCATGTATTTAAAATATTTGACCCGTACCCCTTTAACTAAAGTTTCAAATTTAAATATGAGATTAAACAATTCCCAAATAGACCCATTCATAAGTAAATCTGGATCTACCGCTTTGAACCCTGATGGCAATGGGAAAACTGTAAAGGAAAGTGGCAGAGGAGGCGGAAAAAGTAATTATCTTTGTGATGAACTTGCTTTTTCTTGAAACATAGTGTTAATTATAATCAACAATTCTTATTTGGATGGGGGCTTTAATGGTCAAAATCAGTTTATTTCTATTCAGATCACATTTTGTTGCTGCAGCCTCTACAGGCACAACAACAATCGCAAACCATACTGACCTTCCTAATTTCACGAGATCTGCTAAGCCTACTCTTGAAATAAGGTGCTTATCTCATTGACATAAAAGAACTGATGAAAAAAATGAGTTCTCGCTGAAGCATCTTTAGTACAGGTCTGCTTGGCGCACAAACACTTAAATATAGTTACAAAATCATGTTATTACGAGGATAAAATAGAAGTTTGAATAAATGGGTGAAAGAGTTGGACTCATAACATCCCTTTTACAAGTGCATAAATGGAAGTTTATGTTTTCTGTTGTTCACTTTTAGTTTGAGGCTTGGAGATTGATAGCTTCCCTTTTACAAGTGCATAAATGGAAGTTTATGTTTTCTGTTGTTCACTTTTAGTTTGAGGCTTGGAGATTGATAGCTTCCCTTTTACAAGTGCATAAATGGAAGTTTATGTTTTCTGTTGTTCACTTTTAGTTTGAGGCTTGGAGATTGATAGCTTCCCTTTTACAGGTACTTAAGGCTGGCTTCTCCGGTCCAACTCACATTCAAGATTTCAAGCACAATCATGGCAGATTGCTCTTCAGAATCTAAGTGCACCTAAGGTTAGTATTGAAATGATTCTCATGGATTGAAAGATTAGTATTTAATTTATGTTCCAAACCCTCTGCACGCAAGTCTAAGCTAAATGAACCTAAGGTCCCATCTGAGTTCAAAGTCAATCCGCTCTGCAAAAGTAATAGTTGGTTAACATTTTCTACTTCATATCGAAGTCTAATGGGTGGCCACTTCGACTCATTCACTTATAAGTGGTCGATTCAGATCCAGGTTATGTTTTTATCTCCAAAGGGTTAAATTTATAGGTATATGTAAAAATGATACAGATAACACATCATTCAAAGTGAAAGTAGTTTTTATGGTTCCGAATGGAAGATGCAAAGCAATTTCACATTCAATGTATATAGGTGTTTCTGTTGCGTTAGGGTGACAAGATGGGTGGAGTTGAAACAAGTCAAAATGGGTTTAGTTGAAACAAGTCATTTTTAACATGGGTGGAAATAGGTCTCTCGGGTTTGGTTGATCTTATATACATTTAGCTAATACAAACAAAAATAATATTATTCTGATAATAATCAAAATATTAATAAAAATGATTTATGGTGCGCATGTATTTAAAATATTTGACCCGTACCCCTTTAACTAAAGTTTCAAATTTAAATATGAGATTAAACAATTCCCAAATAGACCCATTCATAAGTAAATCTGGATCTACCGCTTTGAACCCTGATGGCAATGGGAAAACTGTAAAGGAAAGTGGCAGAGGAGGCGGAAAAAGTAATTATCTTTGTGATGAACTTGCTTTTTCTTGAAACATAGTGTTAATTATAATCAACGATTCTTCTTTGGATGGGGGCTTTAATGGTCAAAATCAGTTTATTTCTATTCAGATCACATTTTGTTGCTGCAGCCTCTACAGGCACAACAACGATCGCAAACCATACTGACCTTCCTAATTTCACGAGATCTGCTAAGCCTACTCTTGAAATAAGGTGCTTATCTCATTGACATAAAAGAACTGGTGAAAAAAATGAGTTCTCGCTGAAGCATCTTTAGTACAGGTCTGCTTGGCGCACAAACACTTAAATATAGTTACAAAATCATGTTATTACGAGGATAAAATAGAAGTTTGAATAAATGGGTGAAAGAGTTGGACTCATAACATCCCTTTTACAAGTGCATAAATGGAAGTTTATGTTTTCTGTTGTTCACTTTTAGTTTGAGGCTTGGAGATTGATAGCTTCCCTTTTACAGGTACTTAAGGCTGGCTTCTCCGGTCCAACTCACATTCAAGATTTCAAGCACAATCATGGCAGATTGCTCTTCAGAATCTAAGTGCACCTAAGGTTAGTATTGAAATGATTCTCATGGATTGAAAGATTAGTATTTAATTTATGTTCCAAACCCTCTGCACGCAAGTCTAAGCTAAATGAACCTAAGGTCCCATCTGAGTTCAAAGTCAATCCGCTCTGCAAAAGTAATAGTTGGTTAACATTTTCTACTTCATATCGAAGTCTAATGGGTGGCCACTTCGACTCATTCACTTATAAGTGGTCGATTCAGATCCAGGTTATGTTTTTATCTCCAAAGGGTTAAATTTATAGGTATATGTAAAAATGATACAGATAACACATCATTCAAAGTGAAAGTAGTTTTTATGGTTCCGAATGGAAGATGCAAAGCAATTTCACATTCAATGTATATAGGTGTTTCTGTTGCGTTAGGGTGACAAGATGGGTGGAGTTGAAACAAGTCAAAATGGGTTTAGTTGAAACAAGTCATTTTTAACATGGGTGGAAATAGGTCTCTCGGGTTTGGTTGATCTTATATACATTTAGCTAATACAAACAAAAATAATATTATTCTGATAATAATCAAAATATTAATAAAAATGATTTATGGTGCGCATGTATTTAAAATATTTGACCCGTACCCCTTTAACTAAAGTTTCAAATTTAAATATGAGATTAAACAATTCCCAAATAGACCCATTCATAAGTAAATCTGGATCTACCGCTTTGAACCCTGATGGCAATGGGAAAACTGTAAAGGAAAGTGGCAGAGGAGGCGGAAAAAGTAATTATCTTTGTGATGAACTTGCTTTTTCTTGAAACATAGTGTTAATTATAATCAACGATTCTTCTTTGGATGGGGGCTTTAATGGTCAAAATCAGTTTATTTCTATTCAGATCACATTTTGTTGCTGCAGCCTCTACAGGCACAACAACGACCGCAAACCCACCCACTCACCCAGTATGGACTTGAACCTGCCAGTTGATCCTAATGAACGGACATATTATTTATGCAACCAAGTGAGCTATGGGACATGGTGCATGCGATAACCCTGAAGTAAGTGTAACAGTAGAGGTGATGATATTTGGGGGGTCTAGTGGTTTGGTGAAGAGTCAGAATGGGAAAACACTTTAAAAATTCAATCTTAAATCCTATGTAATTACCATATTTGATCTGCTAACAATGCACTTTGCATGAGTTTAGACCTCTTTGATTTAATCTTTTGATTCAATATAAATAACCCAGCGGGCCGAATATGACACATTAATTGAACATTATAACATGATTTTAATATTAGATATTCTCTACAAGGAAAACCTATAGTGACCATTTTACTTGGAAATTTAAGGTTATCAGACTTATTTTCTGATATGAGTTGCTATTCATCTTTTTATTTTGTTGTCTTACTTTGCTCATGAACTAGGATTATTATGTGGCAAGTGTAACAGCAGTTGAAGAACCTTCATATTGTCCAAATGTACCAAAGTTGGTTGCAAATATGTTGAAATCTTCCAAAATTTCTCAAAAGTTCAGCCTTTCCTATATGGAATAGGATGAGTAATTCTGGATTTTGGCGGCAACTGACAGTAAGCAAAACTATCCCATTTAATTTGCCAAAAAAATTAATTTCTAATTTGGGGATAAACTAATTGTGCTGATTTGTGATTTTATATTTAGGTTAGATAAGGAAGGACCCGAGCAATATTTCCAAGACCGAAGCCATTGAATCCAAAATTTCATAGGTCTTGCTTATGGTTCAGGTAATTACAGTTAGCCTACTTGAAAAACTTTATGTCTTACATTCTTAGAATTATTTTGTAATCACAATTTGATAGCTTACTTTGGATGACCCTAATGGTTCTTTTATGAAACTGATGACATGCTCCCGTAGCTATATAATAAGTATCAAATTCTGAAAGCATGTCCCTTTCTTTTTTAGAAGTGATGTTTTCAATCCATACACATTAATAGGTCTATCAAACGGGCTGAATAAAACACTTTAACTAAGAGAGGGAATAGGAAAAATGGGTCGAACTTGGTAGATCAACTAACACGTTTAACTAAATTTATTCTAAGATTTAGACTATAGTTGTAATAATCTTGTGTTTGGAATCATATTTAACACGTTCAATCTATACACTATATAAATCCCTCCTTAGGTTATTCTAAAACTATCCTATGTGGCATGCTTTAGGAAGGATCATTACAACTAAAGATGCTACGTGTCCTATGTATATCAAATTTGCTCAAACAGTTAAGGTGTAATGGCGGTTATAACTCGATATGATTCTTTCCGATTTTGAATATTGAATTTGAATTTAAATCCCAAAACCGTATGGCAGTTGTAACTATCCACCTTGGTGTCTATAAAAACCAAACCATGCACACGCATCAAATCAAATTCCGATCATGGCTTCCAAAATGAACTAATTTTGGGTTGTGAATACATGGTTATAAAAGAGCTCACATTAGTGGATGACCCAACGGAGGATTTATTCGTGTGCAGATTTTCTTTAGTGGTTTCAAAGTTTTAAAATATCTTTTGTAATCAATATTAGAGAGTGGAGACTTATAATTTTAGAGCTCTATGTTTTTGTTTTATGGGATGTGTATTAATTGTTTGTAAAATGTATTCTCTTATGGGTGTTTAGACACTGCCGATATTAGAGCTTCATCTTATATTGATTTGAAGTGCTTTTATTAATCCTATTTTACTTGAGTTTAACATGTATATTAATACTTGATACAAAATCCTATAAATGCATATTTGAAGTTGCAAACATGTGTGTGTTATTGTTTGTTGTTTGTTAAATGCATATTGAAGTTGCAAACATGTGTGTGTTATTGTTTGTTGTTTGTTAAATGCATAGTTAGTTACATGTGGTCACAGCTCTATATAGTCATCTGTGAAATTTCTTTTACCCACTGCATTATGGCCAAGGTCGAATAATCTCCTTATTGTATGTTGTTATATCAGATGGCATCATGGAATATCTTGATTCAACTTTGATCACATGCTTCATTTAATTGGTTAAACTAACTCTTGGCTCATGAGATCATGCTTCTAATAGGGTGGCAAAGGTCTAATAATTGAGCTCATTCTATGTCATAAGGTAAGCAGAAAGTTCTGTTAGGAATTCTTACATTATATATGTCTTTGCAATTTTGTGGTTGAAGCCAGGTAAGATGGGCTGTTGGGAAATGGGTCAAAATGAACTTTGGTAGTAAGCGGTCACGTTTAGTAAGGTTTAAACAGGCTGGATGGGCCTGGTTGACTGGTTGACCCACACCCAATTTTATCGCTTTTAAAAATAATTAAAATAGCTTTGAGTTAATGATGGTTAAAAAAGATGAAACTATGTCGATAAAATTGTAACACCCCAAGCCGAGGCTCGGAATATCACGGAAAACACATAGCACCAGGTGGAATTACAATAGAACAATCTAAATGCAAATATAGATCGGTGAATCCAAAACATAACGAAACAAGTATCAAAACACAACAGGAGCAAATAGCCATCAAAGTTTACATAATAACATCCAAAGATGGCAAACGATCCTAAGTATAATGCAAAAGGCAGGCCAATGAATCCTTGATCCATGAAGTCCATAGTCCGGGTTTACAGCAAGCAAAGCAACTAAACTCCACGCCCTGGGAGGACCTGATTACCTGAAAAGTGTACTAAGCATAGTCAACACAAGGTTGGTGAGTTCGTAGTAATGGCGGTTATAACTCGATATGATTCTTTCCGATTTTGAATATTGAATTTGAATTTAAATCCCAAAACCGTATGGCAGTTGTAACTATCCACCTTGGTGTCTATAAAAACCAAACCATGCACACGCATCAAATCAAATTCCGATCATGGCTTCCAAAATGAACTAATTTTGGGTTGTGAATACATGGTTATAAAAGAGCTCACATTAGTGGATGACCCAACGGAGGATTTATTCGTGTGCAGATTTTCTTTAGTGGTTTCAAAGTTTTAAAATATCTTTTGTAATCAATATTAGAGAGTGGAGACTTATAATTTTAGAGCTCTATGTTTTTGTTTTATGGGATGTGTATTAATTGTTTGTAAAATGTATTCTCTTATGGGTGTTTAGACACTGCCGATATTAGAGCTTCATCTTATATTGATTTGAAGTGCTTTTATTAATCCTATTTTACTTGAGTTTAACATGTATATTAATACTTGATACAAAATCCTATAAATGCATATTTGAAGTTGCAAACATGTGTGTGTTATTGTTTGTTGTTTGTTAAATGCATAGTTAGTTACATGTGGTCACAGCTCTATATAGTCATCTGTGAAATTTCTTTTACCCACTGCATTATGGCCAAGGTCGAATAATCTCCTTATTGTATGTTGTTATATCAGATGGCATCATGGAATATCTTGATTCAACTTTGATCACATGCTTCATTTAATTGGTTAAACTAACTCTTGGCTCATGAGATCATGCTTCTAATAGGGTGGCAAAGGTCTAATAATTGAGCTCATTCTATGTCATAAGGTAAGCAGAAAGTTCTGTTAGGAATTCTTACATTATATATGTCTTTGCAATTTTGTGGTTGAAGCCAGGTAAGATGGGCTGTTGGGAAATGGGTCAAAATGAACTTTGGTAGTAAGCGGTCACGTTTAGTAAGGTTTAAACAGGCTGGATGGGCCTGGTTGACTGGTTGACCCACACCCAATTTTATCGCTTTTAAAAATAATTAAAATAGCTTTGAGTTAATGATGGTTAAAAAAGATGAAACTATGTCGATAAAATTGTAACACCCCAAGCCGAGGCTCGGAATATCACGGAAAACACATAGCACCAGGTGGAATTACAATAGAACAATCTAAATGCAAATATAGATTCGGTGAATCCAAAACATAACGAAACAAGTATCAAAACACAACAGGAGCAAATAGCCATCAAAGTTTACATAATAACATCCAAAGATGGCAAACGATCCTAAGTATAATGCAAAAGGCAGGCCAATGAATCCTTGATCCATGAAGTCCATAGTCCGGGTTTACAGCAAGCAAAGCAACTAAACTCCACGCCCTGGGAGGACCTGATTACCTGAAAAGTGTACTAAGCATAGTCAACACAAGGTTGGTGAGTTCGTAGTAATGGCCCACAAGGAACCATAGACAAAATCATAAGCACGAAAGGAGGCTAACCCTGACATACAGTGAGCCTCTACAAAACACAATAATGTCCAACAACAAGATTACACAAGCACAACGCGTGAAATGAGAAATGCATAAATGATATGAATATCAATGCAAATGCCGGAATGCATGAATAAGCCAATATGCCTATCCTGTGCGTGAGCTCAAGTCACCAATGCAACGATACCCTTCTGTCATCGCAATGAACAAGGCTGTATCTCAAAATCATCGAGATATATATGTCTATATACTCGGAGTCAGGTCTACATCCAAAATGGGTGCATACATCTATGCACCAGGATGTCGGCAATCCCCTGCCGAGGGTCATCAACAATGTATGCAATGCTTACAATCGAATGTAAATGCATAAATCGTGAACCAACAATCAATATACGATAAACCTGCGCCAACAATCAATATACGATAAACCTGCGCCAACAATCACTATTCAACAAACATAACCCAACAACCAATATACAACCATCATACGCCAACAATCAATAATCAACAACATAAGCACTAATCACAATTTAACCGACTATACGTACATATACTTCAGAGGATTCTACTTTCTTCAAGTCCCAGATGCTTATATATAGGGTCACCCGCAGCCTTCCCACCACATCTAGAACCCAATGAAGGTATAACCGACTTCCATGTATGTACGTCTATCCTAATATAAAAGTAATACTTAACTAAAACATAGCCCAAGTCAATTAAACGAAACGAACTATCCCATCAAATCCAACGATCAAGTCAACCAATCAATAAATCAATAAATGCAAGTAAACACGCCAGGTTTACACTTTTCAGCCCGAATCTCAAGCGAGTAGGGAGATACGAAACTCACCTTGCCCGGCAAAGAAGCTAGAATAAGATTACAAACGAGTAATAGGGCCCACACGTCCACAACCTATAATTATACATCATAATACCAGAATGTCAACTCTACAATCATAAACAAGTTGGTTTAGCTCGATTAAGTCAAGCCATAAGCCCCTAAACACATTCACAACTTAAACGAGTATGAACAAGACGCATTTGACTTGACCTTTTTAGAAATGGGAGAAGGTTCATACAAAAAGAGTGTTACTACAAGAAAATAGACTCTCTTATGATTCCAACGATAGGTCATACGACTTGTTTGGGGTTACGGATTAGAAGTTATTAACATTTGAAAATTGACACGCATTTAATCACAGTAACTATCCACTGCGTCGCAGTGAGCCAGGACTAAGCTCACTGCGCCGCAGTGGCCTCAAACTGCGCCGCAGTGACCTAAGCGCACTGCGCCGCAGTGAGCCTTTGCCAAGCTCACTGCGCCGCAGTGAGCTAACCCCAAACTGACCAGTCCCTAGCCACTGCGCCGCAGTGGGCTAGCCTAAGCCACTGCGCCGCAGTGGCCCAGTTCTGGCCAGAAACATCAGCAGCACCAGCAGCAAGAAACAATACCAAAAACCCTAAAACACGACCCAAACCAACCCAAATCGATTTGTAAGCCTTGAAACTTGATTTGAAGCATAAATAAACACCACTAACCATAACTAAACATAACCCAATCCACAAACTTGACCCAAAACATCAAAATCATACTCAAATCTTCAAACCCTAATTTAAACCTAATTTTCTATTTTTACCATTTTTAAGTCTTGGAATCCCATAAAAACGACTAGAAACATAAGTACAAGCATAAATAGAAGTAAATGGGTTGAATTAGACTTACACAAACACCTTCTTGAGCTTAAACCCGAAATTAGGTCAAAATGGTTAAGATGCAAGATTTCCACCTTTGATTCTTCGATATGGCGTTAATGTGGTATAGATGGTGATGATCCTAGTGTTATAATCGATCCACTACTAGTTTGATGTAAGGAATGGTGAAGAAGATTGGAAGGGTCTTTTACTTGAGAGAAAAAGAAAGAAGATAGATAGATAGATAGAAATGAGAGGGGAGAAAGAGATATGGGGGGGGAAATGGGTCATGGGTGGCTGGTGGGTCTTGGACTACCCACGGGCCGACCCGTTTCCCCTCTCAAGTCACAATACAACTAATTACACATTTAAATACCGACTACACATACAACGACCCGACCAACACACATTGTCATTTAATTCACCCAACGACCCACTTATTTCATTAAACAAGGTTGTTAGTCAAATTTCACATAAAGTCAATGGGTCAAAATTCACGGATGTTACAAAATTCCAAATTCTAAACTTATGAAGGTTTATATCACGTTACATTCTATTATGGCCAGATCTAAAAGACTAAAAGTCGCACAAAGTCTATTGTTTATGCAGTCTCCTGAGTCGTTTTAATTAAAGGCTCGGATTACCGTTAGGATGACCTTTTTTGTAGTCAACATTAGTAGATTGATGAGTTATAAGATAATCAAATGATTGATAATTGGCGGGTCAACCCAATCTAAACCGGCCATTTCGATACGCACTCAAAATGACCTGCTTCAACATGAACCTTTTAAGACCTATTACCGATTGCTTGACTGCCTATCTTTCCACCTCTGAGGAGAATGTCTCAATTATTGTTGACAGGTCACCAACTGTTGTGTTGGCATATATGATGAAGGGCAGAAGATGGACTCTTGATCAGAGTTACTCCATGGGTGAAAGAACGCGACTACCTGTCGGCATAAATCCATGTATATATTGGCCTCAATCAAACCAATACCATCAATAAGTCTTTGTTGTGATCAAATTACATCTATTTGATTTTTTACATGAATTTCTTGTGATATAAGCGGTTGTTTTTATGTGCATTTGGGAACTGGTATGTGATGAATTTAAAAGAAAAAGGAATCAGGTGATCATTGTAGTAAAACAGGTTGTAAGAGATTGACTTGGATGTGCTTATACTGCTTGCAGTAGTAATAAACATATGATTAGTTGTTTGATTGTTTAAGATGTTTTGATAGTTTTAAATGCTTGTGAAGTTAGTATAAGTATTTGATATTAGGTTCTAGATTTGCTTAATTTTCATGAAATTTGGACTTTTGACCTTTTTTGGTCAAATATGTCTGTTTTCAAATTAATGTTTGGTATGCTGCTATCTAAATTTAAATGTACTTAGCTTGGATCAATAAAGCAATTTCATATAATTGTGGCAGGTGACCTACAAGCTCCTCATGTATTCGGTATTCGAGAGCACCTCAATAAAAAGCACCTCATATTTGTATAATATGATTTCTTGACTTACTATTGTTTGGAAATAACAAAATGGATTTTCTATTACTATCCCTGCTAATTATGCGGGATATAGATCTATGTTTATATTCATATGTGAAAGATACATTTGAACAAATTTATTTACATATGACCTGATCAAGTTATATGTAATTTTACGTAACCTTTGTTTTCTCATATGAACTTTTATTATATTTTATTTTAGACATATGAATGAAGTCATTCAGATGTGATCTAATACATAAATTTAAAGTTTCTCATGGTTCTCGAAAAAAAAACTTCTAGCAAGAAGCTTCCCCTATGTATATGTTGCTAATAAAGTTTCTAGCTCATTATCTTAATTCATTAAATGACCTACTAATATAAATGCAGTTACTTTGTCCAAGTGGATCACTCAATTTCTGAATTAACGTTAAAAAAATTATTTATGGTTATACGCGCATCGCGCGGGTCTAGGCACTAGTTATATATATATATATACTAAAAACCAATATGGAATTTACAAGTTCTTTAAGCATACTTGGTACAACTCTCTTATGCATAGAATTGGTACAACTTTAAAAACATAAAATACAAGTTCATCCTTCTTAATCTTTCACTTTTACAACTCTCTTTCATCCTTCTTCTTCATGCTTCCTCTTTCTTCTTCTTTTCCCTCTGCACCTCAGGCCAGTAAACTTTTAATTTTTTAAATGAAGTTTTGATTTTGGTTATATGGGTATTCATATTTTTATGTTTTTTAATGTGTGTGTGTTTTCTTTTGTAGATTTACTTGGAGTCCTTGAACGATTTTGCTTACGAAATAAAGGTCACGGCTTCAGCTTCCTACTCGGTTTCAACTTAATCGAAGGCAGGTTCCAACTTCAATTGAAGTCAACTTCCAAGTTCCTTCTTTTGAACCTTATGTGTTATTAGCAAAATTGGTTTATGTACTTAAGGTGTTTGTCAAAATGCCTAAGTGAAAAGATTGTGTTAAAAGTTCAGTCATAAGGTAAAAATTATATAAGACTAATATGCTGGCTTCACGAGTAAGTATAATTGTATTAAGTATATTTTCATTAACTATCTAAAGTCAAAAAACTCACATAGTACTTTTGTATGATTTAATTTTTTAAATGAAGTTTTGATTTTGGTTATATGGGTATTCATATTTTTATGTTTTTTAATGTGTGTGTGTTTTCTTTTGTAGATTTACTTGGAGTCCTTGAACGATTTTGCTTACGAAATAAAGGTCACGGCTTCAGCTTCCTACTCGGTTTCAACTTAATCGAAGGCAGGTTCCAACTTCAATTGAAGTCAACTTCCAAGTTCCTTCTTTTGAACCTTATGTGTTATTAGCAAAATTGGTTTATGTACTTAAGGTGTTTGTCAAAATGCCTAAGTGAAAAGATTGTGTTAAAAGTTCAGTCATAAGGTAAAAATTATATAAGACTAATATGCTGGCTTCACGAGTAAGTATAATTGTATTAAGTATATTTTCATTAACTATCTAAAGTCAAAAAACTCACATAGTACTTTTGTATGATTTCATTTTTTAAATGAAGTTTTGATTTTGGTTATATGGGTATTCATATTTTTATGTTTTTTAATGTGTGTGTGTTTTCTTTTGTAGATTTACTTGGAGTCCTTGAACGATTTTGCTTACGAAATAAAGGTCACGGCTTCAGCTTCCTACTCGGTTTCAACTTAATCGAAGGCAGGTTCCAACTTCAATTGAAGTCAACTTCCAAGTTCCTTCTTTTGAACCTTATGTGTTATTAGCAAAATTGGTTTATGTACTTAAGGTGTTTGTCAAAATGCCTAAGTGAAAAGATTGTGTTAAAAGTTCAGTCATAAGGTAAAAATTATATAAGACTAATATGCTGGCTTCACGAGTAAGTATAATTGTATTAAGTATATTTTCATTAACTATCTAAAGTCAAAAAACTCACATAGTACTTTTGTATGATTTCATTTTTTAAGCAATACATTATCATAACACACTACTAATTTAGTAATTTTCCATGTGTTTCCTGCTATATATGTATGCTACTAAATGTTTTTACTATTTGTAAAGATGATAATAATAATTTAGATATGTGCCATACAATTTTGATGCAGCCTTATCAAAAACTACCAGAAAATGCCTTTAGTACTCAAGGTAACTTTAGTCATCCACATTTTGTATCAAATATATTAATAAACTCTGGATATTGGTAAACATGCTGTCAAGTGCGTTGATGTAAATTTAGTGCTCAAAATACGTTATATATCTATTCATGAATATAGTAGTAAAACTCTGTTCTGTTAGCAACTTAGCATGTATTCATGTAATGACGTGCACGTAACGATTTTTGGTGGTTTTCCTTTTTTTGCTCACATTTGTTTTGTTTGAATTTAGACTTTCTTTAACTATATTAGTATATTTGTAGCATTGATTTTATTGACCACTTGGATTAGTCACTCACATGAACAAAAAAGGTTTGGCCTCTTTAAATTAGAGGATTTGGTTCTTGCACTCCAACTATTCGATGAAATGACGCATATAATTGCAACAACATTTACCAATACCCTTTTTTTAAGAAGCTGACAATATATTGATTACAAATGGGATGAACAATTGATTGGTAAGGAAAAAGTTTGTTGATTACAGGAAATCTGCCTTAAATCACTCTTTTTTGATGTAAATCATATCTTCACCTTATACGAGAGGGTTACATTTCAGATAACTGTTATGGCAGAGGCTAATATGTTGGTCATGAGCTAAAAAATAAAATAATAGTTCACTTTCTTGATAGAATTTCAAGTTTTACTGCTCTAAGGCATTAATGGTCAATATTTTCTTAATTGTTCATTATAATGAGTCATAGTGTCTTATGATTTTGAAACACATTACTGTATATTAGTAGTCCAAATCTTTCATCATGACGTTTATGATGTTGTCTGCACTCCAAAGTTAGCATTTACGAAATAATTGGTTGTTGTTACCAACTTTGTTTAAAGAACGATATCATTAGATATTTTTTAGTGTAAAGATCATTGAATATTGCAGCGTTGACAATGTTTATACATTCTGCTGACCCGATAGCTTTTTTTCGTTAATGAACTGCGATCAAAAGCTTACAATTAGTCTTTATGTAAAAGCATGCCCATTGTGTATAAGTGTGTATTATGAAGTGGAATTTTATTTAGTACGTATGGAGTAATTTTTAGTTCATTTAACTTCTATATATCTTATTTCTTTTTGCTAGGTTGGATGTTTAGATCCATGGCTATTTTTTAAACCGGAAGATGAAGATGTACACAACTGCAAAATCTTTCATGACTGAAGGGAAGGTTGCAACAGATCATGTAGGTATGTTGTTCTCTTGCGTTTTATTATGGTTGCTCAGAGGATTCTAAATGCACTGTCAATCCATCAACCTATGGGCTTATCTTGTATGTTTCTGTAGGCTCATGTCCGCACTTAAAGAGGATCTTAAAAGGCTAATCTTGAACACCTTGATTCTTTTTCTACATAAAAAAAGGGTGATGTTGAAACTCAGTTAATGTGTAGTGGGACTTCCTTAAAAGAATTCAAAAAATAAGATACCAAAATCCATCTGCTAGAAGTAAACTAAGAACTTAATATAACTAACCTTTTAAAAACCAACAAACCATATAGCATCTTTACCAACACCCATCATTAGAGAAGATGTCATTAGCTCCTGAAATGGTAGCCCGTAGCCACTGACCAGCAGTTCCAATCATCAGATATATTATGGATAGTAACCATTATTTGTCGTTACTTTGTGGGCTGTTGCTGGATCATAGAAACCTCAACTTACGATGATGGTCTACCGTCACAAAAGACTAACCTGAATGTCCTTTTATGCAAATGGAACAACCCTGAACCTTACGTAACAACCCGCCGCAACGCGCGGGGGTAAAATTCTAGTTCTAATAACAAAGTGGAATACATATATGTTTTTTTTTGCTTTCTTTATTTTTACTGTTATTTACAGCCAAAAAGAAAATGAAATATCAGTGACACAATGAATAATCTTTAACTTTTACTTTTTCAGTAAAAAATTCACCTTTTCAGTATAAATCCATCAACCCCCTCAAACCAAGCAACAAAAGCTTCAAGTCCCATTTCTGTCCCTCATTTTGAAGCAGAAATGTACAACTGTTAATCCACAATGTGCAAGTTTGTAACAGCATTGCTCAAGACTTGGGAATTTCAAAAGAATGATGTGTACTCATGTGAAAACACTTTTGAGGCCTTTGATCCTATTCTGCACCAAGCAATGAGAAAACTTTGATCATAAAAAAAGTGATTCCAAATAATCATCAAGAAACATGTTAAAAGAATATATCATTGCTAACATCTTTAGTAAGAAAACAGCCCATCCAATTATATCATGACAAGTGTCCATGGTAATGCTTCACAACTTGTATTAACTCGTAATTAACCTCCCACTTGACTACTTGAGACTCAATAAAGCTCAATATTGGATGAATAAAATATCTGTAGCTATCATTTTGCATCTGATGGTAACATTGGGTTTGAAAGGAATGCATCGACCAGTCAATAATAGGCAACCATTGATGCTATAAATGAAAATAACGTGCATAGAGATGATCCTATTTAGAATGAGCTTGATCTTCATGGCCAAAAAAATAGTCGAAATGGTCAACAGTTGACTCTGTATTCTGAATTGAACTAGTCCATGAGCACCCTTGAATGCTTACAGGCTCGTTCGAATGAACTCAAGGCTCTGGAGTTTAATCTTACTAAGAAAAAGGTGAAACTTAAAACACATATCATGGATGATTGTGATTAGATTATTCTGAAGACGTTTAAGTTATGAATGGGCATTTCAAAAGCTAACTTTATAGCTTCAAAACAGAATTAAAAGACGAGGCATGCCGAGCTGCTTAAAAATTAAGCCGACTATCCTGTTTCCAGGATGCTTATAATGGTGGCTTGTGTTATTTATGGAACTAACAATTATTCCCATCAAAAACTCATAGTGGCTAATGAATTATGTAAACTAAGGTAAGGATTAAATTTGTTTTTACTTGTTTTTACGTTATCAAATTGGCAGCTTCTTGATGCTAGGAAATTGTGGACGGGATTATTTGATTAGAGCAACATGTTGAAAAAATCGAAATGTGTTATAAAACTTAGAACAATAACCGAGAGAATAATTAGCCAAATTATTATATAGATAGAATATCTTTGATTATGATGAATATCAATGATCTACTCTAATTGAGTAGTCAATATATATATACAATATATAAAGTAGATGTAAAGACAAATAAAGGAATTATGCTTTGGAATGTAGAATCACGAGTCTTCAATAATGGAATAATATGAGACCAATATGTCTGTCCTTTAATAATTCATAACACTCTCCCTCAGACATATTACTATGATTTACTATATCATAATTCATAGGTTTCATGTTGAATGATACTTTTCAACTTTGAAGTTTCGCTTTGAACTACTGCCTCGTTAAAAACCTTGCTAGGAAAACTCAGTGGGACAAAACCATAGCTAAGGGAAAAAGAGTGCAGCACGTGTTATCTCCTCTGATACTTCTGGATCGGTTATGTTGCCTCATTAAAAACCTTACTAAGAAAACCCAGTGGGACAAAAACTTAGTGAAGGGAAAAAGAGTGCAACTTATAATGCTCCCCCTTATCTTGACATGTATCATCCAGATGATATGAATCAATGTTTCCCCTCAATCTTTTGTGATGTATTGAAAATGATAATTGATCATCATATTTACTCGTTCATCCAGCTTGTAATGTTATAAGTTGGAAATCTGATATCCAAAATTCTTGTATCTTGCATTGTCAATGTGATGAGCAATACCATGTCTCTCCATCTTTTCATGTATTCCTTAGCAGTATCATAGAAACTTTCAATGCATCAAATATAACATGACTTACTGCATTTTCATGTTGCATTACCTGTATCTGCAAGACTAATTAAAACTTGTATTGATGAGTTAGCAAAATATAAACCCTTTAACTTTTATACCTTATAGGTATCAAAATGTTTGTTTTATCCTTTTCAAAATGACTTGTACCTTGTTGATGAATTTAAATAAATGGTATACCTTATCAAATTTTCCTTTTAAAATTCGACAGAGTTTCTCAATAATGTTTGTTATCATTACTGTAAACTGCGATATGAACTTTAAAAGTAAAAACTTTGATAGATAGGCATAATTAGCTCATATGAGTTACCATTTCTAATTGCTCATGTATTCATATTCAAGATATACCTCTTTTCATCTTGATCAATTATATGCTTGTGCAGTTACTAAATTTTTTTTTATGTATATATATATTTTTTTTTTTTTTTTTTTTTTTTTTTTTTTTTTTTTTTTTTTTTTTTTTTTTTTTTTTTTTTTTTTTTTTTTTTTTTTTTTTTTTTTTTTTTTTTTTTTTTTTTTTTTTTTTTTTTTTTTTTTTTTTTTTTTTTTTTTTTTTTTTTTTTTTTTTTTTTTTTTTTTTTTTTTTTTTTTTTTTTTTTTTTTTTTTTTTTTTTTTTTTTTTTTTTTTTTTTTTTTTTTTTTTTTTTTTTTTTTTTTTTTTTTTTTTTTTTTTTTTTTTTTTTTTTTTTTTTTTTTTTTTTTTTTTTTTTTTTTTTTTTTTTTTTTTTTTTTTTTTTTTTTTTTTTTTTTTTTTTTTTTTTTTTTTTTTTTTTTTTTTTTTTTTTTTTTTTTTTTTTTTTTTTTTTTTTTTTTTTTTTTTTTTTTTTTTTTTTTTTTTTTTTTTTTTTTTTTTTTTTTTTTTTTTTTTTTTTTTTTTTTTTTTTTTTTTTTTTTTTTTTTTTTTTTTTTTTTTTTTTTTTTTTTTTTTTTTTTTTTTTTTTTTTTTTTTTTTTTTTTTTTTTTTTTTTTTTTTTTTTTTTTTTTTTTTTTTTTTTTTTTTTTTTTTTTTTTTTTTTTTTTTTTTTTTTTTTTTTTTTTTTTTTTTTTTTTTTTTTTTTTTTTTTTTTTTTTTTTTTTTTTTTTTTTTTTTTTTTTTTTTTTTTTTTTTTTTTTTTTTTTTTTTTTTTTTTTTTTTTTTTTTTTTTTTTTTTTTTTTTTTTTTTTTTTTTTTTTTTTTTTTTTTTTTTTTTTTTTTTTTTTTTTTTTTTTTTTTTTTTTTTTTTTTTTTTTTTTTTTTTTTTTTTTTTTTTTTTTTTTTTTTTTTTTTTTTTTTTTTTTTTTTTTTTTTTTTTTTTTTTTTTTTTTTTTTTTTTTTTTTTTTTTTTTTTTTTTTTTTTTTTTTTTTTTTTTTTTTTTTTTTTTTTTTTTTTTTTTTTTTTTTTTTTTTTTTTTTTTTTTTTTTTTTTTTTTTTTTTTTTTTTTTTTTTTTTTTTTTTTTTTTTTTTTTTTTTTTTTTTTTTTTTTTTTTTTTTTTTTTTTTTTTTTTTTTTTTTTTTTTTTTTTTTTTTTTTTTTTTTTTTTTTTTTTTTTTTTTTTTTTTTTTTTTTTTTTTTTTTTTTTTTTTTTTTTTTTTTTTTTTTTTTTTTTATTTTTTTCTTTCAAATATTGATAATGTAGAATTTATCAAAATAAAGTTGTCTATCTTGAATAATATGCTTACTATTTTAGCTAAGCCATATGTGCAAACTTCAAGTTGCGAATTGATAACCATTTAGACGATGCATCGATTTAAATACTAAATGGTATCATGCTAGGATATGTGTATCCTTTAATCATTTTTAGGATCATGTGGATCCTTTTCATCATAGTATATCCTTAATGGCTTAATCTGTTATTTCAACTCGAGTGGAGCATTAACAGCTGGTATATAATATTTTCAATATGTCTTTGTCCTTCTTGGACATTAATAGTTAGATATTTTATTCAAGGATATAGATGGTAAACTCAAATTTATTTCACTTTTAACTGTTTTCTATCTTTCCCTTAATGTTGGGAACATCTCCCCTAATGTTGGTAAAACATATACATTTTACATGTTTCAACTCACACCCAAAACAGTCATACTACTGTCGATTAAGCTGACAGGTTCGAACTGAATCAAAGCATAAGCCTACGCATTTCCAGGGCACTTCATTTATCGATGTTTTTCCAACATTATATCCAACATTCTTTGTGGTCTCATCTTTGTGACCATAAACCAATTTTATTGGGGAGGAAATACAATAAACTTTTATCTAGTTTATGATTGTATATTATTTACTTGCATTTATGTTTGTTAACAAGAGAATAATATATTGTTATCTCAAACATAACACATTTTTCATATTTATTCTCGTATATTCACTCCCTTAGTGTGCCACTTCTTGTAGTCAATTTCATTATTA
Organism: Erigeron breviscapus; assembly: GCA_034093135.1. Classification (NCBI taxonomy): domain Eukaryota; kingdom Viridiplantae; phylum Streptophyta; class Magnoliopsida; order Asterales; family Asteraceae; genus Erigeron; species Erigeron breviscapus. The sequence goes on along the minus strand of CM067171.1, from coordinate 82,408,498 downwards.
ACATAGTCGATCTCATTATAATATGAGCTTCGTTATAATGACTTTTACATAGAAATTACATCATCATATTTTTCTATGACTGCCATATGTGCATGAGGCACATTTATATAATGCAAACAAAAAATGGATCTTTGGCAGTTTCTTCAATATATGATCTTTCTTTACAATATGTAAATAATTATCACTTTCATCAGTTCTTGACTGAGTATCATAACCATTATGATATATATATAAACTCAACAATTTTCTTGTTGATTTTATATATATATATATATATATATATATATATAAATATATATTTATATTATGACACATATTTTAACATATTATACATATATATATATATATATATATATATATATATAAATATATATATATATATATATATATATATATATATATATATATATATATATATAGTGAAGGGATCAAGTGAGAACCAACATATATGGTGAGAACCGTGAGAACTACTAAAAACCATTTGCCCTTAGAGTTAAGGGCTACGCCCGTACCGTATACAACCGTCACCATCTCTTGGATCGCCGCCCATCAAATCCATACGATTCCCATATGCGTCCCTTGACGGTCAGTTTAGAACGGATAAGGGCCTCTGGCCCGTACCGTATACATACGTTTTCTTAACGCGTAACCCATATGATTTTTTACAAAAAATTTTATTTTTTTTTGGAATGGGTTTTTGTTAAAAGAAAATAAAAAACAAAAAAAAGTTTCAAAAAATGAAAAATAAAAATTAAAAAAATAAAAAACCACACAAAAATGAAGAAAAAGGGAGGAAAACTAGTGGTTCTCACGGTTCTCTCCATATTTGTGGTTCTCACGTTAACCCTACCCTATATATATATATATATAAACTCAACAATTTTCTTGTTGATTTTGGGTAAAAATAGAGCGTCCTCTATTAAAAACTTAAAATAGAGCGTCCCCTATTAAAAGTTTTCTACCATTAGGTAATTAGCTTTTCCCTTGTTTATATATATATTTCACATGGTTTAACTAGTCATGCCAATTTATTAAATGGCCATGATCAATAAACTTTTATCTAGTTTATGATTGTATATTATTTACTTGCATTTATGTTTGTTTAACAAGAGAATAATATATTGTTATCTCAAACATAACACATTTTTCATATTTATTCTCGTATATTCACTCCCTTAGTGTGCCACTTCTTGTAGTCAATTTCATTATTAACATAGTCGATCTCATTATAATATGAGCTTCGTTATAATGACTTTTACATAGAAATTACAAAATCATATTTTCTGCAAAAAATGGATTAGGACTATACAAATTTTATTGTGGTCGTTTCAAACCTTATATTATTTAACAATACTGTTACTTCAGGAGCATATTTGAGGTTTGACAAATGAAAAACTATTTAACATTTTCTTGTGAATAATCTTCTCATCTAGTCTAATTATATAAACCGAGAAGTAGTTATATAAACAAGTCCATAAGTATATATTATCATTGTGATGATAATATATTTGATGATGCATTCAAAGTTATTTCTTATATTACCAGTCCTTCTTTAGTTTTTTCTCCCCTTAAGACTGGGAATAGTTTATATAGGCAAGTTATAGTGTATATCTACATAACTTTATATTTAACTATATATACATACATTGAATTTTATACGCATATTTTCAGTTAAAAGTAAAAATACATACAAACTTATGTAATCATGCGATGCTAACATGTATAGTCAATACTCATTACATCTATCACTATACCATCAATTCTCTTTAAAATAAAATTGAGTATAATCTATATCTTTTCTTTGCTTGATCTTATATATATATATCAATTCATAATAATAATCTCTAGCCGTTTTACGATATTTTCAATAAAAAAAAATAATGATCTCATTTAAGAATATATATATATATATATATATATATATATATATATATATATATATATATATATATATATATATATATATATATATATATATATATATATATATATATATATATATATATATATATATATATATATATATATATATATATATATATATATATATATATATATATATATATATATATATATATATATATATATATATATATATATATATATATATATATATATATATATATATATATATATATATATATATATATATATATATATATATATATATATATATATATATATATATATATATATATATATATATATATATATATATATATATATATATATATATATATATATATATATATATATATATATATATATATATATATATATATATATATATATATATATATATATATATATATATATATATATATATATATATATATATATATATATATATATATATATATATATATATATATATATATATATATATATATATATATATATATATATATATATATATATATATATATATATATATATATATATATATATATATATATATATATATATATATATATATATATATATATATATATATATATATATATATATATATATATATATATATATATATATATATATATATATATATATATATATATATATATATATATATATATATATATATATATATATATATATATATATATATATATATATATATATATATATATATATATATATATATATATATATATATATATATATATATATATATATATATATATATATATATATATATATATATATATATATATATATATATATATATATATATATATATATATATATATATATATATATATATATATATATATATATATATATATATATATATATATATATATATATATATATATATATATATATATATATATATATATATATATATATATATATATATATATATATATATATATATATATATATATATATATATATATATATATATATATATATATATATATATATATATATATATATATATATATATATATATATATATATATATATATATATATATATATATATATATATATATATATATATATATATATATATATATATATATATATATATATATATATATATATATATATATATATATATATATATATATATATATATATATATATATATATATATATATATATATATATATATATATATATATATATATATATATATATATATATATATATATATATATATATATATATATATATATATATATATATATATATATATATATATATATATACAAAATTAATATTCGTGGTTTTGCTATGTAGCCTTCTCATGTGTTAATTAAAAGCTATAACATTTAATATTCAGTGATCGTGAATTATACTATACTCTTCAAGCAAAGAATGCATCCAAGAATTTTAAGATAATGATAAGATGCATTAGTCAAACATGAAAACATGTGCGCAAGTGCACAATTGCAACTACAAAGAGATATTAATACCAAAATTTTTCTATACAAGATAAATTTAATTAATTTAATCTTGTTTCCATACCATATCTGTAACATCCGTGAATTTTGACCGTTTGACTTTACGTGCAATTTGACTAACAATTTAAGTTAATGAAATAATTGGGTCGTTTTGTGGTTAAATGACAATGTGGTGTGTTAGTCGAGTCGTTAACATGTTTGTTTGGCGTTTAATTGCGTAATCGATTGTAAATTGGCTAGTGATGAGAAGCGGGTCGGCCCGTGGGTAGTCCATGACCCACCAACCACTTTTGACCCATGCTCCTCCTTATCCTTTCCTCCTCCCTTATCCCCCTCTCATTTTCTATCTATCTATCTCTTTCTCTCTTTCTCTCAAAAACCAAAGCAAGACCATCTCCTCCTCTTCTCTCTACCATCTACTTAGTATTTAGAAAGGATATAACACTAAAATCATCGCCATCTATACAACATTATCGTCATATCGAAGAATCAAAGGTGGGAGTTCTTGCATTGTGACCCATTTTGACCTAAAGTGGGTTTAGCTCGGAAAGGAAGTTTTGGTAAGTCAAATTCATCCCATTTACTTCTATTTATGTTTGTTTATGCATTTCTAGTCATCTTGACCAATTGCAAGTCTCGAATCGAGTCAAAAGACGATTTGGGTCAAATTAGGGTTTCGTTTAGGGTTGGAGCGATTTGTTATGATTTTGATGTTTTGGGTCGAATTGGTGGATTGGGTTATGTTTATTTATGGTCAATGATGTTTATTTATGCTTCATTTCAAGTTATAAGTTCCTACAAATCGATTTGGTTAGGTTTGGGTCGAGTTTTTAGGGTTTTGGCCTTGCTTTTCTTGCTGCTGGTGCAGCTGCTGCTGCTGGTCAGATTGGAGCCACTGCGGCGCAGTGGCTTGGGCCTAGCCCACTGCGGCGCAGTGGCTAGGGTCTGGTCTAGTTTGGGTCAGCCCACTGCGGCGCAGTGAGCTTGGCTAAGGCTCACTGCGGCGCAGTGGTTAGATGCTGGAATTTATGCGCGCCGATTTTGAAACGTTAATAACTTTTGATCCGTAAGTCCAATCGAGTCATATGACCTATCGTTGGAATCGTAAGAGAGTCTAGTTTCTTGTAGTAACACTCATCTTGTATGATTCTTAATCCATTTCTAAAAATGTCGAGTCAAAGCGTCTTGTTTCATATACGGTAAAGTTGTAAAGGCGTCTAGGGTTTGCGATTTGACCTAATTGTGCTAAACTTACTTGTTTATGTTTGTAGAGTTGACATTATGGTATTATGATGTATAATTATAGGTTGTGGACGTGTGGACCCGATTACTCGTTTGTAATCTTTTACTAGCTTCTTTGCGGACAAGGTGAGTTTCGTATCTCCCTACTCACTTGAGATCCGGGCTGAAAAGTGTAAACCTGGTGTGTTTAATTGCATTTATTGATTGATTGATTGATTGATTGTTTTAGTTGTTGGTGTTGTTGTTGTTGTTGATGTGATGTTTCCTTTGTTGATTGATTGATTGTTGATTGATTGATTGATTGATTGATTGATTGTTGATTGTTATTGTTGTTGTTTTGGTTATGTATTGATTGATTGATTGATTGATTGATTGATTGATTGATTGATTGATTGATTGATTGATTGATTGATTGATTGATTGATTGATTGATTGATTGATTGATTGATTGATTGATTGATTGATTGATTGATTGATTGATTGTTGTTGGACGATGTTGTGTTATTGAGTGTAACCAGGTTATTCAGGACGTGGAGGTTGATTGTTTGCTTACTGTTGAACCCGGACTGGACTGATATGGATCAAGGATCCATTTGCCTTATGTTGCATTGTATTTAGGATTGATAGCCTTCTTTTGTTGTCGTTTGTAACCTTGATGTTTACTTGCTCCTGTTGTATTTTGTTACTTGTTTATCGTTTGTATGGATTCACTGAATCCTCTTATTGCATTTAGCTTGTTCTATTGTAATTCCACCTGGTGCTATGTGATTTCCGTGATATTCCGAGCCTCGGCTTGGGGTGTTACAGAATGGTGGCCCATGCGAGGTCGTAGAGAATTAGGCGGTTTGACCTAGACTACGGCTTAAGTTAAAACTCTTCATATAGCATGCATGGTTAGGAAATTCGTGTGCAATGTGAATTATGTGGATCCCCTTGTGAGTTCGTAGTTAAGACCACTTATGTGATGGCTTGAATTCAACGTGATGAATGTGGAATGGATACAATGTGGTTAATGTGTGCTTTGATTGAATTTGATTGTCATTAATATGGATTGTTGTTATTGATTGGTGCTAGTTTGATGATCTAGAGCAAAATGAAGTTATGTTATTAACTTAGTATAATAGTGTGGCAACCCTAAAAGAACCCGATCAACTCTTTTATGGTCACCCAATATTATAACAAGTTAATAACATCATGGATTGCGCATGCTTGGCTTAGAGTATAATAAGGAACCGATATGCTTAATGGGAGTTGATTAGGTGGAGGGTTAGCCGTTGGTACACCCTGTATACATACCTGGTCAATAACTAGAGAGCATATCGAATTCGGATTATACTTTAAATCACTCGTGTTAGTGACTTGTTTTAGTTGCTTGTAATGAGATGTGTTTAATTCGAGTAATTGGTTTTGACGATGGTAAATTGTTGTGAACTTAGCACGAGAAAATGATAGATAACGATTAATTGAGAACTTTGATATACTGTCCTTAGTGTAGTAATGTGAAACACGTAGGGTATGTGGTATGATAACATGATATATGACAGTTAATTGAGAATAATTATGTGTTGGCCTTAGTAAGAAACATAGAACATGTGTAGTGTGTCGGCGTTAAAACACTAACTAATAAGGCGGTTAACATGAGAAAAACTGTGAAGCTAACCCCGGGTCATAAACTCTAGAACTACTACTATTATTGGATTTAGTGGTGGAATGACATGTTGACTAGTATGATTTAGTAACATATATGTTATGCAGTGTGATGTGTATGTATGTATGTATGTATGTATGTATGTATGTATGTATGTATGTTTGTATGTTTGTATGTTTAGTTTGTATGTATGTATGTATGTATGTATGTATGTATGTATGTATGTATGTATGTATGTATGTATGTATGTATGTATGTATGTATGTATGTATGTATGTATGTATGTATGTATGTATGTATGTATGTATGTATGTATGTATGTATGTATGTATGTATGTATGTATGTATGTATGTATGTATGTATGTATGTATGTATGTATGTATGTATGTATGTATGTATGTATGTATGTATGTATGTATGTATGTATGTATGTATGTATGTATGTATGTATGTATGTATGTATGTATGTATGTATGTATGTATGTATGTATGTATGTATGTATGTATGTATGTATGTATGTATGTATGTATGTATGTATGTATGTATGTATGTATGTATGTATGTATGTATGTATGTATGTATGTATGTATGTATGTATGTATGTATGTATGTATGTATGTATGTATGTATGTATGTATGTATGTATGTATGTATGTATGTATGTATGTATGTATGTATGTATGTATGTATGTATGTATGTATGTATGTATGTATGTATGTATGTATGTATGTATGTATGTATGTATGTATGTATGTATGTATGTATGTATGTATGTATGTATGTATGTATGTATGTATGTATGTATGTATGTATTCATGTATGTATGTATGTATGTATGTATGTATGTATGTATGTATGTATGTATGTATGTATGTATGTATGTATGTATGTATGTATGTATGTATGTATGTATGTATGTATGTATGTATGTATGTATGTATGTATGTATGTATGTATGTATGTATGTATGTATGTATGTATGTATGTATGTATGTATGTATGTATGTATGTATGTATGTATGTATGTATGTATGTATGTATGTATGTATGTATGTATGTATGTATGTATGTATGTATGTATGTATGTATGTATGTATGTATGTATGTATGTATGTATGTATGTATGTATGTATGTATGTATGTATGTATGTATGTATGTATGTATGTATGTATGTATGTATGTATGTATGTATGTATGTATGTATGTATGTATGTATGTATGTATGTATGTATGTATGTATGTATGTATGTATGTATGTATGTATGTATGTATGTATGTATGTATGTATGTATGTATGTATGTATGTATGTATGTATGTATGTATGTATGTATGTATGTATGTATGTATGTATGTATGTATGTATGTATGTATGTATGTATGTATGTATGTATGTATGTATGTATGTATGTATGTATGTATGTATGTATGTATGTATGTCTTATTGTATGATGTATTGACACGCTTACATGAATTAAAGATAACCAATGGTAATGAACTTGACATGATAAAATAATAAGTAACAAATTTCATAGGATTCTAACACTCTTACCTTAGTTTAAGGAGATGAAATGAGTATGCTATATGGTATGAGAGCATTAATTACTTGTGTGACTAATATGTGAGTATTGTGAGGCTAACTTTCGGGTCAACGCGTTACTTACCTTGTAGAAAATGGTGAGATCAAGAAGGAATACGACTAGCCATAGCGATGAGCCGGATTTAGCAACCGTGATTGCCCAAGCCGTGGTAAACGCCATACCTACTATCGTAGCCCAAGTCACGGCAAGCCTCCAAGGAAACAATGAGACGCGTGGAACTAGAATGAATTTGGGTGACGAGAAGGTGTCGGGTAGGGCCTCCTCAAAAAGGAAAGAAATCGGAGAACCTAGTGAGGCAAGGAAAGCGGGCAGGTGTGACCCCAATGGTCATAATAAGGGTAGATTCAGGGCGGCGATGGGCCCGGTGAGGAAAGCTTATGTTGGACCTCATCCGTTATGTGAAAGATGCAACAATCACCACACCACCGACGTTCAATGCAGGGCGTGTTTTAATTGCAACCAAGTTGGCCACATGTCCAAGAATTGTAGAGCCCTGAGAACGGGCCCAACGAACGTGGCTCCTATTCATGTCGTCCCTCCCCAAGGTAATCAACAAAGAGGCGAGTGTTTTGGATGTGGTAGTCGTGCACACTACGTGAAAGATTGTCCGAAATGGATCGGACAACAAGCTGAAGTAGCAGAGCCGGCAAGGAAAACTTACTTAGGATCTCACCCCTTGTGTGGAAGGTGTAATCGCCATCACTCTCCCACTAACCAATGTGGGACTTGCTTTAATTGTAATCGGCGCGGGCACTTAGCTGGGAATTGTAGAGCACCGATAGTGGCACCATTGAATGTAGTACCCCTTCAAACCATTCATCCCCAAGGCAACTTTCCATGGAGTACGTGCTTTAAATGTGGAAGCCCTGATCACTACCGAAATAATTGTCCGCAATGGATCGGACAACAAGTTGAAGTGGCAATTCCTCGTAATCAACTACAAATAGTCATTTATAACCAAAGCCGTGGCCAGCAAGACCATCAAGTTCAACTTCGTAGCCGAGCTTTTGCAGAGAATGGCGAAGGAGACCAAAGTAATCCTAACGTTGGTTAAGGTACATTCCTCCTAATGGTTGTTATGTTACGACACTATTCGATATCGAAACCGACTATGAATCTCGTTTACTCTAACGTTGCTCCTTTGAGTTACATTTCGTTTGTGTGTTTTGAAATCATATGTTTGCAATTTTGAATGTTTAGCGACTCACTAACTAATTTGCTCAAATATCCCGTGTATCTATTCCGACTCTAAAAGACGACAAAACCCCTCATTTACTTGGTGCCTATGATATAAAGATTCTTGGCGAAAAAGTGAGTGTAATCTGGATGCCACCGGGTAAGACAGTTCTAAAGTTGCGTAGTAGGGTTACTAGTGTAAAATATCTAACGGTAGGATTCTTAGGGTTCCGTGTAAGTCTTCCAACTTAGGCGTCCTTAGAGCTACCGTCTCAAGAATCTGAAAGCTAACGTCATCCTTGTTAATCTTGAGTCTCCCGAGGACTTTCCGGGTGACTTACCGGGCTTGTCCCATCTCGATAACTTAAATTTCGTTTATGCTCAACTTCCCAACATCGCGCGCGTAGTCAAACCCTTATAAACTTCTGAGATGCGAAAAAGCTCGTAGTGAAAGACTGGGAGAGGGATTCGAAGGAAAATAACTCAGAATGGATTTCGCCATGAAGTTGCCGACGACAAGAAATGATCACGATACGGCGAGGTCGGTAAAATGTGACAACTTGGCACATTAGTATGAAGGATAAATGGGTTAGGTGCACGAAGATTCGATTTCTGTCCTTCCATATAAAGAAAGTCGCTTAACTCCAATTCAGGGAGCCATCCAATGAACAACGGGCACTCAAACCAACTTGAGACTTGATCACATGTGAAGATAATGTACTTATAACTATGACGACAATCCTGTGCAATGACGGTTGTTACGCGAGTATTCGAATGTCACGGGCCGAGGAGCTAAGTAGAAGAGATGCTACTCCCCACTGGGACGAACCAAGAATCAAAGAAAGCCAAAGTAATGAGTTAGGATTTCTAATAGGAACGACAAGAACAACTTCTCAAGTTAAGAGGATAGCCCAGCTAGCTCACATGCTAAGTAAGGAGTATGCTGATGTGAGGCTGAGACCGTTAGAGTTGAAAGTGGGTGACCTTGTACGTTTGAAAGTATCACCGTGGAAAGGCGTCATCCGATTCGCGAAGCGAGGCGAACTCGGGCCAAGGTATAATTGTCCTTACAAGATCCTCGAAAAGGGTTGGAAAAGTCGCTTATCGATTAGAATTACCACAAGAGCTTAGCGGTGTGCATGAGGTGTTTCATATTTGAAACCCACGCGAGTGTTTGGCGGACCCTACATATCATGTGCCTATGGACGAGATTAGGGTTGATTCGAATTTGGATTTTATTGAAGAACCGGTAGAGATCTTGGACCGCCGAGTCAAGAAACTCAAGAATAAGCTCTACACGATTGATGGGGTTAGGTGGAAACGCTAGGCGTGGAGCCGAGTTCAGTTGGGAGCGAAAGGATCACATGAAGTCTAAGTATCCGCATTTATTTGCTAATTAGGGTTTTGTTGAACTTTTGACGGGGGAATAATGTAACATCCGTGAATTTTGACCGTTTGACTTTACGTGCAATTTGACTAACAATTTAAGTTAATGAAATAATTGGGTCGTTTTGTGGTTAAATGACAATGTGGTGTGTTAGTCGAGTCGTTAACATGTTTGTTTGGCGTTTAATTGCGTAATCGATTGTAAATTGGCTAGTGATGAGAAGCGGGTCGGCCCGTGGGTAGTCCATGACCCACCAACCACTTTTGACCCATGCTCCTCCTTATCCTTTCCTCCTCCCTTATCCCCCTCTCATTTTCTATCTATCTATCTCTTTCTCTCTTTCTCTCAAAAACCAAAGCAAGACCATCTCCTCCTCTTCTCTCTACCATCTACTTAGTATTTAGAATTTTTTTTTTTTTTTTTTTTTTTTTTTTTTTTTTTTTTTTTTTTTTTTTTTTATTTTTTCATTCGTGTGTTATTTTTTTTTTTTTTTTTTTTTTTTTTTTTTTTTTTTTTTTTTTTTTTTTTTTTTTTTTTTTTTTTTTTTTTTTTTTTTTTTTTTTTTTTTTTTTTTTTTTTTTTTTTTTTTTTTTTTTTTTTTTTTTTTTTTTTTTTTTTTTTTTTTTTTTTTTTTTTTTTTTTTTTTTTTTTTTTTTTTTTTTTTTTTTTTTTTTTTTTTTTTTTTTTTTTTTTTTTTTTTTTTTTTTTTTTTTTTTTTTTTTTTTTTTTTTTTTTTTTTTTTTTTTTTTTTTTTTTTTTTTTTTTTTTTTTTTTTTTTTTTTTTTTTTTTTTTTTTTTTTTTTTTTTTTTTTTTTTTTTTTTTTTTTTTTTTTTTTTTTTTTTTTTTTTTTTTTTTTTTTTTTTTTTTTTTTTTTTTTTTTTTTTTTTTTTTTTTTTTTTTTTTTTTTTTTTTTTTTTTTTTTTTTTTTTTTTTTTTTTTTTTTTTTTTTTTTTTTTTTTTTTTTTTTTTTTTTTTTTTTTTTTTTTTTTTTTTTTTTTTTTTTTTTTTTTTTTTTTTTTTTTTTTTTTTTTTTTTTTTTTTTTTTTTTTTTTTTTTTTTTTTTTTTTTTTTTTTTTTTTTTTTTTTTTTTTTTTTTTTTTTTTTTTTTTTTTTTTTTTTTTTTTTTTTTTTTTTTTTTTTTTTTTTTTTTTTTTTTT
>CM067171.1:82361872-82391872 GCA_034093135.1 Erigeron breviscapus | reverse complement strand
TTAAATAAGTCATGATATTTTATAATCGCTTATACTAAATCTATGTATAACTAATAATAATCAATGTTTATAATTAATTAATAATAATCAATGTTTAATTCATAAATAATAGGAACAAGCTAGTTTCATCGTTTTAATCGATACTAACTTCAAAATATTCACATATACATGCAATGTTTCGGTTCAATTATTGATCATAAGGATATTATTTAGTGAAGCATGGCAGCGATAAAAAGCAATAGTGTACGAGTAATAGTTAATATATATGGTTAAAGAATTGTACCGACGTGTTAAAGATTATTGTGGATGGAAGCAGAAAGTTCTGGCCGTCGACCATGTCTTTGAAATTCTATCCGTCAAACGGTGACGCCTTTTTAGCTTTTAAATGATAGAGTCTCGTGCAGATCTACAGTCACATGTTTGATGCCTTCAATGCTATCGTCAACAGCAGTATAGCAGCAACAACAACAACAATCGGATTATGGCACCGTCAGAGATCTACAAACATGAACAAATACGAGATGATGAAAACAGAAAGGATTTTTTTATGATTGATAGGATGAAATCTGAATGGAACTTGAATCCAATGATCAAAGTTGAAAAGCAATTCGTGTGTGTTATAAAACTTAGAACAATAACCGAGAGAATAATTAGCCAAATTATTATATAGATAGAATATCTTTGATTATGATGAATATCAATGATCTACTCTAATTGAGTAGTCAATATATATATATATATAATATATATATACAATATATAAAGTAGATGTAAAGACAAATAAAGGAATTATGCTTTGGAATGTAGAATCACGAGTCTTCAATAATGGAATAATATGAGACCAATATGTCTGTCCTTTAATAGTTCATAACAAAATGAATAATAAAGGTCCAAATGCGTAATATTAATGATGGGCTAAATATGTCAAAGTTCCAAGATGAACGTAGTGTCTGCTTTATTGTTTCATCTATTTGACATTCTGTATCAATCACATACAGTTACAGACAAACAGGTCTTTCATTTTCTTAAATTTCATTAAAAAAGATAAGAAGTGAGAAGTCAATTATAACAAGTCAATATTAGTTGTGGAACCCACGTGCCATGATTTAATTGGATAATTTAGTGTCTTACTAAAGATGTTAGTTGGTAAAAATTCCACTAAATTTGCAAAAATTTTGATAAGTGCCTATATTCGTAAATATACCTTAAAATTAGAGTATTAGACCATATAGGTAATCTTGGGCCCAAAGCCCCAAAATGAAGACGTCAATGCTAACACGTTATGTGAAAATGAGTCATTGCGGGTTATACATAGTTGCTAACCGATTATATGGGTAGATTCATCGCTGGTTGGACGGTTTGTATCTCAAATCATACTTAAGAGTGTAAAACCTCCCAAATATCTTACATATATATAAAATAAAATAATTATTATAATAGTAATAGTTTTTGTTGTCTACTTCACATAAAAGGTGTTGGTTGCTAAGCTACCCATTACATACAAAGTCTATGATCATATTTAATAGAATCTACACGGGCATCAATATAGTAAGCTACCCATCATAGACAGAGGTTTGTCATCATATTCTATAGAGTAATTACATATGTAAGATTTTTTTAAATAAGTTAAAGAAGGTTACCAAGGCCTTTTGCTTAGGAGAGACACAACAACATATGGCAGAAGCACAATCAACGGCTAAATTTAAGAACGGATGTTTCAAATCTTCCTCCTTAACATAAGTTAGCGTCTTCCCATCGATAATCAATGCAAATGCAGCATGTGTATCCTTTTCAGCTTAACCATTTGAGAAGCATTTGTGATATGCATAACACTACTGATGGGCTTGGACCCATTCTCCAAATGGTGAGACATACCCTATGTTGATTGCAGTTTCCATCTTTATCGCCTGTTAGAACCCATATTTTTTGACCCGCTTGTGCATCTATTCCGGTCTGAATAAGGAAACACCCAACTGGAACTTTCACGGCGGCTTTCTTGCCAATAAATAACCAAGTTTGATTTTCAGATTTCTAAAAAACAATAATCATAATTTTCAACCCACTCATTATATGATGAAACACCTCTATGCTCATGTAGTTTAACCATTCGATTTTACACTACTCATCATATAATGAAGCACCTCTATGCTAATGTGGTTTATAATCTACCATTTTGGTTTTTTGGTATGCTGACCATCTTTAAATTGAAGCACAAATGAGTAATTAACCAATTTTGATTTTGAGAGCTCTAAACAACAAAAGTCATAGATTTCAACCCACTCATTATATGATAAAGCACCTCTATGCTCATGTGGTTTAACCGTTCGATTAGACACCTCTATGCTCATGTGGCAGCCGTTGGTCGTGTACTGGTGTCGACATAGGTAGATGGTGTTCAGTTTGGCATAGTAGAAGGGTTGGTAATATAAGGTGGTAGGGTGGTCCGCAAGGTGTGGTTGAGAAAATATATTCAGGTTGTTGAACTATTTGAAGAGGTGGCTGCATGTCTTTAACCTGCCAGCTTCCAGATGTCCGAGCAAGTAAATATGACGTAATCTCGGTGGAACATCCTAGGGAAATTGTGTATTAGCCCTGGGAAGATGTTGCATTGCTCATGATTGGATAACTGCAAAAGAATGAGTTTTATAACTTGCAACATATAAACAATATAAATATAAATATAATTATGAAAACATGAAACCATCTCTCAAATAGAAAGTGATCAGTCAAAATTACTTAGCCTGCAAATTAATCCTTATAAAGAAACCAAATTCAAGTCCGGTCCAAATATGAATAAATTTAATTATACATGCCTTCCATTTCCCTTGGTAGAAAAAAACTCGACTTTCTAGATAGAAAGTGTTCTTGATCAACCCATCCCAGTTCGTATCAACCTGTAACAAAATTTTTCCAATTAGACCCATTACCCAATCTTCTTGACCCACCCATATTCCATCGATACTTGGAAGTGATACCTTCAATAATACAGATGCATCAAATAAAGCATAAGGATGAGTTTTTTAAGCAGGTCGATTCCCTACTTCTGTTGCTAGCCGAGTAGATAACCAAGACATTACCAGGTTGCATTACTGATGGCTTTTGAGCTACCGGATTTAAGTACAATCGTCTGAGCATAACTAAACCCATTGCACCATTAGTTTAAGTCCAACCTTGAATCACAGCAAAAAAAACCATTGCAACATTGGTTCCTCGAGGTCCATCCTAGCATGAAAATGACTATCCAACCAAACCACTACAGCGTCCCCAACGTACAATACCAATCAAATACTCCATACCTCCAAAAAAGAAAAACTGGTGTTGCCGGTTCCTATGTTGTACGCTACGCATACTAATAATACTCATGATCATTATAGGCATCTTACCAACTATAGCATACTTTGGGTTTGACCCAAATATACCAAGATACTCGGTTAATGGCATGACTATCACTCAATTCAACCTCGACAATGATAACTCGCTATTAGCTCAATTCAATGTCTACATAAATGCCCAAATTTCATACACGAAAATCAGTATATATACTATGAAAGTGAATCCAAATTGACTATAATCTACATGGGAGCAGTTTTGTGTGAAGAAGTATGATCTAAATTTTATCAAGATCAAAAGAACACGACTATACTAACCATCCCTCTAACACGTCAAACTACAAATCAACTTCAAATGAAGTCAGAATATATATACCTGGTGGAAACTTGGACAGGAAACCCATAAAGAAACTCATAACCGAGCTTCACCTCACCCCTTGCAACCTTCTTACAATGCCTGCGTATATAAAGGTGAGTTTGGTCAAGTTTTTCATCCGAATATTCAGATTAATCAATAAAATAAATGACTAAGAGTTACATGAAATAAAACAGCTTATTTGATAGAGATGGAAAAAATATCTATGAACTTTGTTAAAAAATATATGTGCCATAAGGAAAGAGAGATGAAACTCAACATTTAAACAACAGTAAACAAAAATAAAAATCGGAAGAGATGATTACCTTGTTAAGTTGTTCACATACCACTTTTCTTTGAGACATATAATCAAACACCTTGAATGCAACTTCTTGTACTGCAATAATCATGAACCAAAATCAAGGAAAAAAGGAAGAGAAAATTAAAAGAAAAATATATACTCACAAAGACAATTTTACCAGGAAGATGGGCAAAAGAACGGTTGTGCTTTGTTATGGAAGCCTGCAATAATGCAAAAATTTCAATTGATCATAATTATAATACAACACCCAAAGTCATCACACAAAAAAACACATCTAAAAATCCAATAAAAAAACCTGAATAAATAAATGATGAAAAATTCCTACAATTTCATTAAATAAATGTTGTTGTGATACAATTATTGAAAAAGAAAAGAATTTATCATATAAAAATCGATTTGATGAAGATGACTGTGGGGGAGTTTTTGAGAAGGTCGATCCATAGCTAGCAATGTGCCCATGTTGTTAGAAAGCCGTAACAAGAATCGGCCCAGTAAGGGCCCAAGTCCAAGAGAAAAGAGTCGGTTGAGAATTAGGGTTCCTTTCTATAGTTATGTATAAATAGAGCTTAAAGCTTATGTAAAACAATTATCAAAAATCAATCAATAAAATTAGTTTTTTCGTTTATAACTCTTAACATGGTATCAGAGACACTAATTCAGGGATCATCATCTACCCAATAAACGTCCATTAAACTCACAAACCATCGAGCAGTCACCATGGCTGAAGCCGGCGACCAAAGCTCGGGTTCTGAGTTGGCACTTCAGATTGCCAATTTGCTACAGAATCACAAAAACAAATCAATTCAATCATCGCTTATTTCAATTCTATCTCTTAACAACATCAAAACCCAAGCCACCATGGAAAATTTTTCCGGCGACTTTGGGTTTGATTTAGCAAATCTGAATAAAACAAATACCAATAAACAACCACAACAACCAAAACAGTCAAATAAAACCACCGAACTCACCGCCATTGAAACAGAAGCAACCGGGGTAGCAACAAAAGGCTACCACCGATATAACAGAGAAAAAACCATGACCAAAGACGAGAAATCTCACCTCGAATGTGATGAGTGCGGCATGGAAAGACACACGAAAGAGCAGTGCTTCCGTATTGTTGGTTATCCAGATTGGTGGACTAATGGCACCAAAAAAGGTACCAAATCAGTCAAGTCGAAGAGTCCTACCGCCAATACTAACCCCATCAACAAAGAAAATACCAGCGACAATCACGATGGGCAAAAATTTGGTGGTGGATCTGTAGGGGTAGCGGCGGCCGGACGAGATGGTAGAAATAAGGGTTTCTCGATGATGACAGATACAGAGAAAGGAGTGTGTGAAAATTCCACACTTTCCTTATTTTCCCAAAGTTTTTTATGTGTCTGCTTGTTTTGTAAGTCAAAAAGAGTGGATCAGATTAATGGGCCAATTGGATCGGATCACATTAAAAAACAAATTAATACCCATTCGGCCCAAAGTGCTGGATCAGCTCATATAACTCACACGGCCCAAGGTACTCACAGAAATTTAGGTGGATCGTGGATATTTGATTGCGGAGCCACTGACACGATGACTTATGACGTTTCTGATTTTTCTAAGATATCAAGTCCCAGAAAAACGTACGTCAAAGCCGCAAACAAAGGAAGAATGGATGTGAAAACCGGGGGAACAATTGAAATTTCTCCAAACATTAAGTTATCAAATTGTCTTTATGTTCCATCTTTGTCACATAAACTTTTGTCAATAAGTCATGTGACAAAAGAACTCAATTGCTCAGTACTTATGCATCCAACTTTTTGTATCTTACAGGATATCAGGACAGGACAGATCATTGGGCGTGGCACTGAGAGAGGAGGACTGTATTATGTTGATGAAGTAACTCAAAGTGGAACAGTGATGCTGGCTCATGGAACAAGTGAAAGAGAAGCATGGTTATGGCATAGACGACTGGGACATCCTTCTGGTAGTTATTTACACATCTTGTTCCCTGATCTTTTTCCTTCCAATAAACCAATTTCTTGTGAAACTTGCATTTTAGCTAAGAGCCATAGACAAACCTTTAAACCTAGTAATACTAGAGTCAAAAGACCTTTTTCACTAATTCACTCAGATGTTTGGGGCCCGGCTCCTGTTATTGGAGGTCAAAATTTCCGGTATTATGTGATATTTGTTGATGATTGCACCCGGATGACTTGGATTTATTTTTTGAAAAATAAAGCCGAAGTTTATGATAAGTTCACTACATTTTATACCATGGTTCAAAACCAATTTCAAGAATCTATTAAAATTGTGAGGTCCGACAATGGTGGGGAATATATAAACTCACAAATGAACCTGTTTTTTCAATCCAAAGGTATAATCCATCAAACCACATGCCCTCATACCCCTGAACAAAACGGTGTTGCTGAACGGAAAAATAGACTTTTATTGGAAATGACTAGAGCTTTAATTATCGAGTCTTGTGTTCCCAAACTGTTCTGGCCTGAAGCCCTAGCCACTGCCACTTACCTAATTAATCGGCTTCCTACAAAAATCCTGAGCATGAAAACCCCATTAGAAACCTTCACTGAATACCATACTCCTCCACAACCTCTTACTCTTCAACCCAAAATTTTTGGATGTACAGTGTTTGTTCATATTCCAAAATCATATCGAAATAAACTTGATCCATGTGCTGAGAAATGTGTCTTTGTGGGGTATGGAGTCACTCAAAAAGGGTATAGATGTTATAATCCGAAAACTCAACACATGTTTACCACAATGAATTGTGACTTTCTTGAAACCAGCTATTATTACTCCCCGCAACACAATGATCAGGGGGAGGAACAATGTGACACATTGAGTTGGCTTAGTTATAATCCCGAAGTTAGTAAAAATACCACAGTTGATTCTGAAAATACCGTGGTTGACTCTCAAGAACAGCCTTCTCAGACTCAAGAACAGTCCTCTCAGTCTCAGAATTCCAGTGCCACCGAAAATACTGCCCCAAACCTGATATCTGAGGTAAGTAATTCTCCACTGAGTTCTCTTGATGTTTCAAATGAAAGTGTACCAGATTCCATGAATGAAAGTATGCAGGAAAGTGAAGAACAGGTTGAACAGAATAATGCAGAGGTTGAACTAAATACTCCAGGAAAATATGTGCTTCCAGCAAGGTCAACTAGAGGAATTCCTGCAAAACGATATTCTCCAGAAAAATTTTCTAGGAGCTCTAAATATCCAGTGGCCAACATGGTGAAAGGAAATCTATCTAAAGAAGCAAAGGCATTCACAGCAAAGTTGTATTCAGAAAAAATTCCATCAAATGTAGAGCAAGCTTTGAAAATTACAAGGTGGAAGGATGCTATGGATGTAGAAATGGATGCACTGGTTAAAAATGAAACATGGGATAAATGTGTTTTGCCACAAGGAAAGGAGCCAGTAGGATGTAGGTGGATCTATACAATTAAATATAGACCAAATGGTGAGATTGAGAGATATAAAGCTCGATTAGTTGCCAAAGGATACACTCAAACGTATGGAATTGACTACTCTGAAACTTTCGCTCCAGTTGCAAAACTAGATACAGTGAGAGTCTTATTCTCTGTAGCAGCAAATGAAGGTTGGCCACTTCATCAGTTTGATGTAAAAAATGCTTTTTTACATGGAGAACTAAAAGAGGAGGTGTATATGGAAGCTCCACCTGGTTTTTCTCACCATTTCAAGGAAGGAGAAGTCTGCAAATTAAAGAAGTCCCTTTATGGATTAAAACAGTCGCCTAGAGCATGGTTTGGCAGATTCACACTAGCTATGAAAAAATATGGGTATAAGCAAAGTAATTCTGATCATACTTTGTTTCTTAACCATAAAGGAAGTTTGGTAACATGTTTGATAATCTATGTTGATGATATGATTATCACCGGAAATGATGAGAAGGAAATCAAGAAGTTAAAAGAAGATTTATGTGCAGAGTTTGAAATGAAGGATTTGGGAAATTTAAAGTACTTCCTCGGAATTGAAGTGTTGAGATCACAACAAGGAATTTTTATTTGTCAAAAGAAGTATATACTTGATTTTTTGGCAGAAACAGGGATGATTGATTGTAAACCAGCAGATACACCCATGGTTATCAATCAGAAGTTGTTTATGAAATTAGATGGTAAATTTGCTGATAAAAACAGGTATCAACGAATGGTGGGGAAGTACTTATGTAACACCCGTCATTTTAAAAACCTGGATTTCAAAAACTTTTACCAAACGATGTTTAAAACATAGCGGAAAAGGATCACTTAAAAACTGCCCCATCCGTAACGGATGGTGCCTTTCATTAAAGTTTGGTGTTACTAATAGCATCATCGTAATAGTCGAAGTAAAATCCAAGTTATGGCACTAACATAATTGCCATCAAATCTACAAGAGACATAAATCATAAATAAAGTAGCCGAACATATGGCTATAGGTAATGTCTAATCATAGGGAGACTAATGCTAATCTTCCTTTATTCTTCTACCCATCTCACGATCCACGCACTTCACTAGCTTATACCTGCTTATCCTGAAGGACACAACAATTTCATAAAAGCAAGTGTTAGCTAATAAAATTAGCTAAGTAAGATACACACATTTTGATAAAACGTTCTTCATTTTACTTTCATAAACTTCGTCATATTTTACTTATCAAAACGTAACCACATTACATATTATCCACAACAATCATAGATCAACTCATACTCCCCTTTTCCCACATTGCATCACATTTCATTTCATATCAACATATACATCTTATCATCATATACTCACATCTTAATCAATATCTTATATCATATCAACATAGGCATATCATGCATAAACTTGTCGCACGTATTCATATTAGTACATATTCTCACGTCACTTTGTGATCTCACAACGTATAGCACATTTACTTCTTTCACACATATCATAATCATTTCATGGCAGTATAATTAAAATCAACATAATATACATGCATATCACCCCTTTACTTTAACATTAGGTATTTTCATTACCTAACTAATCCCACATCTACTTTAACGTTTAATCCCACCAACGTGTACAACTCATAACATTTCTTACGTGTATCTAGTGAACTAGACATTTCATACTTAAGTCTCACATATAAGCCCTCACATATCAATATCAAGGCATATCAATGACATTATCAACATCACAACACATATCATAATCATTTCATGGCAGTATAATTTAATCAACTGATTCTCACGTCTTACATATCACACATAAACATACCGCACATATATGTATAGCACATGTAGGATATAAACTCCTAATTGTGCCTAACCATCGTTCTTATCACACGTCTCAACATATCTTATTAAATCCCACGTCACGTTGTAATCCCACGTCTTAAATTACATGTACATCTTTCTCACATATTATTATAATTATCTTAATCAACTTATTCCCACATCTTACGCACTAGCATTACATCTAGCACGATTTCCCACATCTTACGCACTAGCATTACATCTAGCACGATTTCCCACATCTTACGCACTAGCATTACATCTAGCACGATTTCCCACGTCATTCTCACGTATTTAGCTATAGCATTTCCCACGTATTCATATCTTTCTTACTTTTACGCACTAACACTAAGGCTAGAACGATTTCCCACATTTCACACTTTACTTTAACATTAGGTATTTTCATTACCTAACTAATCCCACATCTACTTTAACGTTTAATCCCACCAACGTGTACAACTCATAACATTTCTTACGTGTATCTAGTGAACTAGACATTTCATACTTAAGTCTCACATATAAGCCCTCACATATCAATATCAAGGCATATCAATGACATTATCAACATCACAACACATATCATAATCATTTCATGGCAGTATAATTATAATCAACATAATATATATGCATATCACCCCTTTACTTTAAACGTCATCATATCATAATAAGCCACTTCATCATACATATATTCCCACATAACCTCCCGCATAACCCGGAAACCCAACACATATAAGATAATCCGATTAAGAGGTTAATTAAAAGAAAACTACTTTTGTTGTGCCTCCAGCGTGATAAAAGACATGTATCTTACCTGACGACGAGCACAACGATCAACAAGCAACTTTAACGTATCTTTCTTGAGTTCCCAACTACCTAGCACACACATATAATCGACATGTAACATAAACGGGACCTTAAAGAACATCTCCAAGTTCCCTAAACATCAACATAACTTATACCTAAGGTCTATGGGTCAAATGAGCACTAAAACAAGCCTAAACGACCACCAGACCCCCAAGTGCGTCGCACCTCCCTTTGGTGCGTCGCACAAAACACTCAGAACTCCACCCAGCAGGTGGTGCGCCGCACCATCCCCAGGTGCGCCGCACCTGAGGTGCCGACCAGCAGAACTTGTTTTGTTTCTCCTAATTCACCTTCCAAACGAATCCCAAACCTCCACCACGACTTACACCCATTAAATTAACATCAAATAGGCCACAATTAAGTATTTAAAAACATCAATTGATCCTTGAATTAAATACAACAATGATTCATTCTTTAAAACACCCGAAAAACGTAAAATCGGTAACGTGTTGATCAAAAACTCAATACCTCAAGTGGGTTTCCAATTAACCACCTGGAATACACTCTAATACATCTAAAAACATTATTCATCATTAAAGTTTGCATCTTGATATAGTTAACCAACTCTAGCAATAATTTTACTCCCGAAAACGTCGTTTTTAACCGAAAACATCATCTTCCAATAACCACCTGGAATACACTCTAATACATCTAAAAACATTATTCATCATTAAAGTTTGCATCTTGATATAGTTAACCAACTCTAGCAATAATTTTACTCCCGAAAACGTCGTTTTTAACCGAAAACATCATCTTCCAATAACCCCAGCCCTCATGGTCGAATTTATAACCTAAATCCTTTAATATTAATCATGAATTGATCTAGGAATGAATCATTACCTGCACGGAAGATTATAGGATCAAGATCTATCAACTATCACTCCCGAATCGACCCGAAACCGATCAAATTCTCTATAGAGGCTCCTTGGTTTTTGAGAGCAGGTTTATGGCTGCAAATTCGTGGCTAGGGCTACTAATGAGGATATTAGGGCCTAAAATATCCAGCCACAAGTTTGCTAGTTCGACATCTAAGCCCTTATACTTTTGTTAGCTCTATTTATCGCTTTAAGAGTCACTTAACGGCTACGCGACCCCTCGACCACACTTTAACTTCATCAAACACATAATTTACTTTATTAATTATCATCTTTAATTATTTTAAATCACTTTAACACCTATCTCACGTTAATCAATTAATTCACACAAGCGCATATAAAACACGTAGTGACTAACGGTCACTAACGACAAGTTAACGGTCAACGTTAAAAGTCAAACTTGAAAAGTTTGGGATGTTACAATCTACCTTGCTCATACTCGTCCAGATATAGCATATGCTGTTGGAGTAGTGAGTCAGTTCATGCACCAACCTCAAGAAGAACACATGGATGCAGTTCTAAGAATTATCAGATACCTCAAAGGAACCACTGGTCATGGGGTCTTGTTTAAAGCAAATGGTCATCTTAAGATTCAGATATATACAGATGCTGATTGGGCTGGAGACAAAGGAAACAGAAGATCAACATCAGGATATTTCTCTATGATCGGAGGGAATCTCGTCACGTGGAAGAGTAAAAAGCAGAAAGTTGTCTCTTTGTCAAGTGCTGAAGCTGAATTCCGGGGTATATCTAAAGGTTTAGCAGAAGCATTATGGCTAAGGAAACTGATGACAGAATTAGGGTTTGCTCCTAAAGAAAGCATCCGGATTATGAGCGATAATGAAGCAGCTATTCAGATCTCAGAAAATCCAGTACAACATGACAGAACAAAGCATGTGGAGGTTGACCGACATTTTATCAAAGAGAAGCTTGAAGACGGGATAATTAAGTTACCATTTGTTAAATCAGAGGATCAACTTGCAGATATCCTAACCAAGGCCGTAGGGACTATCATATTCAAAAGATGTCTAAACAAGTTGAATTTTGGTGATCCCACTATTCAACTTGAGGGGGAGTGTTAGAAAGCCGTAACAAGAATCGGCCCAGTAAGGGCCCAAGTCCAAGAGAAAAGAGTCGGTTGAGAATTAGGGTTCCTTTCTATAGTTATGTATAAATAGAGCTTAAAGCTTATGTAAAACAATTATCAAAAATCAATCAATAAAATTAGTTTTTTCGTTTATAACTCTTAACACATTAAAGCATTGAAGGTGATTTTTATTACCCAAACCTACTTGAAAATTCATAAATTAGAAGATTAATGAATCTAAATACGATACAACCCTTCCACTTCTATAACAGAAGTTCCATCAATGCTATTCATAATACATACAATTAAGACATTGATATCTATATCAATGACATATATCTATATAACAATTAAACGAGGATTTAAATGCCCGTGCTACGCACGTCGAGTTTGAAATATATTGTTTGCATGTATTATGTTGCCGGTTTTATTCCAATTTAAAAATCATGCATTGGAAATCATAAAAAGTACGCTTGTAACAGCTCAAAGGAGAAAAATAATTAGGTAAACATTCTATATAAAAATAAATAAATCGCAAATGCAGGTCGTCAAATGCTTTGATACATATGGACATGTTGATGATAGGAGATAGTAGAACTTAAATTACCCTAAGTATCCAATAGCTCGTTCAGCACTTCATCTTAACAACTTTTGTTGGAGTATAAACGCTCACATTATGATAGTTGATCCACAAAGAACATATATGATATATATATATATATATATATATATAGTCAAAAGTTAAAATGAGAACCATATAAATGTCGAGAAAGAACTAATATTTAATTATAATATATATATAAGGGTAATATATATATATATATATATATATATATATATATATATATATATATATATATATATATATATATATATATATATATATATATATATATATATATATTTGTTTTATTTTAATACTTGTTTTATTTTACCTAAAATCTATATATATATATATATATATATATATATGAACCGACTGCATCATATATGATACAGTGCCTGTGTAGAATAATAAAATAGACACTTATTATAAAAACATTTAAAGTCAACTTAAATCAAGAGTCGATGGTCCGCTGAGTGATAATTATATTTGAAAGTCATGAAACCCGTTCCACACCAGATAGGTTATCCGCGAACACGCCCCAATATTTCCATGTATTTGTAACTGAGTTATGGTATAAGTAACTGAGTTAACCAAAAAATATTCTTTTTCAAAAGTGGTTAAAGTCATCTGAGATGTATTTGTATTATAAATGTATCAATATTCGAAAATTTACTTGGAGAAATGGTCATCACTCATCAGAAGCTTGAGTTTGAATGATGTATTTGTCATACATGCAACAAGTCGATTATAAAGTTCAAGTTGAAAAAATACCTTTACGACAACTACAACATTATCAGAAGGTTTGGTTGTATCTTGGTTGCATCTGGGACCCGAAACACTTGCATCAGTTAAACTTACTCTTGTTCAGTGGATTTTATTAGGGGCTCCCAATGGTTCGTCCATTGGTCCGTTCGACTCACAGGGACGAGTCCACACCGTTGGGTGGGACTCGTTCCCCTCTCGTCCGCCTCACTCGTCCGACAGGTTCGTTCCTGCAGGGACGAACTTCAAGTTTGTTTTTTTTTTTTTTTTTTTTTTTTTAAGTTTCACCATTTGGCAACTTTAGCCCCTAAACGGCTATATAGTTCAAAACAGGTTCAAAAAAGTGACAACTTTAGTCCTTAACGGCTAGTTTTTCAAAATGGCTATATATAGACTTCAAGTGAACCACCATTTGACACCACTCTTGCATATATTCACCTATATTATACCAAAACACACTTTCGTATACATAAATCATCATGAACAACCAGTTTCATTCAAATTTACCAACGTACACGAGACCCGATTTGTTTCCTACTGGAGACGATGATGAAGAGCTTTTTGGCATCATGGCCGAATGTGTTGATTTGCTTGAACAAGGTGAATCATCAAGACCATACATACCCCGTATGGTCGTCGAAAGAGATCGATATGGTGCTGACGAGCGCCTAATGGCAGCTTACTTTAACGAAAACCCAAAGTATTCGTTGAATTGCTTTAGGCGACGATTCCGTATGTCTAGACCTATGTTCATGCGCATTGTGAACGACATAATATCATACCCATCTCGCAATCCAGGTCCTGTGCCTTTGCATTTTAAAAGAATGCAAGACAAGCAGCTTGATGCCCGAGGAAAGCCTGGTTTCAGCACCATCCAAAAGTGTGTATGCGCCATACGTCAATTGGCGTATGGCTACAATCCCGACTCGCTTGACGAGTATCTACAGATGGGTGAAGAAACATCAAGGTGTTATCTAGACTATTACTGTAAGTGTGTGTTCGAACTTTACAGGGATGAATACTTGCGTAGGCCAACACCGGAGGACATACAACGCTTGTACGCTCGACATGAAGAGCTTCATGGCTTCCCAGGCATGCTTGGAAGCATTGATTGCATGCACTGGCCTTGGAAGAACTGTCCCAAGGCATGGCAAGGTCAGTTTACGCGTGGTGATCACGGTCATCCAACCATCATGCTTGAAGCAGTAGCGTCATACGATAGGTGGATCTGGCATGCTTTTTTCGGCACAGCTGGTTCGAACAACGATATAAATGTTCTGAACCAGTCGCCTTTATTTAGGGAAATCATTGAAGATCGTGCACCTGATAGCTCGTTCACTGTTAATGGCACCCACTACAAAAAGGGTTACTATCTCGCGGACGGCATTTATCCCGAATGGTCGACTTTTGTAAAGTCGTATTCATGCCCTCAAGATGAGAAGCGGAAGAAATTTAAAAAGTTTCAAGAAAGTGCCCGGAAGGATGTCGAGCGTGCCTTTGGAGGGCTTCAAAACTCATGGCACATTCTAACCCAACCAGCAAGATCAAAAAGCGTGAATCGGATCACTCGAACAATGTACGCCTGTGTTATATTGAATAACATGAAGGTTGAAGACGCGGGGTACGCCATAAGCTCACTCGAGGATGGAGACGACATTGATCCAATCGTCTTACCGGAGCGTACGTTCGAGGAAAGGATTGCACTTCACCAACGTACCGGCAAGGAGCTTCGAGATCGCACTGTGCATCATGCTCTTCGTCATGATCTTACGGAGCATATATGGCGCCTCCCGGCTTAATGTGTGTTTTCTTTATTTGAAGTATTGTAATGTTTTTTTTTTTGTGTTTTTTTAAATAAATTGTGTAATGTTTTTATTTTTAATGAAGTGTTTTTTATTTGTGTATGTTTTAGTTTGTTATAATTTTAGAGGGTTAAAAGTGTAAATTTTGGATAAATGGGTAAAATTAAATAATTGGTGGGTCCAAGACTAGTCTTTGGTGGATGAGTCCATTGGGTGCATTTTTGGGGGATTAGTCCTTGGAGTGTTTTTTGCTGATGTGGCGCTGACAGGGACTAGTCTTTGGTGGATTAATGTATACCATTGGGGAGCCTCTTATAGATTCTATATATCTATACTATCTATACTCCCTTATAAATGGAACTAGATTTAAGTAATTGAGAACCTGATAAGTCTAAAATGCCCCCATCTTAATACATCCCTTTATACCCACCTCTATAGTTAGACTAAAATACCCTTAAGAAAACTTTTAAACCCCAAAAAATATATCTCCCAAATATATCTCTATCACACCAAAATTAACCCTGACGATCGCTGAACCAGATCTCAACCCCCCAAAAATTCATACCCCAAACCAGACAGTCACATCTCCGGCGGTGTGATGTCGTCGCCATCCAACAGATTTCAATACACATTGGTGTTCCAACTGATTTCAATACATTGGTGGTGGGAGGAGAAAGTCAACAGATTTCAATCCATTGGTGGTGGTCCAACTGATTTCAAATCCATCGGTGGTGATGGCGTCGCCATCCGACAGAATTCAACCGGTGGAATACGACACTTATCTTCGAAAGTTTTAGGGTTTGACAGTCGCCATGGCTGGCAATTTTGATACAAAAGGGTGATATTTTTTTAATATAATTTTGTTTTACCTATATTATTGATACTACATATCAAAAGCTTCTTTGATTTTAATTTTTTTATTTATTTATGTGATTGATGTGATGACATATTTACGGTTAAATTGTTATTGTGATTGTTTTTATTGATTTATTTTTGATGCGACTTTCATCCCTACTATACTTGTAGCAGTAGCTATCACGAGAACGTTTTTTAAATTCTTTTTAAAAGCTATGTGGCTCTATTTCTCAAATTGGTTCTTTTGTTGCAGGTTTCCATCACCACAGTGATCCGTCACCATCGCAATACATCTGAAATTGGTTTTCTTTTAAGCCAATTTAGGTTAGAATCATTATTCTTTGATACCTTCGTTATTGTTCAACTATAGTTTAGGGAATTGTCATCTAATCTTGATATGTCTTGGGAGTATCATTATTTTTTTTTCCTGATATTTATTTTTACCTTTTGTGAAGTTTAGCCATAACACAGTTATACCAATTTATTTGTTTCCTAATTGAATTGAAAATTTGAAATTTCATTTGGGTTTTTATTTGAAAGCTGGAAGATGGTATCTTTGTTCATCATTACTTGGATGGAGTGTTTTTTCTTCATCACTTTCGCTATCTGTTCAACCCGTGCTGCCACTCGAGGTAAATACTTGCATATACAATATTAAATAAGTATCTAATTGTTTATGCCATATATTTGTCTGATTGGTTGGTGAATATGTTGGATATGTCGTGCATTATGCTCATAATTTCTCATTTATATCATAAAATGATGCTCGATGCAATATAACAACCACCCCTAAACGTAAAAATGACGCACCTATACCACCTAACGTAAACATATTTTGTGATAGCCGAAACGGCTCATGGTGGGCAGGGTTGATCCCAAAGAATATATGTTCATATACGATAACCAATTATATAATCCAATAAGAACATGATTTTTGCAGAAACTGATTTAAGGGCATGTGGCCAGTACTTAAGTAGTAAATAGAACACTTACAAACTGTTTGTAAGACGTTGGTTTATGTACGACAAAAGTAGGCTGCTTATGAACATGGACGACCTGAGCAAACTTTATTAAACTTTTACATACATGAAGTTGGCATCGACATAGTGATTTCAAAACATTTTCCCACACAGTTCGGGTTTTAAGTATAGTCTATGTTCCAAATTCTTATTTTGCCCCTTTGAGCCAATGGATTGGGTTGTAAAGAGGTGATTTATTCATTAGATATATGATATGATATGGCAATCCATATTATTGCCAAAAGTGTGGTGGTTATTGTTTTATTCGTTTTGAAATATTTGTATGGTAATGATCGAGAGGGTGAATGCACAGGGATTCATATATATAGTTGCAAATGAAAAGAAGCATAAGGTTCATTTTTATTCTTTGTGGTGTCTTTTTTTCCTTCTTCCAGTTTGATCGTGTGTATCTTAGTTCTCCAAAGTGTGTTGCTGTACTTCATCATCAAAGAAGCCGACATTTGTGATAAGAGAGGAAGGACTACCTGATGTTGGTATGATTACTTATAACTTTATATTACTTCCAAAGTTGGTTGTATATTAGTTAACTTTTTAGTCTATTTTGTGTACAGTGGTGTGGAATCCTTGGGAGGAAAAGTCAAAAGAAATGGCGGATATGGGAGATGATGAATACAAGCAAATGGTTTGTGTTGATGGCGCAGTGATCGAGGGACCGGTTACTTTGAAGCCAGGAGAAGAATGGACGGGTCGCTTGGAGATTCTTTTGGTGTCTTCCAGTTTTTGCAGTGGGGGTCTCTGTTTTTAAGTTGAGATACCTTTTGAAGTTGCAATATTTTTTCTTTAGATGTTAGTTGTGTTAGAATCTTGAGGCTTTTAGTTTTAAGTTTTATATAAAGCTAAATAATCAACTTTTTAAGGAGTGTCAGTTGAATCTTTCATGCAACCCTTTATGTTTAGGATCAGTTCCTTCATTGGTACTTTCTGGATAGTAGTATATTATATGTCCATCAAAAGCTGAGGCTTTTTAGATCTAAGCAACATATAGCTTTGAAGAACATAAATAGTATCAAAGCAATTGAGTTTGTGAGTTCTTTGGTGGAGATAGAAAAATGGGTGGGGCGGGAGGTTGGGTAATATGTCTAACCAGGTCGAAAACATGTAGTTATTAACGCGCTTAAACATGTAAGCGTCAAAACAAGCAAGATCAACCCGATTGGCCTAAATCAAAACACTTTTTGAGCTAACGGAAACAGAGTCTAAGAGATCGCGTTTACTCCGGTTCCACTTACAAATTTGGTGAAATCGGGGTGGTTAAAACCACACATATTGACTACTTAAAAGCCATAACAATAAATCAAACATCAAATAACTAGGGTCACGTTGTAAATTATCGCCGTCACGACATCTTGAGTTGTATGTCGCCGCCGCATCGCGCGGGCACCCATCTAGTATTATAAAGTAAAAAGCCCCATGTCTAACATTTTAAGTTTCAACATTTTCTTCCCCAAAATGCCCCTTCTATCAATAGCATATTTACCAAACACCATTTCTCTCTCCTCAAATCTCAACCAATCATCTTTTTTCTCTCTCCTCCATAAATCATTTATTCCTCCAATTCATTCAAAATCTTTTATCTCAAAAACCGTACATCGATAAATTATAAAAATTATACGGGTGTTCTTAAAATTTCATGCTCTTTCATTAGAGATGTCATTCGATATACTTTCGACGAATTTTTAAATCTGAGGGCGGAGCCCGTACGGCTAAGGCATTTGACTATCATACTCTATGACATATCAACTCCTTTGACATATCACACTCTATGACCTAGCTATCACCCCCACCATCTCACCGTCGCAACGCGCGGGTACTTACTCTCGTATTTTATAAACATATGTAGCAATAACATATCAAATACTTAGACAACAGCTCATTATATTCTATTCTCAAAAATATATACTTTTAAAGGTAACTAACTTGAAGTAAAAGATTTATTTAGTAGCCTTATGAGCACTCCAAGATTAAGGGCTAAAATAAAAATAAGAAAGTACTTGAAGCATGTTCTTCTGGTTGATAAATTATATAAAATAAAAATAAGAAAGTCTCCATCATCGACTTAGCTTTCATAAAGCTTGATGTTTTGCAAGTGTAGGTTACAGAACACTGTAAAATTAAAACTTACGCCGCGCATTATTATCAGCTTGGTTATTACCAGAAGGTGTGGTAAGTATGTGCACCGCCTTTCCAGAAAGCACTACCTGAGAAATGTTGAACGGAGACTAATAAAGCATGGCAGATCTGATGTATTAACAGAATAATACGGTGAGATATTCAACGAAGGCAGTGTTTGAGAACACATTTGTTGGTCTCTAGAAGGGAATATTAAACATGTATCAAATATTCAAATGGTAAAAAAACACTGACCAGCTTTTGATGTCGCGACGATAGGTATAGGTATCCACATGCATTTGTTAGGAAAGACTGGAATAGTTGAGAACTATGTTGGTTTGAAATATATATATAGAACGAATTGCGTTTTTGGTCCCTGAGGTATCACCAACTTTGCAAGTTTGGTACAAAAGTGTGAAAAGTAGTGAAACCTATCCCTGTGGTATCACAACCGTTGCATTCTTGGTCCAACATTAACGTTCCGTCCATTTTCAGCCGTTAATGCACCATGTGCTTGGCACGTGCGGGGTAGTTCAGTAATTAACCCCCTCCCACCCATATATATACCTAATTCCACCCCCAAAACTCATTCAATCGCATTTCCAGATTGCAAATGCAATCCCTAATATTTACCCCAAAATCACTCCACAAATTCTTAAATTAAAAACACAATCAAAGTTGACACAAATTAAAAAATGGTGGTGACAACATGGTATCTGCGAGGCAATGCTGGTAAACATGACTTCATTGACAAAGTTTATGGTGAGTTTTTGTTAAATATTAACTTTTTTTTTTAATTTTTATTTTTTAAGTTCTTTTTCTGGATATATAGTTGATAATAACGTATATGAAGTTAAATTTTTATTTATTATGTTTATAATTTTTTTTTTAATATATATATTTTCAGAACAAAAACCTAGCTTTTTTACGTTGGCGATTCATCACGGAGGGGTTTTTTCGCAGTTGCCAAACAGAAGGTATATTGAAGGGAGGGTAAGTTATTTTGACTGTGTAGATGGGGACCAGTTTTCTTTACTAGAGTTAAATGCCATGCTTCAAGAATTAGGATACAACGTTAAAACTCAAATGTTGTATCACTTTAAAGCACCAGATAGGGAGTTGGATGATGGGCTATATCCTCTAAGTAGTGATGAAGATGTTAGATCTTTAGTGAAGTATGTTGACAGGTTTAAGTTATTAGAAGTGTATGTTGAGAAAGGGAAAAAGGTTAGGATTCAAACACCATTAAAGACTTACAGTCCTAGGAAAAAAATGGTTAGGGTACAAACACCATGTAAAAAGAGTTTGTTCCCTGTGGAAAGAGAAAATTGGGATGGTAGTAGGCAAGTTAATGAATTGGGTACTAATGTGGAAAGTATAAATGATGAATTTTTCAATGATGCATTTTTCAATGATAGTATACCAAACCAAACAGAATGTGGGCAGGGTAGTGGTACTGGTGTACATGCTGCTGAGGTTGAAGAACATGGGCAGGGTAGTATAATCTTACATGGGCAGGGTAGTATAATCTTACATGGGCAGGGTAGTGGTACTGGTGTACATGCTGCTGAGGTTGAAGAACATGGGCAGGGTAGTATAATCTTACATGGGCAGGGTAGTGGTACTGGTGTACATGCTGCTGAGGTTGAAGAACATGGGCAGGGTAGTATAATCTTACATGGGCAGGGTAGTGGTACTGGTGTACATGCTGCTGAGGTTGAAGAACATGGGCAGGGTAGTATAATCTTACATGGGCAGGGTAGTGGTACTGGTGTACATGCTGCTGAGGTTGAAGAACATGGGCAGGGTAGTATAATCTTACATGGGCAGGGTAGTGGTACTGGTGTACATGCTGCTGAGGTTGAAGAACATGGGCAGGGTAGTGGTACTGGTGTACATGCTGCTGAGGTTGAAGAACATGGGCAGGGTAGTATAATCTTACATGGGCAGGGTAGTGGTACTGGTGTACATGCTGCTGAGGTTGAAGAACATGGGCAGGGTAGTATAATCTTACATGGGCAGGGTAGTATAATCTTACATGGGCAGGGTAGTATAATCTTACATGGGCAGGGTAGTGGTACTGGTGTACATGCTGCTGAGGTTGAAGAACATGGGCAGGGTAGTATAATCTTACATGGGCAGGGTAGTATAATCTTACATGGGCAGGGTAGTATAATCTTACATGGGCAGGGTAGTGGTACTGGTGTACATGCTGCTGAGGTTGAAGAACATGGGCAGGGTAGTGGTACTGGTGTACATGCTGCTGAGGTTGAAGAACATGGGCAGGGTAGTGGTACTGGTGTACATGCTGCTGAGGTTGAAGAACATGGGCAGGGTAGTATAATCTTACATGGGCAGGGTAGTATAATCTTACATGGGCAGGGTAGTATAATCTTACATGGGCAGGGTAGTATAATCTTACATGGGCAGGGTAGTGGTACTGGTGTACATGCTGCTGAGGTTGAAGAACATGGGCAGGGTAGTATAATCTTACATGGGCAGGGTAGTATAATCTTACATGGGCAGGGTAGTATAATCTTACATGGGCAGGGTAGTATAATCTTACATGGGCAGGGTAGTGGTACTGGTGTACATGCTGCTGAGGTTGAAGAACATGGGCAGGGTAGTATAATCTTACATGGGCAGGGTAGTGGTACTGGTGTACATGCTGCTGAGGTTGAAGAACATGGGCAGGGTAGTATAATCTTACATGGGCAGGGTAGTATAATCTTACATGGGCAGGGTAGTGATAACTTACATGGGCAGGGTAGTGATAACTTACATGGGAGGTAGTATAGAACATGGGCAGGGTAGTATAATCTTACATGGGCAGGGTAGTATAATCTTACATGGGCAGGGTAGTGGTACTGGTGTACATGCTGCTGAGGTTGAAGAACATGGGCAGGGTAGTATAATCTTACATGGGCAGGGTAGTATAATCTTACATGGGCAGGGTAGTGATAACTTACATGGGCAGGGTAGTATAATCTTACATGGGCAGGGTAGTATAAGAACATGGGCAGGGTAGTATAATCTTACATGGGCAGGGTAGTATAATCTTACATGGGCAGGGTAGTGGTACTGGTGTACATGCTGCTGAGGTTGAAGAACATGGGCAGGGTAGTGGTACTGGTGTACATGCTGCTGAGGTTGAAGAACATGGGCAGGGTAGTATAATCTTACATGGGCAGGGTAGTATAATCTTACATGGGCAGGGTAGTGATAACTTACATGGGCAGGGTAGTATAAGAACATGGGCAGGGTAGTATAATCTTACATGGGCAGGGTAGTATAATCTTACATGGGCAGGGTAGTGGTACTGGTGTACATGCTGCTGAGGTTGAAGAACATGGGCAGGGTAGTATAATCTTACATGGGCAGGGTAGTATAATCTTACATGGGAGGGTAGTGAAACACATGGGCAGGGTAGTATAATCTTACATGGGCAGGGTAGTATAATCTTACATGGGCAGGGTAGTGGTACTGGTGTACATGCTGCTGAGGTTGAAGAACATGGGCAGGGTAGTATAATCTTACATGGGCAGGGTAGTATAATCTTACATGGGCAGGGTAGTATAATCTTACATGGGCAGGGTAGTGGTACTGGTGTACATGCTGCTGAGGTTGAAGAACATGGGCAGGGTAGTATAATCTTACATGGGCAGGGTAGTATAATCTTACATGGGCAGGGTAGTGGTACTGGTGTACATGCTGCTGAGGTTGAAGCAGTTGAGAAGGGAGCACAACACTAACCCAGAAAACAAGGTTCATTTCTATCCTGGCCAAGCATTTGGAACTAAGTTGGAAGTTAAGGAGCTGGTTACCATGCTTTCAATTGAAAGCAGAAGACTGTTAAAAATTGTCAAAAATGATGCAGAGAGATTTACTGTAATATGTGAGGGATCTATTCCTGTTTTTAATGCAGATGTGGGGTGTAGTCAACAAAAAAAAGACTTGGATAAAAATGTTGGGCCAACTAATAATATTGGGCCATCTCAACAGGTTGGGCCTCATGGTTTGAATAGTCCAGCCCAGTCACCAAACGGCATTAGGTTTACAAAGAAGGCTATTAAAGATATGGTCAATGACAAATACAAGGAAAGAGAAAAAGAAAAACAACAGGAATCTCAAAAAGATAAACAAGAAAAGGAATCTCAAAAAGATAAAGAAGAAAAGGTCAAATGCCCTTGGAGGTTGCATGTGTCTAGTAAAAAAGAAGATAAGACATGGGTGGTCAAAACATACAAAGATCACCATAAATGTCTACAAGCTAGAGTGTTAAATAGATGCACTTCTGAGTTTTTGGCTAAAGAGATTCAACAACAACTACATCCAGATTCAAAAGTTCAACCAAGTCATTTTAGAGAACAAATTCAACAGAAGTATGAGATAGGATTCTCTAAGCACAAGATATACAGGGCACATAACAAGGCAAAGGAGAGACTGATGGGTGATTACACAAGTCAATATGCCATTTTGAGAGATTATATTCTAGAATTAAAAGCAACCAATCCAGGAACAACTGTGAGGCTTGATTATGAGCCAGAACCAAATCCAGACAGTAACACTAGAGTGTTTAGAAGAATATATGTATGCTTGGGTTCATTGAAGCAGGGTTTTAAAGCTGGTGGAAGAGATCTTCTGGGATTGGATGGGACATTCATGAAGGGCTTGGCTAATGGTCAGTTACTGCTTGCTGTTGGAATAGATCCAAACAATGGAACCTTTCCACTTGCATATGGGATTGTGGAATCTGAGAATAAGGCTTCTTGGAGATGGTTTCTTGAGCATCTTGGAGGAGATCTTGATCTGAATCACATGTCTAATTTCACTTTTATAAGTGATAGACAAAAGGTACAATAACCAACCTTATTTGCATTAGTATAATCTTACAATGTATATGTTATTAATTATACTCTATTTACTAATTAACAAACTGTTTGGGTTTTAGGGGATCATTCCAGCCATTTCAGAACTATTCCCCTGTGCAGAGCACAGATACTGCTTGAAACACATATATGAGAACATGAAGCTGACTTATAGGGGACAAGTTTACAAAGACTTCCTCTGGAAGTGTGCCACTGCAACAACAGTTCCAGAATTTACCAAGTTCATGGAAGACTTAAAGGCAGTCAACAATTCTGCATATGAGTGGTTGAAGGCAATTCCACCAAGACACTGGGCTAGGTCTCATTTTTATGGTAAGACTTGTATAATTTTTACCAATTCTGCATACTTTTTTTGTGTTTTTTCTTAATAGTTGTCAAAAATAACAGGGAGATGTCATTGTGATGTACTTGTGAACAATATGTGTGAGACTGTAAATGGAAAACTTGTAGATGGTAGGGAGAAGCCTATAATCATGTGTTTAGAATATATAAGGGAGTATTTGATGAAGAGACATGCTAAGGTACAAAAGATGATTGAAAGTGCTGTTGGGCCATTAACACCCAATGCAGCTGCCATGTTTGAGTTGATAAAGAAGGAGGCTGAAGGATACAAAATCATCTGGAATGGTGGTACAAAGTTTTAGGTTGCTGGTCCATGGCAAGATCAACATGTAGTGGATATGATTGAAAGGACATGTACATGCAGAAAATGGGAATTATCTGGCATGCCATGTAAACATGCTGTGGCTACATTCAATGACATGGGAAATAATGGTATGCAATGTGCCATTCCTGAGTCATATGTAGATCCTGTTTACTGGCTTGCTACTTGGAGAACTATGTACAGTTTTACAATTGGACCTTCCAAGGGAAGGGCACATTGGCCAAAGTTTGACAGTCCCATCACAATTCTTCCACCAAAACATAAGGTTTGAATAGGGAGGCCTAAGAAAAAGAGAAGAAGGAGTCAAGTTGAGATACAGTTGGTGAAGGAAGGAAAGCTTACCAGGGCTGCTGCTTACACTAAATGTGGGAATTGCAAGCAAGATAGACACAACAAGAGAACATGTACAAGGGGACCAAGTCAACAAGCTGCTGGTTCAAGTTCAAAAGCTGCTGGTTCAAGTCATGGAAGAAAGAAGACTGCAGTGAAGAAGCCTGCAACTAAGAACAAGCCTGCAGGTTCAAAAGCTGCTGGTTCAAGTCATGGAAGAAAGAAGACTGCAGTGAAGAAGCCTGCAACTAAGAACAAGCCTGCAGGTTCAAAAGCTGCTGGTTCAAGCAAGACTGCCAACTGATTTACTAGTTTCATGCTTTTCTTTGAACTTATTTGGTGTGTATTAAAGACTAAGTATTTGATCTTGTTTGTTGTTTCCTATTTCCTATTTAGACTAATGTATGTGTGTGTACTAAAACACTGAAATGCAACTTAAATGAATGTATGAGTGCCACTAAATGTGGCACAATTTTGGTAATGTTTTCTGGAATTTTGACTCTCATGGTCAATATTGGTAATGTTTGACTATAAAAAGTCAATAATTAGTTTCACATGTTTTTTGACTCTTATTGAATTTTGACTCTAATTGTCAATTCTGATAACTTGCAATTGGAATAAAAGAACACAACAAGGCAAATTTCATATCTTACAAATTCAATATTTACATCCATTAGATACAGGAAAACAAAAAAAATTCAAAAACAAGCTAATTTCATCTAAAAGCTAGCTAATTTCATCTAAAATACATATAAGCAACAAATATAATCCAACTTATTACTAAAAACTTTTTGTATCTTCTTGCTTGAATTTCATTAGCTCTGGCAGCCTCCTCAAATCTGTTCATTGATCTCAACAGCCCCGGGATAATTTCCACTGATCTTCTACACATAGGTGGATCATACCAACTAATAAATCCATGTCTTGAACCCTAATTTCGATTATTCAAAGAAAAAAAAATTAGGTCAGATTAATTTAATCGACTATAATAAATCTCTTACCTTTCTAGAACAACAATAGAATCGCCTTCCTGGGTTATTCTCAGTCCATGAGGTGCGAATCGTAGATGGATGGCCGCAGCTACAAAGAATCATTGCAAGTTGTTAATCGTATTTTTGTAATTTGGGGGTTTTAGATTATTAAGGAAAATACGATTGAATGAGTTTTGGGGGTGGAATTAGGTATATATATGGGTGGGAGGGGGTTAATTACTGAACTACCCCGCACGTGCCAAGCACATGGTGCATTAACGACTGAAAATGGACGGAACGTTAATGTTGGACCAAGAATGCAACGGTTGTGATACCACAGGGATAGGTTTCACTACTTTTCACACTTTTGTACCAAACTTGCAAAGTTGGTGATACCTCAGGGACCAAAAATGCAATTCGTTCATATATAAATTTAGCTTAGCATTATCTAAAAGAAACACGTACATCAGTATGAACAATGGCTGTTTTGAGAAAACAGAGTGAATAGAAGAAATGGAAGTATCTAATAAAGCCTTTGAATCTAATAGAACCTTCGAAAAGCTCATTAAAATCCCAAGAATAACTTCCAGCTCTGAAGGAGATTTAGAAACCTGCTGGTACATTCCACGGTAAATAAAACATACAGCAGAAATGACCTATGCATTTAAAACTAATTTCAGAAGCGTCCTTATCTAAATCAAATTTCATCCCTATTCACATCTGTTGTGCTTTCTCTAATTTTATTTAGGGTGTAAGAAATGAACCGGAAAACCGAAAAGCCGGTCCGAACCGCGTGATCCGAAATCGAAAAAACCGAAACCCGAAAAAACCAAAAACAAAAAAACCGATGTGTAACGGTTCGGTTACGGTTTTCAATATTCATTACCCGCGGTTAACCGAACCGAACCAATGTCTAAAATATTAACAATTTTACTAACTTTCTTTCACAATCTATGATTAATTTTGAATATTCTAAGTAATTTTCTTATATATATACTCTTTTTTAAGAAAAGTTGTTAACTTTGTTTAAAATATTTATCAAAAATATTAGTAATATCATATAAAAGACATTTTAAGTAGTAAATTATGATACTCTTAAATAGAACTATGCATTGCATAAATATAACGTTAGAAAAAAGTAATTCAAAATTAAATGTAATGTATATTTGATTATAAAACAAAATATTAATGTAGTTAAACAGCTATTATACATAGAAAAATTAAATAATGCGATGTAAATTGACTATTATAATTGAAAACTTAAACTTTATATTAGCAAAACTTTAATAAATGGTTAACCGAAAATAAAACCGAAATTAACCGACTTTTTCGGGTAACCGAAATTAACGGAACCGAACCAAAACCCGAAAAATGGTTTAAAGTTTCTAGCTAACCGAACCGAACTGAACCGAACCGTTTACAACCCTAATTTTATTTATACCAATATTATACACCTCGAAATGTTTTTGTAACCATATTGGACCCACCAGCTTTTATAATCAAAGAAATTTGATGAAAATTTTGCGGGTCAACCCAACCCTTTTCAACGCATACCAGATATTAGACGCTTTGACCCATTATCCAACTTGTCACCTGTCCATGTTGCCAGCTCTACGTTTAAAACTCACCGTAATCTTATCCCCAATATTGCTTTTCTTCCCTTCATTTTCATAGTCCACACTTGATTGTGATGACGCTTTGCCAGCTTGTGACAAAGTCCGATTAAAAAGAATTAACGCCGACACTTATCTTTTCCGTAAATCTACTGTCTCCTTAGCAGTTGTAATCACCCCTCCATCATGTCCTTTGTTCACTCTGAACATCTTATGTATTTTGCTAATGTAGTAGAAGCAATTTGCTAGTCAATTCATTCAATTGTAGATTGCTAACAATTATAAATTAGCTTCAGACATCAGACATGTTGTTTGTTTCATTAGAATATAAAGTTCGAGCATCAAAATAGACTTACATCCTAACAATGCTAGCAAGATCGCCAAGTTCATGTGGTATCGGTCAAGATAACTGGTTCTTTCCTAAATCATAGATTTTTAGGTGCTTTAGTAGTCCAAGTTCTTTAGGTATTGAGCCCACGAAGATCTATAAAACTTTTATCATTAAGATCAACAAAACTACCTTTTATTTTTCATCAAGAGAAGTGATTGGATATATGTGTTTTAAAAGTGATAATATGATTATGTTTCACCTGAGTTAGCCCAACTCAACCTGACCCGTATGGAACCATGATAAAAATTGTTTGTATAGGCCAGTTTACCGAACCCACCCAATCTGCTTTCAAAATACATCCAAACACCCCCTAATATTGGTTATATATTAATCAATACCTATTTTTGTAAAATTGCCGCATGTCTAGTGTATCCTTCAACTATAAAAGAACTTTAGGAAGCAAAAGATCCAATAGACGAATGTAATTCCTAAATAACCAAAGATGCCCCAGTTCAACTTTATATACATGGTCGGTAGCTGAAGGTAACAGCTGCTCCACGTTGAACAGACCTGCAGTAAACTTAAGCATTGACTCATCGAGTTCATTAATGTACTGATGTAATTAATAATACACAATCTATGCTCCAAGATGAACAGAGCTTGACTCAAGTCTCTTATGGTGGCGTATTTTGGATCATAGTACAGTCGTGAGTCATTTGTTTAAACAGCTGCTCTAGGATCAGCTAATAGGTCTACAAAGCATCACGTTCACCAGTTGTTCAACTAATAGATATAGTAGCTTGACAAAACTTTTCGTTACCACTGGGTCCACCCTAAAATGATAACAAAAACTATTCAGTGATAATTTTAGCACCATCACTGCAGCTTGTTAGGACCAGTTCACCTGGAACTGGCCAGTCACCAGTTCACACTGACCAGTTCACCAGTTGCATCTGGTGACCAGTAACTGGTGACCAAGAAGATTTGTCGAGAAATATATTG
This sequence comes from Erigeron breviscapus, assembly GCA_034093135.1. Classification (NCBI taxonomy): domain Eukaryota; kingdom Viridiplantae; phylum Streptophyta; class Magnoliopsida; order Asterales; family Asteraceae; genus Erigeron; species Erigeron breviscapus. Next base: position 82,362,805 of record CM067171.1, on the reverse strand, counting down.
AAGTCCAGTTGCACCGTACAGTTAACGCAACTGAAGACTTCCTCCAGTTGAGAACTGACCAAGTTGAAGAAACATTCCAGTTGAAGTCGAAGACAACAAATGGAAGAAAGAGAATGACAATGGCAGCGAAGCCCAGTTGACATTCTAGTCAGTTACAAACTGGAGACCTTCAGTGGAAAGCCCTTACAAAGCTTTACACTGATTACGAGGAATTGACTTGTATACTTTATGTACCTTTACCCGGATAATAAGCCTTATCTTATTATTTAAGTATTAAAAGGTACATAAAGGTGGTTGTGTAAAGTCACTGTAACATGCTGTTGGGTCTTGTTGGGTTTTATCAAAGTCATATTATCAATATAATATCAAAAACGCAGCGGAATATTGAACCATTTCAATGTGTTATATGTGGTTAAAAACCAAGTTTTAACTTATTAAAGAAAACCCAAACAATAAGGATCCATGTATATGAATAATATGCAATCAAAACAACAACCATAGGGTGTTTTAGAATACTACCTTCTTCCAAGCTTATGAGAAGGTTGATATGAAGGAGATGATGATCTTGAAGTGGTAAGTCTTCAACCTAGAAGAACCTCAAGCTTGTATACCCCAAACTATCAACAAACACCCAAATGTGCTAGGAATTAAACTTGAAAAAGCCTTCCCCTTTTCTACCCTTTTGGCCGAAATCAAGAGAGGAGAAAGAAAGAGAGAAAATGCTAGTTGAGTATGTTAGAGAGTTATGAGAGAAAGTGGTCTTACAAAATGCATGTAAGACTTGGTGATGCACTCTATGTGGTGTGTTGTCATGTTTATACAAGAACAAGTGTATGTTGAACAAACAACACACCAAATGCACATGGGGGGGGGGGGGGGGGGGGGGGGGGGGGGGGGGGGGGGGGGGGGGGGGGGGGGGGGGGGGGGGGGGGC
>CM067171.1:82327050-82360872 GCA_034093135.1 Erigeron breviscapus | reverse complement strand
ACTTAAATCGGACTAAGTGTTTTCCAGGCATACAAATTTGTATATCTATAAGCTGAAAAACACTTGCATATTTCTAAACAAATAGGGGGAATTTGTTAGGTCAAGATTTACTGGACTCGCTCCAGACTCGACTACTGGAGCTTACTGAAGATCTGTCCAGAAACTGACCTACTCCAGACTTGGAATCTGGAGTCCCTCTGAAGATTTGTCCAGAAATAATGGAAGACCAGTGAGCAAATACTTGTATAGGAAATCTGGAGTATTCTCCAGATTAGCTCACTGGACTTCATCCCAGTCCAGATCTACTCTACTGAAGACGTTCTCACTGAAGTCAAAGACGGAAGTCAGAATAAAGAAGACTGACAAATGGCGGAGTCCACTGGAAGTCTTACCAGATCTGTACACTGGAGGATTGTCGTTCTAGACCTTACAAGTCTGAACACTGATATCGAGGAATTGACTTTTTGCCTTTACACACTTTCCAAATAACATTCCACTTGTTCTTTACCAAAGTACTTACGTGTGTAGGTGGTTGGATAAAAGGATACACTTGCACTTGATGTGACTTTATCCTTATTCTTATCCAAAGCATTTAATGTTCTTGTCGGATCATTAAATGCATCCAACCATATTTGTACGGCACAAAATTCACTGGGAATTTTGTTGCCTATAAATACAAAGTCATTTCTTTGAGAAAATCACTTTTTAGCAAATTGGTGAACTTGCTTAAATACTCTCGATCTAAACAGTTATACTTCACAACTTCTAAGTATATCGATCAAAGGAGTTTATTTAGCAAGTATAGATCACTTGTAATTCAAAGATTGTTTAGATACTTACATACGTATAATATCTAGGTTCCGCAACGATCTTGTATTTTGTTTATACATCAATAAAGAAAATACACTTGAAAACTACATTTGGGTTCCACCATTTATTTACTTGTTTAAATATTGCTTAAGTCATTTATTACTTTGTTTATATTCTTGCATATTTATATTGAAGTAATCTAGTTCATACTTGTCTTGTTATTTTTACACTCGTGGGTTAAACCATCGTGTGAGGGACTTCACATATATATATATATACTTATTGTTATTTAAACACTTTTATGTACATATTAATTTATAAATATACTTTGAGATAGAAATCTTTATTTTCATACCAAATTTACTTAAATTGGCTTGGTGATTGATTTGTTGGACATTTATAAGAATTTTTGATTGATATCTCAACTTGTGAGGCTCATTTTATCATTTATAACTTGATTAGTCATCAATGAAATTTTTGTTCAATGGTATTTTATAAATCAAATTTAGAATTGAACAATAGCTTTAGATTGCTAATTTAGGGGCATTATCTACTAGCTTCAAGTATAACTATGGCTTGCGGGATCATAGAAAACATAACTAGCACATATATAATGTTAAAAAGTAGGGTTGTTACAAGTGTGACTTGTAAGAACGGACAGGTGTCCAAAAGCTACAGTAATCTATCATTATTACTACAGTAATGACTATCAATCATCCCTTTAACCAAGGTAGAGAGGCGCTGAACAGCTTGCTTAAAAAGAGCATGATATGCCAAAAAGATCCTCAACTTGTTTAATATCATAAGGAATAGACCACGTTGAGTCAATTAAATGGATTACAGGAAGACATGAATCCATAACCGTTCTCCATGTATCATTGTTTTTCTTCACCACTTCTTTTTCAAGAAACACATCAACTGCTAATTCACTTTCTTGATCCCTAGGTGAATCTTTGATCCAAACTGTTGTTTCAGGAGTGATCCAGGTAATATCTGTTTCTTTAACCATGGATCACCTTTAATGATTGAATTTAAGAATATAGACAAATATTATCAACCAAAAATATGTACCGTCTTCTCTAATTAAATAATAGTAATAAAAATGGTGAAACCGGCCGTCCCCGGAATCAAACCCGGGTCTAGGTCACACTCTTTCGCGCACCCAACCAACCGCGCTAGGTGCCTAGTTTGTGAAATTCCCGTTTTTGGTTAAATATAAGCGCGCGTTTTTATTTTTCGAGGAATTTAATAATAATAATAAAAAAAGAACAATAATAAATGAGTTGTAGAAAAGAAAGAAAGTTGTATTTCATTATTGGTACAACACACGAACGAAAAACTCGTATATTATTCGAACATAAAGTACAACAACAACAATTACAACATCTAAAAACCATACAATTTAACCCAAGTTGCTGTAAACAAAAGGGGTAAACCAATGAATAAAAACACGATCAGGAGCGGGAAAGCTATATTCATTGGAAGTTGAAACACGCCGTATAACCAGGGTATGATACCCAAGTAAATTAAAATTATAAGAGGATTCAACATTTGTAAGTAAATTTTCGGTTTATGTAATGAGGAAAGAAATAAGAATTTGTTGAGTATGAGAAGTAGTATAATTTATGGAAAGTATGTATGGTTAAATGTTTATAGTAAATGAAAGATTTGTGTAGTGGAGATTTGTGCTCCAACGGTCGAAAATGGAAAGAGGGAGAAAGGTGAATTCGAATTTTGAAAATTTGTAATCTATAATTTAGGTGGGTTAAATGAGGCATCTTTTAACATCGATTTATTGTCACTTGGTACAAAACATAAATCAAAATAATATATATATTTCTCTCTATTGATACAATCTAAATTTCGGGATGAAATTTCATTTAACGGGTAGATACTGTGACAATTGTCAAATTTCATATCAACTAGTTAAACCATATATTGAACAAATATGTTATATATGCTAGTTTAGAGCATTTTAAGCTAAGTTAAGGCATGATTAAGTATATGAGTATGTGTAAACACCCGTCATTTTAAAAACCTGGATTTCAAAAACTTTTGCCAAACGGCGTTTAAAACATAGCGGAAAAGGATCACTTAAAAACTGCCCCATCCGTAACGGATGGTACCTTTCATTAAAGTTTGGTGTTACTAATAGCATCATCGTAATAGTCAAAGTAAAATCCAAGTTATGGCACTAACAAGTAGCCGAACATATGGCTATGGGTAAAGTCTAATCATAGGGAGACTAATGCTAATCTTCCTTTATTCTTCTACCCATCTCACGATCCACGCACTTCACTAGCTTATACCTGCTTATCCTGAAGGACACAACATTTTCATAAAAGCAAGTGTTAGCTAATAAAATTAGCTAAGTAAGATACACACATTTTGATAAACGTTCTTCATTTTACTTTCATAAACTTCGTCATATTTTACTTATCAAAATGTAACCACATTACATATCATCCACAACAATCATAGATCAACTCATACTCCCCTTTTCCCACATTGCATCACATTTCATTTCATATCAACATATACATCTTATCATTATATACCCACATCTTAATCAATACCTTATATCATATCAACATAGACTTACCACTAAACGTAACTTCATATCATATCTTGGCATATCACACATAAACCTGTCACACGTATTCATATTAGTACATATTCTCACGTCACATTGTGATCTCACAACGTAAAGCACATATACTTCTTTCACACATATCTTATTATCAACTTAATCAGCTTAATCAAATTCATCTCACGTCTTACATATCACACATAAACATATCGCACATATATGTATAGCACATGTAGGATATATACTCCTAATTGTGCCTATGCATCGTTCTTATCACACATCTCAACACATCTTATTAAATCCCACATCACATTGTAATCCCACGTCTTAAATTACATGTACATCTTTCTCACGTATTCTTATAATTATCTTAATCAACTTATTCCCACATCTTACATCTTTAATCAATTTACATATTACGCACTAGCTTTACAACTAGCACGATTTCCCACGTCTTAACTTTTAGGAAAGGCAAAGCCATTTCCATAGTATCCCATCATGCTTTTAACATTGGTGGTTAGTCACTCCACCCGGAAATACTAGTCCCACGTAACTATGCCGCAAGGAGCCACTCAAGCGACCACGTACGCACTAGTTTTACAACTAGCACGGGTTAAGCTTAACACTTCCCACGTCAATCTCACGTATTTAGCTATAGCATTTCCCACGTATTTATATCTTTCTTACTTTTACGCACTAACACTAAGGCTAGAACGATTTCCCACATTTCACACTTTACTTTAACATTAGGTATATTCATTACCTAACTAATCACACGTCTACTTTAACGTTTGATCTCACTAACGTACACAACTCATAACATTTCTTACGTATATCTAGTGAACTAGACATTATCACACTTAAGTCTCACATATAATTCATCACGTATCATCGTCAAATCATAACATCAACATCATTAATCCCACATCTACTTTAGTGTTTAATCCTACTAACGTGTACAGATCATAGCATTCCTACGGGTAACACACTTAAATCCCATACATCAGCCATCACATGACAATCATCAAAGCATATCATTTGACATTATCATTATCACAACACATATCATAATCATTTCATGGCAGTATAACTATAATCAACATACTACTTATGCATATAACCACTTTACTTTAAACGTCATCATATCATAATAAGCCACTTCATCATACATACCTTCCCACATAACCTCCCGCATAACCCGGAAAACCCAACACACATAAGATAATCCAGTTAAGAGGTTAATTAAAGAAAACTACTTTTGTTGTGCCTCCAGCGTGATAAAAGACATGTATCTTACCTGACGACGAGCACAACGATCAACAAGCAACTTTAACGTATCTTTCTTGAGTTTCCAACTACCTATCACACACATATAATCGACATGTAACATAAACGGGATCTTAAAGAACATCTCCAAGTTCCCTAAACATCAACATAACTTATACCTAAGGTCTATGGGTCAAATGAGCACTAAAACAAGCCTAAACGACCACCAGACCTCCAAGTGCGCCGCACCCCCCATCTGTGCGTCGCACCAAACAACCAGGGACTTCAGCCCAGCACCAGGTGCACCGCACCAAGGCCCAGGTGCGCCGCACCTCGGGTGTCGACCAGCAAAACCAACTTCGTTTCTCTTTATTCACCTTCCGAACGGATCCCAAACCTCCACCGCAACTTACACCCATTAAATTGACATCAAATAGGTCATAATTAAGCATTTGAAAACATCAATTAATCCTTGAATCAATTGCATAAATGAATCCTTCTTTTTGATCATCAAAACGACTCGAAACCGCAACGTTTGGTTCAAAAACACAATTGAACACACATGGATCTAATTAAACACCTGGGATTCACTTATTTACATATAAACAAAATTATTCAACATTAAAGTTTGCATCTTGACATAGTTAATCAACTCTATTAATGATTTTACTCACGAAAACATCGTGTTTAACCAAAAACATCAACTTCAAACAACCCCAGCCCTCATGGTCGAATCTACAGGGACAAAACCTACTTTAAAACTTAATCAAAAATCAATTGATGATATAATACCTGTAGGGTTGATCAACGGATCAAAACCAAGCAAAAACCCTTCCGAAATCCCCCGAATTCGACTAGAATTGAGGAATTGACCTAGGGTTTTGTGTGTGAGAATATTCTAGGGTTTAGATCTGATTTCCCAGCCTTTAGGTCGTGCATAAGGTCCTATATATAGTGGAACAACTTTCAAAACTTTACATCTAGGCCCTCTCACTTCGTTACAACTCGTTTCGTCACTTAACGGCTCGTTTAACGCCCACAGAAACACTTATCGACCCTTAAATCTTATCGGGAACATTAAATGACTTCATTTATCATTATCTACTTTAATTTCATTATTTTAAATCATTTTAACACATAACTCACGTAATTCGTTTAATTCACATAAGCACATATACAACACATAGTTACTAACGGTCATAAACTATCAAAACAAAGATCAAAAACCTTGATGATGAGCAATTAGAACATAAAAAGAATAAAAGTTCATGAAAGTTTGTAAAACGTTTATTTTTCGATCGATTCTTTCTCGGATTGGCTTGAAACTTCCTAGAACCTAATAACTAGTGTCAAGACACCTTAATCTGATTTTTAACTTCACAAAATAATACTTGAAAAATTTGGAAAAATCCTAGTAAAAGTTAGGCCAAAATGAATAGTAATTTCCAAAAATTTACATGATAAGTCTTTAAGGTTTTTAACTTCCATGACACCACAAACTTTTGCTACAACTTGGAACCTTCAAATCTCCAGCTAATTGATGAATCATAGCTGTATTTGGTTGATTAATTTCGGACTTAATGTGTCATGGATGATGTATATGCATAAATTTTATCATATTTAATTCCATTTCATTTACTATAAATACTAGGCTTAAGTTCTCATTAAAAACTCACACCTTAACTTCATTCTCTCTCAATTTAGCATTATATAAGTCTAAAATCATCTTCCCCTTCTTGTTATAAGTTTCAAAGAACACTTGATTGTTCTAGTATAAGCAAAGTCGCTTTGATCTCAAAGTGCGCCGAAAATCGTCAGAAGAAGTTGTTATCAACAATTCTTTCTAAAGATCTTTAAAAATCCAGTTGTAATACCCAATTTGGGTTGGGAATAATCTTCAATTATTCAGTAAACAAGTCCAAGCCTTGGACAAATTTCATTTGAATCGGAAGTAGTGTTCTTCGTAACGCATAAATTTTGATCTTAGAGTTCATAAACTCTCAATTCTTGTAAGTGTTTTTATAAAACCTTACTATACTTTGCTAAAAAGAGCATGATATGCCAAAAAGATCCTCAACTTGTTTAATATCATAAGGAATAGACCACGTTGAGTCAATTAAATGGATTACAGGAAGACATGAATCCATAACCGTTCTCCATGTATCATCGTTTTTCTTCACCACTTCTTTTTCAAGAAACACATCAACTGCTAATTCACTTTCTTGATCCCTAGATGAATCTTTGATCCAAACTGTTGTTTCAGGAGTGATCCAGGTAATATCTGTTTCTTTAACCATGGATCACCTTTAATGATTGAATTTAAGAATATACGACAAATATTATCAACCAAAAATATGTACCGTCTTCTCTAATTAAATAATAGTAATAAAAATGGTGAAACCGGCCGTCCCCGGAATCAAACCCGGGTCTAGGTCACACTCTTTCGCGCACCCAACCAACCGCGCTAGGTGCCTAGTTTGTGAAATTCCCGTTTTTGGTTAAATATAAGCGCGCGTTTTTATTTTTCGAGGAATTTAATAATAATAATAAAAAAAGAACAATAATAAATGAGTTGTAGAAAAGAAAGAAAGTTGTATTTCATTATTGGTACAACACACGAACGAAAAACTCGTATATTATTCGAACATAAAGTACAACAACAACAATTACAACATCTAAAAACCATACAATTTAACCCAAGTTGCTGTAAACAAAAGGGGTAAACCAATGAATAAAAACACGATCAGGAGCGGGAAAGCTATATTCATTGGAAGTTGAAACACGCCGTATAACCAGGGTATGATACCCAAGTAAATTAAAATTATAAGAGGATTCAACATTTGTAAGTAAATTTTCGGTTTATGTAATGAGGAAAGAAATAAGAATTTGTTGAGTATGAGAAGTAGTATAATTTATGGAAAGTATGTATGGTTAAATGTTTATAGTAAATGAAAGATTTGTGTAGTGGAGATTTGTTGTAGATGCAGATTTGTGTGACAGTAGCAACGTAGATTTGATTAACGTTTTTGTTCTTAGAAATATTTGTGTAATCGTTTAAATAATAAGTCATTAGGACTTACGTTTGTATTTAATGATTACGTTTGAACTTTAATATAAGATCATGTTATGTTTGTGTGTTATATAATTGTTTTGCAGGTACAAGAATGTAGAGCCAAGGTTTATAAGTGTCATAGAATACTTAAACGATGGCTGAACGTTATGTACTAAGCAAAATAAGCATCCAAGATACGCACTTCGTGCTGACGTCATCAGTACGTTGTGGTGTCCTCGTGCTGACGTCAGCACGAAGGCAAGCCGTATGATGGATCTGGGCTTAATCACTTCGTGTGAAGCCCAAGCCCACACGAACACAAACCCTAGTAGTATAAATACATGTAATTTTAAGCGATTCGCAACGAATTAAGAACTTAGAAGTCGAATTGTTGCTCGTGTGATCTCCAACACGAACTAGCACTTCGTGTGTGACCTTAGGTTGATTAATTACTGATTAATCGACGAAAGGCAGTAGCAATCTAGTTATCTCAAGAGGATTCCGCACTCTTGACATAACGAATCACGTCTTATTTACGATCCATTCAACGGTGGGGACTTACAAGTGGTATCAGAGCCCTAAGGTTGATTACCAGAAGGTGTAAGATCGTTTGATTTGCTATTGATTGAAAAATCAATTCGAATTTCAAGTTTTTTTATTGAATTCGTTATCGTCTTCGTGTGACCTCGTGCTTACGTCAGCACGAGGTGATTCTTGTTCGTGTGCTTACATCAGCACGAACTGCTCTTCGTGGTTTATATCGTGCCAGGTGTCCTTCGTGTGTCACTTCGTGTCACGTGTCCTTTGTGTGACCTCGTGCCACGTCAGCACGAACTCAGTGTCTTCGTGTGCTTCACTTCGTGCCACATCAGCACGAACACGTGTGCTACAGTAACTCTTTTTGTTTATCGATTCAAAATGACTACTGGACCTGCTGCCGGAAACTCTCCTAATGCCACACTTATCAATCAACTTATCATGCACGATCATGAGGTTGGTCGTGGAAACACACCTCCAAAGCTTTTCCGTATGGAGAATTATTGGATGTGGAAAAGACAATTTGAAGATTATGTTCGTCTGAATGATATTGATATGTGGGTGGTGATAACTCAAGGTTTTGATTGGCCAACTTATGAGAAAAATGGCGTAATTGGTAGATATACTTATACTGATATGCCAGATGATGAAAAGAAGAAATACGTGGTGGAAGGAAAGGCTCTTTCAACTCTTACTATGGCCTTACCACAAGAAAGTGTACATTTGTTTAAAAAGTACACTACTTCAAAGGATTTATGGGACGCTCTAGGAAAGTACTGTGAGGGCGATGCTACTTTGAAGAGAAATCGTATTAAACTTCTTAAACGTCAGTATGAAGCCTTTAATGGACTGAAGGGAGAATCTCTTGATGAGATAATTGCTCGATTCAGTCATCTGACAACTGAGTTATCGTATTTTGAGGTTGTCTATCCTCAGACTGAGTTAGTAGATAAGTTTTTGGATTCACTACCAAAAATATGGACTGAATATGTTCATCACCTTCAAGATGAAAAGGAATACAGTTCATGGGATTTTGAAACAGTAGTGTCCAAACTTAAGAATAGAGAAATGAAGAGAAGAATCAAGGATACTCATGCGGATTTTACTCAAGATCCATCTTTATATCATGCTTCTTCAGTTCATTTGGCAAGTACTAGCTCGGGAACCAATGCATTTCTAAGTGGTGTTGAAGCTACACCAATAGTTGATGCAGATGGAATTGCAGGTTATGTTGCTTATGACAATTCCACAACTAATGTTAAGAGCAAAACTCAGTCATATCATTCCATGCCAATGAGTATGAGCTCTGCAGAGGGAAGAATGAATCTCTACTCAGCCTTCTGTTCGGCTCATGAAGCTTATATTGGTGGAAAGGTTAATGATCCTGCATTGATTGATGATGATTACAATCAGATAGATCCTGATGATTTAGAAGAAATGGATCTACAATGAGCTTGCAATGTTAACTATTAAAGTCAGAAGGTTTTCTCAGAGAACTGGAAGATTTTTGGGTAATGGCACAAAAGGTTTGACAAATCCAAGGTGAAATGTTATAATTGCGATGGATTTGGTCACTTTGCAAGAGAGTGTCAACGTCCAAAGAGGACTGATAATACCGTTGTTGGTAGACAAAACTACAATCAAGGCGGTATTACTCCACCCAATTACCAGAAAACTCAAGCAATGATTACTTTTCCTGCTACTCCTCAACAGCAAGGTTCTCCTCAGCTTCTGGAGTCCAAGGCTATTGTTGTTCAAAATCCAGATGGTACTTATCAGTGGGATACACAATCTGAAGATACTTCAAATCATGCGTTTTTAGTTGAGATTTATGATGACTATGCGCATGTTGCAAATGAAGTTGCTGAAACAATTGATTATGTTGTATACACTAGTGAAGAGAGAGCATCTGAGATAGTTAAGCAGAATATGAAGAAGGTTGCTAAGATAGTGAGATCTGAGAGTGAACCTATGACAGCTATTAAAGCTACTGAAGGAAATACTGAGTCATCTAAACCAGTTGATGACGTTGTCGAGAAGAGCATTGAAGATCAAATGAAAGAATTTGTGATACCTGAAGGTATGACAACTGAAGATTTTGTTGCATACATGGCAGACTGCAAGGCTGCAGATCAGAAGGGAGAACCAAGGAAGCCTATCAGTCTTTGGTATGTTGACAGTGGATGCTCTCGGCACATGACAGGGGACAAGAAATTGTTGTCCAACTATGTAGATATTAATGGTTCTTATGTTAGTTTCGCTGGTCCCAAGGGCGGCAATATCTCAGGCCAAGGTGATGTTGTCAATGGGAAAGTTACATTGGAGAAAGTCAATTATGTGGAACAACTATCTCATAATCTCATGAGTGTTTCTCAGATTTGTGACAGAGGGGAATCATGTCCATTTTACTGAGAAGGAAGCACTTATTTTGAAACCGGGGTATGTTATTCCTGAAGACTGGATCTTATTGAAAGCTCCTAGGAAGAAAGACATCTATGGCCTTATGTTAGGTGTTGATGATTCGAAGGAGCCAATTTGCTTATTAACAAAAGCAAATGAATCTGAATCTTTGTTATGGCATAGAAGAATGGGACATATTCATTTCCGAAAGATGAATGATATTGTCAAACATGGTTTAGTTGAAGGTGTTCCATTGAAAAGGTTTGAGATGGAAGATAAATGTGTACCTTGTCTGAAAGGTAAGCAGCAGAAGTCTTCACATAAACCGAAGATTGAAAATTCTATTGTCAACCCATTTGAATTACTTCACATGGACTTGTTTGGTCCTGTGAATGTAAGAAGTATAGGTGGGATGTATTATTGTTTGGTGGTTACTGATGATTACTCAAGATTCTCATGGGTATTCTTTCTTCAAACGAAAGATGAAACTCCACAAATTTTGATAAATTTCTTTGTCGAAACTGAAAATATTTATGGAGTGCGTGTTAAGAGAATTAGGAGTGATAACGGAACTGAATTCAAAAATAAAATGTTGGAAGTCTTCTGTATGTCCAAGGGAATCCAACATCAATTCAGTGCACCGTATGAACCACAACAAAATGGAGTTGCTGAAAGAAAGAATAGGACTCTAATCGAAACAGCCAGAACAATGCTTGCTGATTCAGGAGGGACTAATCGAAACAGCCAGAACAATACTTGCTGATTCAGGGCTTCCTACTATGTTTTGGGCAGAAGCAGTAAATACAGCATGTCATATTCTAAATCGGGTTTTGGTAGTTAAGCGTCATAATAAGACTTGTTATGAGCTTCTACATAAGAAGAAACCAAATTTACAGAATGTTGAACCATTTGGTGTTCCGTGTACCTTCTTGAAATATCTTCCTCAGTCAAAGTTTGATCCAAAGGTTGAAGAGGGATTTTTCATGGGTTATAAACCGGGTACTTCAATTCGAAGGGTTTACAATCAACAGACAGGCAAAGTTGACTTAGGTACTAATGTCAAGATTGTCAGTCATAAACCTGCTATTCATTCTGGAACTGGCAAGAATTTCGATTATGATAGTGTGTTTAGTTTGTTACACGGTCCTGCTTCTTATTCAGGTCCTGACAAAGTTGATGAAGTGATCATTTTAAGAGATCATATGGATTATACTTCTACATCTCCTCCTGTTCAAAATGTTGATACTACTCCAACCAAAGTTCAGTCTACTACTGTTGTTGGCGAAAGTAGTAAGAACAATGATATGACATCAGACTTAGATATTAATGAACCTGAGAACACTACTCCAACTACTCCTTTAAAGGTTCCATTGCCAGATGATGATCATATTTCTGAAGAATCGGAAGATGATTTTAGTTCTCCAGAATTTCAAATTCGTTCGAATTTAGGAGATAATCTAAATGTTGATTCGGTTCCTCAATATCGAATAAATAAGGCTCATCCTGTAGAAAATATTCTTGGTGATGCTTCAGAGCTTGTTCGAACTAGAAATCAGTTAAATAAGGAGATGACTAGTTTATTTTGTGAAGTAAAGGATTCAGGACGAATAACTGAGTGTTTGTATTCCTGTTTCATTTCACAAGAAGAACATAAGAATGTTAAGGCTGCACTTCAAGATCCTTTTTGGGTTGCAGCTATGCAAGAAGAATTAGCTCAATTCGAGAAATTTGGAGTATGGGAGTTAGTAGATGTGCCTAGAGGTAAAGAACCGATTGGAACTCGTTGGGTATTCAAATGCAAGCGAGATGACAAAGGGATCGTTACAAGGAATAAGGCACGTTTAGTTGTTCAGGGGTTTGCACAACGAGAAGGATATGACTATAACGAAACTTTTGCGCCAGTTCCCCGGATTGAGGCTATAAGGTTATTTTTAGCCTATGCAAGCTTTAAAGGTATAAAGGTGTATCAGTTAGACGTTAAAAGTGCCTTCTTGTATGGTGAAGTTAAAGAGGAAGTGTATGTTTTTCAACCACCGGGGTTTGAAGATCCTAATTATCCAAGACGAGCATATCGACTTGATAAGGCTCTTTATGGATTGCATCAAGCACCCAGAGTGTAGTATGAAAAGTTGTCGACACATTTGTTGACAAATGGTTTTACAAGAGGATCGATAGACAGGACATTGTTTATCAAATGGCGGAAGCAAGATTATTTGATTGTACAAGTTTACGTTGATGATATCATTTTGGTTCATCTAATGTAAAGATGTGCAAAGAATTTGAAATGAGCATGAAAAAGCAGTTTGAAATGAGTGCTATGGGGGAACTACAATTCTTCCTTGGACTGCAGGTTGATCAGAGGAAAGATGGATTTTTCATTCACCAGTCTAAGTATGTAGATGACATCTTGGAAAGGTTTCAAATGCTAGAATCCAAGACATATGGTACTCCTATTCAGCTAAATCATGGTTTAGGGGTTCTTGATCCTAAAGATATGCTTGTTGATGCAACTTATTATCGTGCTATCATTGGCTCATTGATGTATCTGACAGCTTCGCGACCGGATATTATGTTCGTTGTTTGTCTTTGCGCTAGATTCCAAGCTAGTCCGAAAGAGTCACATTTAGCTGCAGCAAAGCGTATCCTACGTTACTTGAAAGGAAACCAAGGGCTTGGTCTATGGTATCCTATGGAGGATCGTTTGAGTTTGTTGCATATACTGATTCGGACTTTGGCGGTTGTAACAACGACAGGAAGCCTACAACTGGAGGATGTCAGTTCTTAGGAGGGAGACTTGTATCGTGGCAGTGTAAGAAGCAGACATCAGTTGCTCAGTCTTCATGTGAGGCAGAGTATATGGCTGCTGGTAGCTGTTGTTCCCAGGTATTGTGGATTCAGCAACAACTACGTGACTACGGTATGGATTTTCTTGATACTCCTATTAGAATAGACAATAAGTCAGTTATAGACATTACTAATAACCCTGTCATGCATAAAGTCACCAAGCATATTGATATTAGACATCATTTCTTACGTGACTGTGCCCAAAAAAAATTAATTCATTTGGAAAAGGTTATAACTGGTGATAATCTAGCTGATTTGTATACTAAAGCATTTGATAAGACTCGCTTTGAAAAGCTGATTCTTCTCAATGGTATGAAGAATGCTGATTCATATTAGATCTCTCAAAGAACTATTTTTGTATATTTTATTTGTGTCTTAGTTAAGTCTGTAAATAGCTAGAGTCATAAAAATACAAAAAGAGTGTCTAGTTTAAGTTTGTATATAATTAGTGTCATAAAAATATAAAAAGTTGAAAAATGAGAAAAACAAAATAAATAAATAAGATAGAGATTTAAGTTGATGCATTCAGATGATTAGAAGTGAGGATACTTTAGCTTTTAAGCCTGTTTAATCGTAATATAACTGCTTAGTTCAGTGATTACAATTTAGGATGTATCGGTAGACACAAAGTACCAAGGTTTCCTTCAATCTGAACTTAAATTTATACAATGTCCTTGTGGGAAACGTATTCAGATATATGGCTGAGAATGCTTGTTCTTAAAAGAGACAAGTCCTTTAAATCTTATGAAAGATCTTGCATTGTAATTATGTATATTTGGTCTTTAAAAAGAAGGTCTCGGGTACATATATGTGTATGTATTGCTTTTTCGGATGTATATTTGTGACAAGATATGCAAATATCTAATGAAACTATAAATTTGTTGAAAATATGAAGCTAATGTGGCCTTTGAGATTCGAACAAGTAAGTCCTCGGGGTGTCTTTATATACCTAGCCTACCTAAAGCTTCCAACTTGGGATAGGTTGTCAGAAAGTTCGCTACACGGGTCTCATCGAAAGTCACGGGTTTTCATAAGTGCTTAAAATAAATGTCACAAATATGCAAGTACTTGGCATTCACCTTTCTGCCTACGCCCTCTGCCGCCCCCCCCCCCTGACTCAAGTACTTGGCATTATGCAATGTTGAGTATATTTCCGTACGTGAGTCAAGTTAAGTCGCTTTGCGTGTGAGGAATCACCGACCTGTCACCGCTGACTTGATTCTTAAAGACTTTCTTACCTTACTCACCAAATGTCTAAATTTTAGTGCATGTGTCGATTGTGAGAGTGTATCTGAATATGGGTCACATAAGTTCGCAAACTAAAATTTTGGCATGAGTAACTTACTAGGTTACATGGTGACTGTCCTTGGCTCAAGTAATACGAAAGTGCCACAACCCAAAGGAAACTGGAAGTACCGAGTGTTTAAGAGGACAAACATACCGGTAATCGTGGTTGAGTCATTGTTCATAACTAATAATAAGAGAATTATTTCTCACCCGCAGGCTTATGTAATTGCTAATCTGATCTAATCAGCAGAAACTTAGAATTTCTTGTATATAATAATGTAGTTTAGATTTAAAGTGTTTATTTTTATTTTTTATTTTTATTTTTATTTTTTTTATTATTTTTATTTTTGTACTTTTTTATTTTGTGTCAGTTTGTAGTGTCAAACTAGTTCTTATTGCACGAGAGATTTGATAAGTATCTGATGATTCCATAGGAAGTTATATGATCCTTAGTGGATTATGTAAGTCTTGTTGCTTATGGTATATGTGTTTATAAAATGAATTTTCTAATATAGACATAAGTTGTTTAAGGTTAGAAAATGTTTTAGTTTTGATATTGAAACACATTCAAGAACAAGGTTGGATTGTCATGTTTCAATATATGTTTGAGATTTCAATTGTTTTTGGTTGATAAGTATGCTTGACAAAGATATGACTTGCCTTAGATCTTATTTTGATTGCTAGGTTAAGATTTTGATTGTTTTTGCATGCTTATGTTACTTGTTATGTTATTTGTTGATTTTGATGCATTGATGAAGTTTGTTAAGTGTGCAGGCTACAGATAATGAATTTCATTTAAAAGGAAAATGACATCAAAATTTCAAATCGCGATCTGAATTGAGGAATTTCTGCCAAATTCGTGCCACTTCGTGTGGAAATTTCGTGAAGATTTCTCAACGCGATTGAGGACAAAATCGTCTCCTCTTGCTCGTAGAATTGCATTGCAACGGACAATAGTCTATGCATGTAACATGCTACAAGGGTTCATAACCTTGTAATAACCTAGAACTTGGTGTAATAGGTTATAATTGTATTATCAAGATCACAACCTAAGACTTATTGTGATAGGTTGGTGATATGATACATAATTTGTAAGGCATTATACATTGAATGTATTTCGATGTAAGTTTGCTTTTCTTAAAGTTAAACATCAATGAAAAATGATCGAATTTATGTCAAGATTATAATGTAAGATTAAGTTTATACATTATTTTGGTGACATGAGTTAGTACGGATGATTTTTGGTAAGATTACATTTTCGAGCAGATACAAAGTTCAGGTAACGAGTATCTACAGGTTTATGTTTTCTGAGATTTTTGTAATTTTTCTTTATGCATTTTCTGGAAAAATTGACAAAATCTGAAGTGTGCAGCTCGTGTGGATTTAAATTCGAAAATTCGCTCGTGCTGACGTCAGCATGCCTAGCGCTGACGTCAGCAAGCCCACGAAGTTTGTCTTCGGCCCGGCCCACGAGTATCCGAATATATATATGGGTTTTACTATTCATTAATTACCATTAATCGAAATTAAACCCTAAGTAAATCACACGAACTCGTCTGACTTCGCGCGTACTATTCATCTGCACCTTATTTCGATCTTTTCATCTACTTTGTGTGTTAATCATCCAGATTTGTTGGTATATATTCAATCTTGGATAGATTATTGATGTTTTGACTTTGAAAATTATTGAATTTAAGTTGTCCTAATGCCCGATTTTTTGTTCCTCGCGTGAACAGTAACTAGGACGAAGTGACTTTTTGATCGTTAATTTCTGATGATTTAGACTAAAGTTAGACTTAAAATTGGATTAAGTGATGTTATTACACCTTCAATCTAACAAAAGTTTGATTTAATTGGTACAAAATCAAGATTAATTGATGTTCTTATGTCACGGTCTCTATTCACACGAAGAACACGAAGAACACGATTCACTTCGTGTTCATGAATTTGAATTCTAATTCAGATTCTGGGCATAAATTTCATGAAAACAAGTCCAAGATGATGTTTACAGTTGATTTCGATCAATTTGTTATCATATGGAGATGTTTCTCTGAATCTTGTTAATGATCAGCTCGTGCTGACGTCACACGAAGAGGAATCTCCTCGTGCTGACGTCATCACTAAGTCAGATTATTTTTAATTTTTCTTTTTGTTTTCTTTTCGTTTTCCTTTTGATTTGTGCAGGTATGGCAAGACAAGGTGCTGCTGCTCGTGTTTTTGTTAAGGAGCATAATGCTGCTATTGATCTCAGCATTACTCAGCAAGGATGCACAGCGGAATTTCACGGTGTCTTACAGTATCTAGCAAGATCACGTATTCATTTTGCATTGACCGAGAATCCTCCTTTGGTCATAAGTCTTCTTACTCAGTTCTGGAACTCTGCAAGATTAGTGCAAGTTGGTGATCATACTTTGATTCGCACTACGGTTCAAGGACGTAACATTGAGTTTACTGCTGGAGACTTAAGGACTATTTTGGACTTAGGTAGCGTCGAAATGGAGCAAGGTCTTACAGAGTTTGAAGAAAGCTTTGTTGACGGTGCTATTAGACGTATGGGTATGTGAACGAAATCAAGCATCCATATCCTAAAAATCGCATTAGAGGCAAATGGAGATTGCTTGCCTACTACTTGTTGAGGTCCATAAGTCATCGGAGTGCAGGTCATGATCAAATGAATATACAAACTGCTTCACAGTTGGTTGCACTTGTATTGAACAAGCCTTACAGCTTTTCTCAGTACATATATGACAGTTTTGTTAGGCAGTTGAGAGCGATTGGAAACGAGAAGAAATTCTTTCTATTTCCAAGATTTGTTATGATAATCATTCGGCATAGAGCAGCAGATATACCTTTTGATGGTCCTACGTTTAATTTGGGTCGTCTTACACATCGAGTGTTTGATGATATGATGAAACATTTAAGGGGTAATGGTGTTCTGGCTGATGTTGATAATCCACCATTGTTCGGGCATTTGATTAATCCTGATTATGTAGCTCCAAGAGAAGGTTGGGAAGATGAAGAACCTGTTGCTGCTGCTATGATGATGCTCAAGATCAAGATGATCCTCAAGTAGAGAGAGCTGATCAGTTTGAGGGATTGAATGAAGTTCCTTTATTTACTGATGTTCCGGAAGATGATTCGGAAATGGATGCTCTAGAGGAAGATATTGATGATCCAGCAAATCTTGTGATGCCGACTACTGGGGTTTCTAATTCTACCTCTGCTCCAGTAGATGTTGTTGGTCCTTCTGAACCACATATTGTTGCTGTTAATGCTGATGAGGGTTCAGAAACTGAAGATGCAGATAGGCCACTGAAGAGAAGAAGAAGACAAGGGAAAGGGATTGATGTTGTTGAGAAGATTCAAGCCCTTCAGCGACCTCAGTCAGAGATTGATAGGGAGTTTGCTGAGTATCATTCTGCTATGGAGATGTCTCATACATCCGGATCAGTTGATACACCATCAGTTGCTGCCTTAAGAGCTTCTGTTACTGAAGTTCCAGTTTCGGTGTCTACTACTTCAGTTGGTATATCTGTTGGAGAGAAAAGGCCGAGAACCAAGTTCACGATTCGTTTAGATGGTTCTCATGTTAGAGTTGTCACTGAGGCTACAACTGTTACGACTACTAGAGCTCCAGAGTCGTCAGTTCGTCAGGAGCCAGAGCCGATAGTTCCTGCTCCTAGACCTCGTTCTACTCCTATTCAGGCGTTAGTTCCTGTTGCTACAGCTATGGATCGTCTGTTGTTACCATTGCAAAGACCGCAGATGCCTCCATCAGGAACTTTTCATGTTCGTATGCCTTCATTTGAGACTACGATGCCACCGCCTGCTTCTACATCGCACATTGCTTCTACTTCAGATTCAGCTTTGCCAATACAAGTTCAGCTGAGTCGTATTGTTTCGGAGAAGAAGTTGTTAGAGATGCGAGTTACAGCGTTGGAGAAACAGTTGAACCTCCAAGCTGCAAAACATCAAGAAGAGATGGACATTATGACAACACTTGTTCATTCTCTTGGTGATAAAATTGACCGATTCTTGTCTCAAGGGGGAGATAAAGATGGTTGTAAGGATGATGAGCTAGCAAAGAAGCAAAGAGATGATGATCAAGATGATCAAGATCCAGCTCAAGATCCAAATCGAAGTCAACCAAAAGATGGTGAGACAGAGAATCAAGGTCAAGGTCAAGATACTGATGCTAATGCTGTGATTAATTCAGAGACTGCAGATGTTCAGGGGGAGTCGCCAAGACAGAAGAGTCAGAGATTGCTGGTACATCTGGTGCTAGTACATCTGGGACTCAGAAAGGAAAAGCTGTGATGGCTGCTGCTCCAGATACAGATCCTGAAGATTCAGACAACTCGTCAGATGATGAAGATTCCAATTCAGGTAACTCTAATTCTAGTAAACGTCCTGATTATCATAATCCACGGAGTGTGAGATCAAAAGAAGATAGAATAGAATGGGAGATTGCAGAGAAATTTGGAAATGATCCTCATATTCGAGTTGAGGCAGAAGCTAAAGTATGGGAAAGTCATAACTTTGAGGTTGATCAGGCCAATATTGATCTTGATAGTGATCAATGGTCAGATACAGATCGTCATAAGAAAGAGAGAAAACGATTAATGATCGTAAATCATTTACCGTTTGTCTCTGGTTCTAGTTCTGATGATCCTGAAGACTCAGATTATCAACCTTAATGTTATTAATTTTTGTTGGTTAAAATAGATAAAGATTATAAGATAAATATTGATGTAATTGTTACATTATATTTATGATATAGTTTTATTTATTTTATCATGTTTTATGTATTTATACTTATTTTTTTATGTCTTGACTTATATTTTATGTTCTTTTATCTTTGTATGTTTGAATATGTTAAATTGCAGATAAGCTTCAAATAGGTGCATTGGACGATATTGATGATGACTTTGATAGTATCATTGATGAAGATCTGGAAGAAGGAGAATTTGTTTCTGAAGCTGATAGACAAAGGTTGATGGAAGAACCTTATGATTTCAATCGTGTCTTTAATGAAGATAGAGACATTCTGGTTGAACCAATAGCTGAAGAGGAACATTTCAGACTTAATCCGATCAGAGAAAGTCCAGATGATCCGAGAAATGCTGCAAAGTTAAGATTCAAAGTGTTTGCAAAGATAGTGCATGAAGAACATGAATATATTGTTGATCTAGGCTGGAAGATAAATGCTACGCGAGAGTTTAATATTAGAAATTTTATTATACCTCCGGCGGAGCAAGACCCTCAATTTTGTATAAATAGATGGGTTCCAGTTTATAGAGGACGTACTGGTATGCCAATGGGTGGATTTAATAAACCGTCGATGTTTTGGGAGTTCATCTCAGACAAGGACGCACCTACGTATTTCTCAGTGATACAGAGTTGGTTCTATGATCATAGAATTAAGCTATTTGTTATCAAGAGAAAAGAAGGTTGCCAGTGTTAGTCCACGGTGTATCAATATACCAAAGTATATTGTACACAGGATAGTTGTAGAGGGGGGTGAATACAACTTTTCTCGAACTTTACAAACTTTTAAGCAACGTTTTAAGACTCAAAGACTTAATGCATGTAAAGAACAAGAATCATTAAAACAGTAAAGCAGAGCATTCTTGAACACAGATTGCAGTTTTTCAAATGTAACTCTTTATTAAGAAATAATCTATACAAAGAATTACAGGGTTGTTGCGGAATAAAGATAGCCTACAGATATCTAAACAACCCTATGAAATGACAAACTACAATCAATAAGTTTCAGCTCAAGAGAATTAGCCCAAGCTAATTTCGTACAGACTAAGCTGTGTGTAAGAGCAGAGAAACTTTGTGTGAAGAATGATTCTCAGGAAATGTCACACATATGCATACAAGGAGTGTTGCTTTTATAGGCGAAAGCTCCTCGTCACTTGGTGTCCAATTCAACCACGTAGTCTTCTTGTATTGGACGATCAAAAGAATAATCGATCGTGCCTTCATCGTACTTGTGGTCCCCCACGTACTGCAGCACATTCTTCATCGTCCAATAAGAGTATGGACACGCATATGTAAACAACCACCAACCTGGATACTAGGAATATTCCTAGTCACGTCATAGTCCTTATCTTCAATCCAGGTTGTTATCTTCACTTTGATTGTTGACACAGATTGGGCGGTTTGTCAAGGTACCAATCTGCCTAAGTGTTTCCAAGCTGACTGCTAGTTCCAATCTGTCTTCCACTAACAGTTTGGTCCTCTATCTTCAATCCTCCTCTTCGACTTGGATTGAATGCTTTAACGTTGTTGATGCAGCTTGAATAACACTTGCTTCCATATAGTATTACAATTATGAACATGAAGCGTGATCTGGGTCAGTTACATATCGCAAGTTGTGTCAGCTTAGTCTGACCCAGATCCGATCACAAGAACCAAAAGATTACTAAGTGTTTATAGGTCAGATTTGTCATCATTAAATTTACAACAAACATTGGGACTCAACAGCCAGTATATGTCAATCAGTGCAAGACATTTCCAAAGTCTTAGTGAATCTGATTTGATAGACTTAGGAAGGAGATGGTTCGTTAATCTTCAGAAGAATGGAAATGCTGATTATTATTGGCAGAGATTCCAAAGAGAAAGAATTTGGCATTTCAGTGAAAGAAGTTTGAAACCTGAAGATAGGATGATTAAACCTAGGCCAATGAAGAAGATTACAAAACCAGATGGCACAATTCATTTTGTTCAAAGAAAGATTGAATGTGTTAAAGAAGTTCCTGCTATCAAATGGGATCAAGACTTGCTGACAAACATGACTTATTGGCAGATAGATATCAAGTCAGGCGAAGCACAGATGTTTGTTGATGACTCAAAGAAACAGATGTTGCTGCGCATGTATGATCCAATGCAAGTTGTCAATTTGTCAAGAGGTGATCAAAGAAGACTGATTGAAACACCTTGTTCAGCAGTTAGATTTTGTAGAACAGAAGTTAGACGCTATCAGAATATTCTTGGTTTTTGTTTGGTCGAGAAGATTCATGCAAATAGCATAAGACTTTTGTTTGATGGTCGAGTTTGAAGTTCAAGATTAAAGAACTTGTTAAAGAAATCTAGTCGCTAATGTCAAGGGGGAGTCTGTAGATGCAGATTTGTGTGACAGTAGCAACGTAGATTTGATTAACGTTTTTGTTCTTAGAAATATCTGTGTAATCGTTTAAATATAAGTCATTAGGACTTACGTTTGTATTTAATGATTACGTTTGAACTTTAATATAAGATCATGTTATGTTTGTGTGTTATATAATTGTTTTGCAGGTACAAGAATGTAGAGCCAAGGTTTATAAGTGTCATAGAATACTTAAACGATGGCTAAACGTTATGTACTAAGCAAAATAAGCATCCAAGATACGCACTTCGTGCTGACGTCATCAGTACGTTGTGGTGTCCTCGTGCTGACGTCAGCACGAAGGCAAGCCGTATGATGGATCTGGGCTTAATCACTTCGTGTGAAGCCCAAGCCCACACGAACACAAACCCTAGTAGTATAAATACATGCTAGTTTAGAGCATTTTAAGCTAAGTTAGGGCATGATTAAGTATATGAGTATGTGTTAAGCTTTCTTATTGATTATATAACTAATCAATCTACAACATAAACTATCAAAACAAAGATCAAAAACCTTGATGATGAGCAATTAGAACAAAAAAAGAATAAAAGTTCATGAAAGTTTGTAAAACGTTTATTTTTCGATCGATTCTTTCTCGGATTGGCTTGAAACTTCCTAGAACCTAATAACTAGTGTCAAGACACCTTAATATGATTTTTAATTTCACAAAATAATACTTGAAAATTTTGGAAAAATCCTAGTAAAAGTTAGGCCAAAATGAATAGTAATTTCCAAAAATTTACATGATAAGTCTTTAAGGTTTTTAACTTCCATGACACCACAAACTTTTGCTACAACTTGGAACCTTCAAATCTCCAGCTAATTGATGAATCATAGCTGTATTTGGTTGATTAATTTCGGACTTAATGTGTCATGGATGATGTATATGCATAAATTTTATCATATTTAATTCCATTTCATTTACTATAAATACTAGGCTTAAGTTCTCATTAAAAACTCACACCTTAAACTTCATTCTCTCTCAATTTAGCATTATATAAGTCTAAAATCATCTTCCCCATTCTTGTTATAAGTTTCAAAGAACACTTGATTGTTCTAGTATAAGCAAATTCGCTTTGATCTCAAAGTGCGCCGAAAATCGTCAGAAGAAGTTGTTATCAACAATTCTTTCTAAAGATCTTTAAAAATCCAGTTGTAATACCCAATTTGGGTTGGGAATAATCTTCAATTATTCAGTAAACAAGTCCGAGCCTTGGACAAATTTCATTTGAATCGGAAGTAGTGTTCTTCGTAACGCAGAAATTTTGATCTTAGAGTTCATAAACTCTCAATTCTTGTGTTTTTATAAAACCTTACTATACTTTGCTATATAATTTTAGTACTATATGTTATGTACTGAAATGCTTGTCAACTTATTTCTATACTCAATTAATACATACTTACATTTAAATATGGTAATTATCGCTTTTAAATACGAATATTGAAATATTGTTACTATTGCGAAAAATGAATTATTAGCAATAGTGCGTAAAAATTGTAAAACTTTTATTAAATACTTTTATATACTTTTTATAGTAAATAAACAAAGGTATATTCATATACCTAACTGTCCAAATTCAGATAATTACTATTCACCATCGGTGAATTGTTTCGTATTTTCGATTTATTTGGTTTATGGATAGAATATATCCTTGATACGCTTTTAACCATACTATATTTCTAAACGTGATTGCCATTGACCTTGGGCATCTCTGGGTATACCAACGGAGTGGATTGTAGTTGACAAAAGGTTTGCAATTTGCATTCTAAACGCGACTTGGTTCACCGTCTGGATACTACACTACCCAACGTCAACCCTAACACAACTTGAAATATAATGCTGGTTTTCCTACCATTTAAGGTATCTCTTCATCTGTAATCAATACATTGTATTGATTATAATACATACCCTTCAAGGTATCTTTTCATATCTATGCTATTGAAAGTATCTCTTCATTTCAAAAAAAAAATTAATACATTCTTTGTATTAGTTATACTATTCCAAGTATCTCTTCGATAATACATTTCTTTTGTATTAATCCTACTATTTAAAATAACCCTTCTATATATATAAATATAGATGTACATTCTCGTTTTCATCTTTGAATACATTCATTATGGATCTAGTATTGCTTTTTAAACAATACTATCATGTATATCTCCATTTTTGGAAGATAAACACAATTACATATTAAGCTAACTACTTAGCTTATTTATGGTATTTCAAAATAGACTTCTAAAGGTTTCAATAAATATAAATGAGATTTCATTTATAAAGATTTCAAGAATATATTGCAAAGACTATTAAAATAACTCAAAACCAGTTACGTTGACAAGCGTATTAATAAATAACCATATAGTTAAATTAAGTTGAATCAAGAAAATAAATCAATTCTATTGTTATAATAGGAATACGTACTAGCTCATCATCACTATCATCATCAATCTTTGATCTTTAATCACCTACTGAATTGAGGTGAGTTTCATGGATCCCTATTTATTATTTTGGGACTGAGAATACACAACTGTTTTATTTTATGGACACAATTGCTTAAATGATCCATGCTTATATTTTTGTTACAATGCTCTGGCTCGAAATCCCCTATAAGGAACTTGGACCGATAAATGGAACGCGAATATTATAAATAGTACTATTTGGGTTGACACCCCTATCCGGGTTAGTCGCACTAACATTTACAACGGATATTTAATATTTGAACTTAATCGTGATTGCATTGAGCATTAGCATCACAAGAGGGGTAATATATATACGTAAATCGTATGGTGTTAAGGTATTCGGTTTCCAAGGTATAAGCATGTGATAAATGATATTGGTTGAAGATAACCATGTTTACTTGATATTCGTGTGCATACGATATCTTATTGAAATCTTGTGATCCAAAGGTAAATCCTTATGATAAAAACTGTGAACTCACCAACTTTATGTTGACGAAATTTAAATGTATATTCTCAGGTACATGAGTTATATGATGCATATACGTGATGCATGTTTTGGAGTCACCACACATAATGGAATAAAAGAATTTTGAGATGTCTTCAGTTGTTATATTGCCTTATTAAAAGAATCTCAAACGTACTAGATATGTACCTGTATTTCTTTTGTAACAAACAATGGTTATTATGTATAAAAGTTTCCCAAAACGTCTCATTTAGAGGTCGTTTATTATAATATGTGTGTTGTGATTCCTCTATTGTTCACACCTTCGGTTTCCGCAAAATAAATATTTTGAGGGTGTGACAATTTAGACGATGCATCGATTTAAAACACTAAATGGTCTATATGGACGATGTATAGGCCTAAATACATCTCCGTAATATCCGTTCCATGAAGAAAGACATCAATTGTCTAATCATTTTGGAAAATAGTATACTTCCATATAGAGCAAACATTTTCATATCGAAAATCATTTAATCAACTCGTCACATCATTATTGACCCGGGATGGTTCAACTGGTCATGCCAATTTGTCTAATGATCAAGGTCCATTAACTAGAACTTATGACCATACAAGATGAATTGATGTATCAACACTCTGTAAACTTTTAGTTCTCTTGACAAAGTCATCATAGGCTTTTTAAAAACATTCAAGTAATTTGATATTTCACATATATTGTTGACATAGCCTATAGCGTTATTAGTGAGAAATATGTTTCATGTTAGTGAAGTTGCACATATTTCATGATTAATATATTGTCTCACCATAAGATATATAAAGCACATGAGAAAAGATCATCTTTGCAACCAGTCTAATGTCTCTAGATAAGGAAATCATTATTTACATTTCAACCTTTTCAAATATCATGAGAAATATGTATATCCAAAATGCATATAAAACATGTCCATGCAATCATGAGTTATGTCAATATATTCAAACATCTAATAAAAAAAAATTAACCATTTGGTTTTTCGTAGCATCTAAGCCACAAAACAAACTTGTGTACATGCATTATCTATGCTAGTGTAAGGTGGGCAAATTTGGTTCTATTCCGAAGATTAGTTGTAAGGAGATCGAACATGTATGATCTCTTATAAGTATATGTTGACCTAAACGGTTATGTGATGTATGAGATTCACCAAGCATAATTTGATAAGATTAATATTCATGAATTATATATGATAGATATGACAGAGGCTTTAATTGTTTATGGATAATTCTTTGCCGGCCCTTTCATGTGTGTAAGTCCCAACTCAATAGATGGTACTACCTGAAGACACCTCTATGTCGATGGTGGAGTTACTTTGCAATATAAACGCTGAACTGGAGACGACCAGTTACAGAGAGTATATACCAAGTTCTAGATAGATTACTTATTTAAGTGACAATAAGTAAAGAACAATGCAATAATACAAAATACTTGTAAAGTAAATTGGTGAGACAATATGTAATTTTCAAGTGTAATTTATTTATTAACTTTAAATAAATTACAAGGTTGTTACGGAACCAAGATAATACAAGTATGTAAATATCCTAACAACCTATGAACTACAATTGATCTACACTTGGAATTTCTCTAAACAATCGAAACACTTAAAGTTGTGAAATGTTTCTTTTTACGATTGAGAGAAGATTACAAGTTCACCAAGAATATTGCAGGTATGCAAAGTGTGAAATCTTTCGAAGTGTTTTCTCACTTGTTATTCTTGTTGTGTAATGACTTGTATTTATAGGCAAAGTTAACATTGGGATGTTAACTTTGGCCGTACAAATATGGTTGAGAACATTTAAGGAATAGTATTTAATTCCTTAAAATGCAGTGTAAAGTTGCAGTATAAAGCAACTTCACTCAACCAGCTTTATGTACCTTTTTGTACTTAAATAATAAGATAAATCTTATTATCCGGGTAAAAGCACATAAAGCATAAAAGTCAATTCCTCGTAATCAGTGTAAAGCTTTGTAAGAGCTTTCCACTGACGGTTTCCAGTTTGTAACTGACTAGAATGTCAACTGGGCTTCGCTGCCATTGTCATTCTCTATCTTCCACTTGTTGTCTTCGACTCCAACTGGAAGGATTCTTCAACTGGTCAGTTCTCAACTGGAGGAAGTCTTCAGTTGCGTTAACTGTACGATGCAACTGGACTTCAATATATTTCTGGACAAATCTTCTTGGTCTCCAGGTGCAACTGGAGACTGGCCAGTTTCACTGAAACTGGTCCTAACAAATTCCCCCTATTTGTCCTGAAATATTAGCAAGTCTTTTTCAGTTCTTGTATCTGTACAAGTGTGAACTGGAGAGACTTGTTCGATTAAATCTATCTAAGTTTTCCAAGGCATTTTTATAGATCAATAAATGCCTTGGGTTTTTCTTTTTAAGTTTGTTAGATCTAATCTATTATCTACCTTGTGGTTACAAACTGGTAACTTCATTTATACAAGGAAATGAAATTTACACAAGTTACAGAATGTAAATAAAGTTACAAGTAGATAAACTGAAAGAAAAATTTAGCTTGATGGCCCTTCACCAATTTTCCTTTTCTTGGTCACTGAAGAGATAGGTTGTGAGTCTTCAGGATCAATGTTCAACTTCAGCTCCAGATTCTCTTTGTGTTGAATCTTGCCCTTCAAGAAGTTGACCCATGCTTTCTTAAACCTATTCCTTTGTGCCTTGGCCTCCAAAAAGTTTACCATCTCAACCCATTCCGAGAACCCATATTGCATTGCACCAGGATTGTCAGTTTTAACCAGTGGCCCTCTGGTATAACTGACCTCAACGTGAAAGTACTTGGTGCCTGGATTAATTGTTACATTAACACCATTGATAGTCCCACTATGTCTTCTGGTTGCCATGATCTGGGAGTAATAGCTTCTTGCTTCAGATTCATTTGATATTTTAATACTCCCAGCTCCAGCAGCCAGTACAGCAGACTTGATGTCATCATTCGATACCTCGCCAGTTGGTTCTATGAATGTACTAAGGTCAGCATCTCTGGTCAGTGGTTTTCTTGGTTGAGGGTTCCTTCTTGGTGGATTCAATACCCTTTTTACAACCTTCTTAACATTTTCAATTCTTTTCATGATCCCACTGGCCCGATTCTCTTTTGCCTTATCCACTGATATATTCAAACTTCTGGCATCAAATTCAGCTTCTTCATCAGGATAGTGCCTGTCCAGTTCAATGTCAAGCATTTCTTTCAACATGCCCACTATCCTGTCATCATTTTTTACTCTGGCATACTCCTCCTTAGTGATTCCCAAAAGATGAGCATCACTAATATCAAGCAATTTAATCTTTGCAAGATGTACTCTGGCTTCAGCTTGGTTTCTTTGTTTCATCTTCTTTCTTTCTTTAATTTCATTGCCAAGTCTAGCCAATCTTTTGCTATCACTTTCTGAAACTGGAGGAAGCCTATCCAGATTGCCAGTTTCCAACATAGGTACATTAGTGGCCGGCTGGGCAGATACATCAGATGCTAAACCTTTGCCTTTGTCAACAACAACAACATTCCCCCTATCACTTACATCACCAGTTTCATCAATTCTTTGCTCACCAGCTTCAGTACTGGCAGCCACAATCATTTCACTACCTGTTTGAGTTCCAGATGGATTACTTTCAGTTTGAATTTGTGCAAGAACTGCATTTCTTTCCCCCTTGGCAGCATCTAGACCTGCCCTAATAACTTCCTATTCAGAATGGTGAGCTGGCAACCGGTCAAGAGGCTGCCACGATTGCATGTTCTTGCATTCTTTGAATATGGTGCACATCATCCTGAAAGATCTCCATAGGTGGTTGGTTTCTTTTGACTGGGTCAGAACATTTGCTGCAACTTGTTCCTGACCAGTTTTTAGTTCATTCAAAATCTTAGAATCTTCATCCAGACCAGAAACCACCTTATCCTTGACTTCTTCATCCTTTTTCTTCAAACTTTTTACTTCAGTTGTCAGTTTATCCAGAGACTGAGCATGAAGTGATACCTGGGTGTTCAAGTTATCAATGCTGCCCCTCAACTGGTTGATCTCAGTAGTGAGTGGGGCCAGATCAACCTGAGGAGTGGCCAGCTTGGTGATCTCAGATATCACCTTTTCTATCAATTGTTGTTCTCTAGCACCCAGCGTATCATCTATTTTCTGACCAACTGAAGTCATTAACTGCTGCCCAAGTTCAGTCACATTCAACCCAGGTTTGTCAACCAATTCTTTTACCTGTTTTTCAATCTCCCTTAAATCCACTTCAGATGTTCTAACAGTGTTGCCCAGCAAGTTGGAGATTGAGGTTGTGACCTTGGACTGAGTGAGGTCAAAGGCTTCTTTTAAAGATGTTGCCAGATTGTTGCAGCCAGTGACCAGCTCATTCAACTTCTTCAACACCAAGTCTTCATTTGATGAAAACTTGTTAATCCCCAGATCAACCACTTTAATATTGGTCAAGTGATCCTTGTGGTATCTAGAGAAAGACTTGGTGTTTTTGTCAAGTGTCTTTTGAATATCCTCCACCCTGGTGAGAAGGTTTTGGATATCGGCTTGAACAGAGACAACTTGACTATCCAGTGACGGAGGAGAAGGTGTCACTGGACCAGCAGCAGTTTCTACTGGAGCAACTGGAGGAGGCAAATTTAGAGAAGTCTCCCCAGTTGACATCGCAGCAGTTGTTGAAGTAATAATAGGAATGGTGGAAGAAGAAAGGACTGGAAGTTCAAATTGTTGGACATGCTGAGAATGCTCAGGTGTGTCCAACGGCGGCGGTGGTGGGGGCATTTCTCGAAGGAGTGAGAATTGCCCAGATGGTGATGGTGCCATACGTCTGTTTCCAGACATATAGTTATAAGTGGGAAAAGGAATATTCGTAGGCTCATTTTCTTGAGTTTGTGAAAGTGAAATTGAAGTATCTGGAGGCGAGACTTGAGATGAAGGGTTTTGATCTTGTACAGCAGAATCAAAAATCTCTAAGTCTGATTCAGTACCTTCAGAATTCGAAGACTCTATAAGGATTTCCTCGTCATTAACATTCATGTCCAGATCCATGAATGTAACTGAGGGCTGACCAGATGGGTCAGTCTCCAGATGACCTTCCCCAGTTTCCTGGTTGGGTGCATCTGTTGGAGGATCAGATACCGAGGTATCTTCACCAGGGATAGAGGTCAGTGGGGTTGCCTCAGTTATAGTTGCTCTATCCACAACCATAACAATTCCAGTAGACGAACTGGTGGGTCCCTCATTATTTTGAGGCCCGCCCAGTTGTCCTTCCGACTCACCTTGGATTGGTGCATCGGTTTTTGCGAATGCCAGCCGCATTCGATCTGGAATCTCGACCTCTCCAGCTTCATATACTAGAGAGTCTAGATTCCTCAACAAATCTGGGACAGTGTAAGGTGAATCTGTGCTTGAATAAGCTTCACTGCCCAGAATTTGTAGAAAACAAAGAGAGAGAAACCTGGAGAAGGGGATACATAGTCCCCTGGTGCCCTTCAGTTTTTGAACCAGGCTTCTGTAAAGGATATCAGCAAAATCCACTCTCAATCCATTCCACAAGCAGTATGCCATTTCTGCTTGTGCGGAGTTAATCTGGTCAAGTCCACCAGAACTCCCACCCATACTTTCCACAAGGTGGATGAAAAAATACCTCCATGAGGGTGTAAGACCCTTCATGGTCATCGCACCTTTAGTTTTCAACACCCCTTTCTCCAGGCACTCCTTATGTCCCATTTCAAAGAGGACCTGGCGAAAATTAATGTTTGGGGAGATGACAACTGGAGATTCACCCTCTCTCCAGTAGTTGAGGTGTAAAGCATCCCTTAACACATCTGCTGATAGGGTACACTGGACTTTTCCACCTTTTAATGTGAAAGTGATGGAAGAACAATCAGAAGAAAGAGTGGCAGTGTACCAAAACTCACACAAGTAGTCGTGAAACATCTTGCGTGGGTTTAGAGAGAATGAGGGTCCAATTGGAGAATCCTTCAAAAATCTTTGGATTCTTCCAATAAGGGTATTGGACCCTTGGGTTCCTTGTAAACTCGCCATCGGATTATTTGGATTTAATTTGATGAGTGAAGTGTTACCAGGAGCACCAGGTGCCTGTTTGACATCTGGTGAAGGAGCATATGGGACAGATAAGAGATTTACATCTCTTGAATGGGAAGATTTAGGTGCCATTGGAAAATGAAACTGAAATTTTGGAATTAGGGTTCTTGATTTATGAAGCAGAGAGAGAAATGAAGCAATTTTTAGATGATTGGGAAGTAAATGAAAAGAATGTAAAGGGAAGTAAATGTGATCGGAGTAAATAAGGGTATTTATAAGGAATTCAAGATCCCAATGAAATACCAAAAATTATATTTTATTAACAAAATCAATTTTGTAGATATTTTAACAAAATAAGTTTGAATTTTGAAATAAAAACATAATTTACCGTGTCAGCATTAAATGCTACGACGACTTAACTTACCCACGCGCCCACTAATTTTAATTTTCCCAATAAAAACAGTTGTCAAATACCAAAATGACTTTAAACACGTCGGATGACGATATCAAGTGGTTTAAAGCACTCGAGTGCCATCACGTGTCACAAATATTGACCAAGTATCTCTAACGTTATAAAAAATTAAGACAAGACTGAATCTGGTCACTGGAGGATTAGTTCAGTGCCAGTTTCCAACTGGAGAGTTCTCCAGTTGCCATTTTCAAACAAAACAAATTTTAGTCAGAAAATTATTTTGAGTCTTTCCCCCTAAAATGATGATCCAGAAATCGATTAGTGCCAGGATAGTATCACAAAGGCGTTCGATAGTCTGGCGAGCAAAGATTATCTGGACCTCCTCAACTGGAGAACTTCATCAGTGTCACTGACGCGTTCATGACAAAAATCTCCAATTTTAAGGATTTAACATTCCCAGTTCGCTGATGAGATGTTTAAAGGTTTTCTCATCAAGAGGTTTTGTAAAAACATCAGCGAGCTGTTTGTCAGTGGGGATGAAATGAATTTCAATGTCTCCTTTCATAACATGATCACGAATAAAATGATACCTGATGTCAATATGCTTTGTCTTGGAGTGAATCACTGGGTTGTGAGATATAGCAATTGCACTGGTGTTGTCACAAAGATTGGGGTCCTTGTATACTTTTGACCATAATCTAGTAACTGGTTCTTGATCCAGAGAATCTGGGCACAGCAACTGGCCGCAGAAATGTACTCTGCCTCAGCAGTGGACATAGAGACTGGCGTCTGCTTCTTACTGGTCCAACTCACCAGTTTTCCTCCAAGGAAATGACAACCACCAGTTGTTGATTTTCTATCTATCTTACAACCTGCATGATCTGAATCTGAATAACCCATTAGATCTAACCCTGAGCCTTTGGGGTACCAAAGACCAAGATTAGGACACCCTTTCAGGTATCTAAAGATACGCTTAACAGCGTACAAATGTGATTCTTTGGGGTTAGCCTGAAACCTGGCACATAGACATGTTGCGAACATTATATCTGGTCGACTGACAGTTAAATACATCAGTGAACCAACCATTCCACGATATTCAGTGATGTTCACTGGTTTGCCAGTTGGGTCAGAGTCCAAATTTAATGGTGCTGCAATAGGTGTGTTTTTCGATGGGATAGAATCATATTTGTATTTTCTTAACAAATCTCTGACATATTTTTCTTGGTTTATGAAAATTCCATTTTTCAGTTTGCTTAATCTGAAGACCTAAGAAAAATGTTAATTCTCCCATTAAACTCATCTCATACTCAGATGGCATGATTTTAGAAAACTTTTTACACATTGCATCATCAGTTGAACCAAATATAATGTCATCAACATAAATTTGTACCAATAAGATATTACCTTTTTCTTTCAAGATAAATAAGGTATTATCTATTGCACCTCTTTGAAAGCCATTTTTAAGAAGATGTTTAGTTAAAGTATCATACCAGGCTCTTGGGGCTTGTCTAAGACCATACAAAGCTTTGTTCAGTCTATAGACCCAGTGATGATGCTTCTCATTGATGAAGCCTGGAGTCTGCTTAACATACACAACTTCTTCCAATGTTCCATTAAGGAACGCACTTTTGACATCCATCTGGAAGACCTTAAACTGCAGATGGGCTGCATAAGCCAGAAATATTCTGATGGCTTCAAGTCTTGCAACTGGAGCAAAAGTTTCATCAAAGTCAACGCCTTCTGCTTGACAATAACCCTGGGCAACTAATCTGGCCTTGTTTCTTACAACATGACCATCTTCATCCATCTTGTTTCGGTAGACCCATCTAGTACCAATGGGTTCTTTCTTTAACCCTGGTGGACAAGGAACAAGCTCCCATACATTATTCCTTTCAAACTGGACGAGCTCTTCTTGCATAGCTTCCACCCAGCTTGGGTCTGCCATAGCCTCGTCAATCTTCTTCGGTTCAATTAGTGATAAGAAGGTGACATTTAAGCATTGCTCACTGGTGGCTCTTCTAGTCTGAACCCCACTATTTAGATCTCCCACAATCTGTTCAATTGGATGTGCTCGAGTCCATCTAGTGTATTGACTAGGTTGGTGAATTACAATATCAGTGCAAGTCACCTGGCGATCTTCTTCAGTTGCAACAGCTTCTGGAGGAGGATCTGTCCAAACTACTTCTACGTCCTCATCAAAGTCAATGAGGTCACGATTTGCATCATGAAATTCTTCATTAAAAGGCATTTCTTGAAGAACTGGAGAAGTTGGAGTTTGAACTGGTGCTGATATTGGAATGGCACGAACATCAGATCCAATCACCAATTCCTGTGGTAAATTGAAATTGATGGAGGGATAAAATGAAGTATCACTGGTGGTACTCTTCTTCTTAACTAGTTCCAATTTGTTGTAACTGGAAACATCTTTTGGTGAAACAACTGACTGATGAACTTGGTCAGTTTCGCCAAAATTTATTGGAACGACTGGAGAAA
>CM067171.1:82275699-82326050 GCA_034093135.1 Erigeron breviscapus | reverse complement strand
TTAGAAGATCAGTTACCCAGGAGTGTACCAACACAACAACACAACACAACCTTCACAAAAGATCAAACGAGCATGCACAAGAACAAAAGGCTACCCTAGGACGATCTTGGGACCAAGATCGTCCCTCCAGAACCGTTTCAAGGCCAAGAACAGGTACGAGCATGACTAAGGGATCTAGATCGATTTCCGGACTTGTTTGGACATAGCACTAGCACATATACACAATAACACTAACCAATAACACTTTTAACGATTTCAAGACCATCTATAACATGAACAGGTCGTGGTACTCAAGAACAAGTTATACTCTTACTTTCAAAATGGGTTTTGAAGATTAAAGCACGTTATGACCCAAACTGGTTCACACAAATGTTGTTAAACACATTTAGACACAAACCCATTAACATTTAACACGATTTTCATTCAAGATTGGACCAAATCATCAAGAACATAAACTTTGAAAAGTATATTTTTAATTTGCTCAAAAACCCATAATTTGTTGTTGTTACCTGAGATTTGATTCCAGAAATATGTTTTGATTATCACAAGGATGCTAAAAGTACACACGATTTCGATTTTACAATCAAAAATCAAAATGTGAATTTGTGGTTGGTTATGGCTGCCTGGAGAGGTTTCTTTAGTGAGAGAAGTGAAGTTGAGAGTGATAATGAATAGGGTTTTCTCTCACTAAACCATCTATTTATAGTCTTCTCATATTGAATGAACATCATAAATGCAAGGACTCATTTGCAATTATTTTCAGTCTAGAACTTTATTAATTCGTCGAATTTAGTCATAAATTCGTCATATAAGTCAAGAATTAAGATCAAGTTGACCTTCATATAAGCACATAATTTCAGTCTAAAGTACGTCATGAACTTAAATAAATTGAACTGTCTAGCCGTTCGAGTGGCGAAAGTACTTCTTAAAGAACTTATTTAGAACATTTCTAGGACGGTTGTTACATAATAGCATAAATTGTTAAGACAAGTTTATATTTTATATCTATAGGTTGACACATTCAAGCAAATCCGCTACTTGCTAATTGTTGCTACTTTGAAACTAAGGTGAGTTCATAGCCCACACTTTCTTACTATTTTGGGTGAGATGCATGCTCTATATTTTACATGTGGAACACAAGTACCAAAATTATGTATATGATGATTGTCTAAGTCGCTTGATCCCATTAAAGTCCTCCCATCATGAATTGTTAGTTATGATTTAAACGTGATATGATGAATAGTACTATTTGGGTTGACACCCCCATTCGGGTTGGTCGCACCAACTTGACCGATGATGGTCGAACGAATGCATGCATATTTGGATTCCCAAGTATTATGGATCAAATACTTGCCGAGGCACAATGTTACTTATTACCGTCGAGTTTCAATTCATGAGCTTAGTACAATATATACATTATATTTTCCCTAGCATTGTTTTTGAACAATGGCTACACGACATTGCGGGTTAGCAATGGTCACACTTAAATCTTGTGGTTTCATGCAAATTACTTATTTACTCCTATGAATTCACCAACATTATTGTTGACTCAGTTTAGCATGTATCTCAGGTCCGTAAGATGCACGGTAGGATTCACATAAGGCTTTTCCGCCACCTGGAGTTGATGTTTCGTTTTTATCATGGAAAAGACTTTACTTTTGTTCAAGTTATCATTGTTGTCGAAACCAATGATAGCACCACCTATCGAGGATTTAGAATTCCTAAAAATACTCTTTAAATTATTGTAATGTTGTTCCTTAATGTATTTCCAATATTTCAAGACAATGAACTTATGTTAAATGAAATGTTTTCAAAACGACTCCTTTATAGTCGTTCATTATACCTTGTGTTGTGATTTCATGAATGTTGCACCTCGTACCCTTCCGCATTATTATGGGGTGTGACAGATACCACTTGTAAGTCCCAACTCAATAGATGGTACTACCTGAAGACACCTCTATGTCGATGGTGGAGTTACTTGCAATATAAACGCTGAACTGGAGACGACCAGTTACAGAGAGTATATACCAAGTTCTAAATAGATTACTTATTTAAGTGACAATAAGTAAAGAACAATGCAATAATACAAAATACTTGTAAAGTAAATTGGTGAGACAATATGTAATTTTCAAGTGTAATTTATTTATTAACTTTAAATAAATTACAAGGTTGTTGCGGAACCAAGATAATACAAGTATGTAAATATCCTAACAACCTATGAACTACAATTGATCTACACTTGGAATTTCTCTAAACAATCGAAACACTTAAAGTTGTGAAATGTTCCTTTTTACGATTGAGAGAAGATTGCACAAGTTCACCAAGAATATTGCAGGTATGCAAAGTGTGAAATCTTTCGAAGTGTTTTCTCACTTGTTATTCTTGTTGTGCAATGACTTGTATTTATAGGCAAAGTTAACATTGGGATGTTAACTTTGGCCGTACAAATATGGTTGAGAACATTTAAGGAATATCATTTAATTCCTTAAAATGCAGTGTAAAGTTGCAATATAAAGCAACTTTACTCAACCAGCTTTTTGTACCTTTTTGTACTTAAATAATAAGATAAATCTTATTATCCGGGTAAAAGCACATAAAGCATAAAAGTCAATTCCTCGTAATCAGTGTAAAGCTTTGTAAGAGCTTTCCACTGACGGTCTCCAGTTTGTAACTGACTAGAATGTCAACTGGGCTTCGCTGCCATTGTCATTCTCTATCTTCCACTTGTTGTCTTCGACTCCATCTGGAAGGATTCTTCAACTGGTCAGTTCTCAACTGGAGGAAGTCTTCAGTTGCGTTAACTTTAACGATGCAACTGGACTTCAATATATTTCTGGACAAATCTTCTTGGTCTCCAGGTGCAACTGGAGACTGGCCAGTTTCACTGAAACTGGTCCTAACAATGTGAATTAAACTCATAATATACAATGCTGCTGACATGTATAATACGGATAAGTCAACATGAAAATAACATCTCTCATATGCATGAGTATCAAATAATTTGAAGCAAGTGAAAATAAACTCGGTCTATATATGTGCTAATTTTATAACCGAAATAAACATATGGTTAAGTTTTTAAGCCTTCAATACCAAGGTCGACTCTAATGAAATTTGGGTCTAGGACGAGCTTGAAGAAAGGTCTCTAAGCTAAGAACAACAAATTTGACCTGGAGACCTAAAAACCAAAATATGTTTGTACCTGACGTCTTAACCATCAATTCAAATGCTAATAGTTTATTAATAAATGTATAAACAATATATAAAATATAGTTTTTACACATATATGTATAAATAAAAGTTGAAAATATGGACGTCTGAAAAATCGGACCTCGGACGGTCGTCCACTTTGGTATACAATACCACCAAGTCACAAAAAACTGAGAAAATGCGAAAGACTAAACAATACCACCAAGTGGCACCAACAATATCAAAAACTGTCCTATTCAATAAGAGAGTAGAGAGACATAATAATTGAAACATAACAATCCCAGATAAATCCAAACAAATATGTTAAACTATTCATTAAACAATTCCATATACACATAAAGTTCCTTATCCAAACATAAATGCAATTATATATCTCAATGACACGAACAATGAAACGAATTCACCTATTACTTTGTTATGAATACTAAACAAACAATCTCAGGTAAATCCAAACAAATATGTAATAAAACTATTCATTAAACAATTCCATATACACATAAAATTCCCTATACATAAATGCAATTATATATCTCAATGACACAAAACAGTGAAGCAAATTCACCTATTACTTTATGAATACTAAACAAAGATTATATACTACAAAAGGTAAAAAGTATTCTAATAAATAATAATTAAACTAACCTTATACTTAGCAACTTCCTCTTTAACTTCCTTCAAATCACCCTTTGTAAATATTAATCCAACATTACCCTTCAATAATTAAAATTCAACTAAACATTAAGTATCAAAAAGATAATCAATTCCAACACAGTTTTTATTGTTAAAATCCACCAGCATTATAACATAAAATTAAATTAAAATAAATATATACATATATAAAATATATTACAACAAGAAGAGGGATGAGATTCAGAATCTCCTTATTTCCAGAGTTATCAGCATGGATCCTAATAGTCCGTTTCATCATAGTATTCTTCCCCATCAAAATTACAGAATCGCCCCTCAAACCCTGCCTAATGTTCTGCAACTGATTTGATCCAACATTGTCAGCCGCCAGCACAAGAACCTGAGTATACTCTTCTAGAAACCGGCACAGCTTTGCATCGTACGCAACCTTCTTCTCAGCTTTCGACACCTTTCCAACCATTTTTCCTATATATATATATACAGCTAGCTGTATGTATATGTTATGTTAGATATATCTATACAAAAGAGCGAGAGGTCGGTGGGTTATAAGAAACCGAGGGCCAAGACGTAGCAAAAGGAATGCTATGCAAGGGTTTTAACCTCTCTGACAAATTATGGGGATACAAAATGATCGTATTTATAGGTTTGTAAAATGACTTGATTACAAAACCCTAGGTCGATCGACCCAAACCGAACCGTGCTCACCCTATGAAACATATATGTTGGAGATTAATGATGTTAATTTAAAAAAAAAAAAAGTTTAGAAGTAGTTATACATTTGGTGGCTTTCACGTGTTGGGTAAGTTAGGCTCCGTTTGTATTTTGGACCGGGGCAAACTAAAATAAATACCCTATAAAAATATCTCTATCCCCAATCCAATAGAGATCCCTAAAATTAAAAAGGAAGGAGAAAAGTAACCCTAGGTATAATCTCGATCTAGATCTAATTAGAAGGAAGAAAGATAATAATCAATGGGGGATGGTCCGGACGGAGTGATAGTGGAGATGTGGGAACAGGCGAAGGAGTTGGGGTTGAATATCGACGAATTGAATCCGAAATTGTTCGGGCAGGTGGGCGAACGTTCATTGAAAACCGAATTCGAGCTTATGATGCGTAGTTATGGAATCACAGTGGAAGATTTGAAAAGAGTTGAACGTGGCGAGTTTGATTATGGAGTACATACGGATGAGTTCATCGAAGTTGATGAAGTCATGCGCATGAAAGAAAAGCTAGACGCCGAAGCCGCCGCCGCCGCTAAGTTCGCCTACAATATTTGGGATCATATTACAGAAGAGGAGCTTAATAACATAGATGATGATGATGATGATGATGATGATGATGATGATGAGGATGAGAGTTACTTGCTCGCCTTTGAGGTCCGCATGAAAAAGTGGTTTGAAGAGTACGAAGCTGGTCTTAAGCAAGTGGATGAGGTTGAAGTTGTTAGCCGTGGTGCTAAGCGCACCAACGATGGTGAGATCAAGAAAGATGGTCATGTTCCTACCCCTTTGAGGTCCGCATGAATAAGGAGTATTTAAGAAGGATGTTGCTTATTAGCTCTACTTAATGTTTGTGTGTGTGTGTTTTTTTATAAATAAGTATATTGTCAAACTTTGATGATGTTGTATTGTTGCTGTATCCTTGTTGGAACCTACTACTCTTTTTATGTATCATCTATATTTATATGCTGAAAAGTTATATGCCTTAGGGGGAGAGGAGTGGCAAACGGCTTGCAGGCGGGTTGGCCATGCCGCCGAGGGAACACCGCCGCCATCCCAGCGGCATGAAGGTGAGCGGGCTAAAAGCCCTGCGCGGGTTGGAAGGAATGTAGACCTTGGGAGGTGGGGCTGAAAAGTTATATGCCTTACTTATATGTTTGGACCTATTTCTCATCTCTCTTATGCTGGTTACAATATATGGCTACTCATGTTGTGGATTGCATGTTTCCCTCTCAAATTACAACTCTTTCACACGTAGATATAGTTTATAAGCTAGCTAGGAGATATCTTAATCGATTCTTTCAGTACCAAATATTACCAGCCGTATCTGAACTTGAACATAAGTTTTTTGTATTTATAGGTTGAAAAGTAATAATTTTGTATATAGATCGATGTGTTTAGTTTCCGTTGCCAAGTCCTGTGCATTATAATTGTGACAATGGTTTTCATCCTTGCAGTCGCTTACAAGTTTTTACTGGCATTTACAAAGAACGTATTGTTCATCATGCCATCTGCCTGAATACTCCTGGTTCAGGGGAAGACGGCTCACGTGTCTAAATCCCCCAGAGATTGCTTATATGTGAAACATATTTCCGAGGTACGTAACTGGATCATTACATCATATTGGACACCATATGTTTTGCAGTCTTTTCTCGTAGATTCATTCAAAACCAGAATTGTCTCTAATTGCTCTTGCGTGCAGGGTTTATCCAATGCACCAGAGGAGCTTGGCCCCCATTCCCAGGTAAGGAAATTAAGATCAAACATGACTTTAATCCTAAAGATAATGTACATTTATCCATTGCATGTATGTATCACACACACTTCAGGTAGCCATTTTTGATAGCCAAGTGTTATTACATGCAGCTAGCCTCTGGACTTTCGATAGCTGGTTTATTTTTGAAAACCCTGCCATTTCTACCATTTAAAGAAATATATGCCATTTTGTTTTGTTTCCTTTCTCATATCGTTTATAAGTCGACAACTATTAAGCTCTCACATATAGTCATATACCTTATACTGCTACAAACAAAACAGGGACTTCTTGACTGCCTTCATTCGAATCTGTTTTTTGAAATTCCAAATTGCTCCAAGTTTGCTACTAAAATCCCCAAACTATTGCTTTTGTCCACTTATGCGTGTTATGATAACAATATCTTTCAGCAAGTGAATTGCTAACTCTTTGATTAAAATTTCATTAAGGGTGTGATTATTGCTTCAAGTACTGTGTATTGTTTTATGCAAAGGCGTATATACGGTCAAGAGGGAGAGAACATCTGTTGGAAGCTACTTCATCAATCCATGAAAGTCAAATATTTAGGATTTATGTATGTGTAAGTTTAGGGTTTTAGTGTGTCAAGAATAAAGCCTACAACGGAATAACAGTTAATTTCGGTTAAGGCAGATAAGTTTGTGAAGGAAGGGCAATGCCGCTTGTAAAGCTCTTTCGTCGAGTGCGCGATCATGACAAGACTCGAGGAAGAAGCCCCGGCTAACTCCGTGCCAGCAGCCGCGGTAAGGGCATGTCGGTTAGAGTAGTTGTGTTTGTTAGAAAAGTCATACCCATTAATTAACTATGGTTCGTATGTGTCAATTGGAATATTATAAATAGTCATGTAGCTACAGAACGTGTGTCTATTCAATAAAAGTACAGTGTGATTATTGCTGTGTACACGATCGTTCATAGAGGCAAGTCAAATGTTGATTTTTGCATATAGGTTAAGGGGGAGGTATATAACTATTAAGCGTTGAGGGAGCAACTGAAGTCTCACAAGTTCAATACTGGAAGTGACTGCGAAGCAGTGATTGCCCATCTTGTAAGTAGATTTTACAACTTGTGCAGACAGAGTTACACTTTGCCAGAGTTCATCATGTAGAAGCATTACCAGATAACTTAATTATATATAATCTGTATGCCTAGAAATCTGGTAATGAAATAGTAAATTTGTATCAAGAGTTGTAGCTCCGAGCATCTGAATTTGTTAACCTTGATATGTTGTATTAACGTGGCTTCTCGTTGATTGCTAGTATGAAGAATATGGAGAAGACTTTGTCCATATGCTGGATGGAATGTTCTCCTTTGTGCTTTTGGACACTCGTGATAAAAGTTACATAGCAGCTAGGGATGCTATCGGTATCACCCCACTTTACTTGGGTTGGGGTCTTGATGGTAGGTAACTAGGTATATCCATTATTACATCATTGCTCCAACTGGTTATTATAAAAGGATAAATGTAGTGATCTTTTTCTATTTCATGTGTAGGTTCTGTGTGGTTTGCATCAGAAATGAAGGCCTTGAATGATGACCGTGAACAATTTATGTCCTTCCTTCCAGGGCATATATATTCTAGCAAAACTGGTATGCAAAGTTTTATTCTATAATCGAGCAATGTATGTCATTTTTGGGTCAAATAGATCGTCTTCTAGTATTTGAGATAGTTCTTCATGCGCATTATGTAATGTACATGTTATAGGTTTAATTTCTGACTCTAGATGCTTTTACACAGCTGATATATTTACCTAGAGTAAATACTTGTCCTAAATACTTGTTCTTTTGAGTAGATAGCCCAAGCAAACTTATGACTAGATTTTCAGTCAAAAAGGTGACATTTTTATTAAAATCAACCACACCGGTGAATTATTATGTATTCTGTAAGAAAATCATGCTTTAGTCACAATGTACATATTCTTTAATGATTGTCACGTCACAGGTGGGCTGAGAAGGTGGGGTAACCCCCAATGGTATTCCGAACGCATCCCTTCAACTCCATATGATCCTCTAGTTTTACGTCATGCCTTTGAGAAGGTTTGTTTGTCCTAGATACTCCATGTCTCCATGTGAAACTTAACTTGAGATGAATGTTGATATTCTTAAGGTTTTATTATGAGATTTGAATGCATTTCATAGAATCTTGTTTATGTGTACATCCATATGAGTGTCCACATATACCTAGCATGAATGTACTAAAAATATGTTTTTTAAAATCTGACCTACTTACAGGCTGTAATTAAAAGGCT
Source organism: Erigeron breviscapus (assembly GCA_034093135.1). NCBI lineage: Eukaryota > Viridiplantae > Streptophyta > Magnoliopsida > Asterales > Asteraceae > Erigeron > Erigeron breviscapus. Next base: position 82,317,458 of record CM067171.1, on the reverse strand, counting down.
TATGACATATGTCCCTTTTGGTGTATTCTTTCTGGAGGCCTTGACTCTTGTTGCTGCTGTTGCTTGACGCCATCTGATTGATTCGGAAGCTTATTGTCAGTGGGGATCGCAGTTGCATACTTTTTGCATTGGATTGAAGGTCAATGTTATAGTATTTTTACAGAGATTCTGCTTATCATTTCCTAAATACAATTACGAAATCTTTGTTTATCTGTTTGCCTTTCAATTTTCTTTGTAGGGTTCTCCTGATTTGAGTGCTGCCAGAGAGGTAGCTGATTATCTTAAAACCCGCTACCATGAGTTCTACTTTACGGTTCAGGTATATTTTTAATGAATCAAATAAAAAACAGAAATGCATATGTTACCATACAGATGACCATAGTGTTAATTGAATCAGGAAGGAATTGATGCACTTGAGGAGGTCATTTACCATATTGAAACCTATGATGTGACCACTATTCGACCTAGCACACCAATGTTCTCATGTCGCGAAAAATCAAGTCTTTAGGAGTAAAAATGGTTCTTTCTGGGGAAGGTTTTGATGAAATATTTGGTGGGTATTTATATTTTCACAAGGCGCCCAACAAGGAGGAGTTTGTAAGTCGACAACTATTAAGCTCTCACATATAGTCATATACCTTGTACTGCTACAAACAAAACAGGGACTTCTTGACTGCCTTCATTCGAATCTGTTTTTTGAAATTCCAAATTGCTCCAAGTTTGCTACTAAAATCCCCAAACTATTGCTTTTGTCCACTTATGCGTGTTATGATAACAATATCTTTCAGCAAGTGAATTGCTAACTCTTTGATTAAAATTTCATTAAGGGTGTGAAAATTGCTTCAAGTACTGTTTATTGTTTTATGCAAAGGCGTATATACGGTCAGGAGGGAGAGAACATCTGTTGGAAGCTACTTCATCAATCCATGAAAGTCAAATATTTAGTATTTATGTATGCGTAAGTTTAGGGGTTTAGCGTGTCAAGAATAAAGTCTACAACGGAATAACAGTTAATTTCGGTTAAGGCAGATAAGTTTGTGAACGGTCATTTCGGTTAGAGTAGTTGTATTTGTTAGAAAAGTCATACCCATTAGTTAGCTATGGTTCATATGTGTCAACTGAAAAGTATAAATAGTCATGTAGCTACAGTTTCTAAATCAACGTGTGTCTATTCAATAAAAGTCCAGTGTGATTATTGCTGTGTACACGATCGTTCATTGAGACAAGATACCAACGACATCAATATATTTGCAGATAACGGTAGTTCATTCTTCTTACACACGATGATGGCTTGATCTGTTGTCAGTACCACGTATCACCTCGTGTGGCACCTTTTCTCTCGAAGGACAATGCATTCTTCATGGCATTTAAAAAGGTATCAACATTGGATTTTGATTTCATTTTTTGTTTGCTAGAAAACAAAGTGAAATTCACTTTTTTCATTTTTAGTTTCTCTCGGGCAAAATCCTATTTGTTAATTGCAGGAATTAGCAGACCATGTTGTAGAAATTAAGTTGCACCATGTCGTCATTAATGGAATGTTCTCCTTTTACGATTCGACTGCACTGCAGATTTATCAGGTAAGTTCCCTCCTATTGTATTCGTTTATTTATATGATAGCAATGATATCATAACCTCTCTTACTTGCTCGAGTACGTGTTGATTTTTACCCCCCGCACTTTTGACCCTTCATGATGTTAAGCTTCTGCACATTGTATCTTGAAATTAAGGGGACAAACATTTTCTAGAGCTAACAGGAAAGTTATGTTGACTTCTGACTTGCTCTTGCTACTTCTTGTTGGATCATACTTGATTACGCTTTTCAGTTTCCTCGTGAACTACCAGGGTATGATCGCATTGTTAGATAAACCTTTAGGTGTAGTTGGCAACGTAACCCATATTCATGAATGAATCGATCCGTGTTGGATCTTTAGTGGGGCAAACATGTGAAATAACATTAAAATGGCTTAATGAGCAACTAGGAAAGAGCTCAAACGGCTCAAAAGTCGTGGAACTGGTTATATTTTACTTTGATGCATGATCGTTATTCTTAGTTTTTTAAATGCATGATCATTTTATTTTACCTACGAAATGCATGATCATTTTATTTTTACCTTATGAAACACGTGATTTTTTTACCTGGCCACCGAGCTCTATGTGATATACAAGCTTGGTTGGTAACCTTGTGCAGATTAATTGCAACCTTTGGCTGTCTGATCATTTTACTGGAAACTTATGACATATACTTTTCAAACATTGTGTGGTTATATAGGGATTGATATGCTTTGATGATTATAATGTCGTTAATACGGTTATTATACAATGCTCTACATGAGAAGTAGGCGATGCATCATCTTGGTCTTGGTTCTTTGTGCTACATATCATTGTGTGCCCCATTTTTATAGAAACTTTCTTTCTTTTTTTATATAGCAAATGTACATACTCTAGATAATATGCAAGGAGTGTCATCGACGCAGATCAATCTGCTTGCAAATTATGATGGAAGCACGTGCTTCAAAAATGGCAGAAGAAGCTCATTCACAGAATCACAGGTATTAGATTCATCAATTAATTGGCCTTGATCTGTTCTTTTTTTTTTTTCCTTTTTTCTTCTTCTCTTAAAAAAGAAATAATAATTGGGACAGTATGTAACACAAGTGAATGTCGCTTCAGGGGGAAGCACTTGATAAGGATATCTTGACCTTTCTGCAGTTGCCGCTTACCATTGGTCATGGGCTAACAGTGTTGTCATCTAATGCACTTGAACTTGCATGACTAAATGTATGGCATTAGGTGTATGTGTTTGTTAAATGACCATCTTTGGGTCTTTCCGATTAGCCTTATTCTTTAATTTATAACCGCAAAATATACATCTCTGTGGAGGGAGGGAGGATAATGTTTATGTCCCTAATCAAAATCAAAATGAAAAAACCACAGATTGGTGTTGTTGCGAGTGGTCTCAGTTTCCTTTTCTGTTGGAATTATGTTGTATGGATTTGATGAGAATCCAAGCTCATGATATCTTTTGAAATGTCATTCTCTAGTTTTTTTTTTGGGTAAAGGGTTGTTTACCCCGATGAGTATATATTAATTTACCATATCTATATATACATATATACAACATGCTTTAAGTAATCATCATCATCATCCTCAAAACGAGAAAGGGCTTGCGGTATGATCAACAGTCTCTGTATCATCATTGGGTAGTGCATTTGTTGGGTTAGGAAAAAGAGAGATAAAGAGGATCAAAGAAAGTTATAAAATGATTATTAGAATACTGAACATCAGTTGACTTAAAAGTTTTATTCATTTTAAAAGGGAAAATACTTTCATAAAACTTAATATCTCTTGTAAAATGTAAAATTTTGTTTTCAAACTAAAAACTTTATAACCAATTCTATTATTAGAATACTCAACAAATACACATTTTATCACTTCTCTTAGAAAATTTATCTGAATTGTTTAAAGAAGTAGCAAAACAGTGACAACCAAAGCATCTAAGATGATCAATGTTTGGAGATTTTCCAAACACTAACTCATAAGGAGATTTGCCTTTCAGAACATTAGAGGGAAGTCTTAAGCATTTTGTTTTCTTATATCTGTTTTGAGTTTCTTATTCAAATTGTATTTGTGACTGGTTGTTGGTGTTTCTTTGTTTTTTTTTTTGTTCCATATGTTTTGAAGTTTATGTTAATATTTATCTCAGTTGAGTATATAATTTTTAGTTGTGGTTTATTGTAGTGTACCTTGAAGATACAAGGATGGATTTTAAAATATGGGAAGATTCGAAGATGATGGATGGGCATGATGTATGTAAATCAAAGTAAGTCTTCTGCTCTACAAAGAACATGATGTTCAGGTGTGGGCTATTTGCTACTGTTAATTGGTTCATGGCTCGGGGTTACCGATATGGTTGTTACGATTTGGTATCAGGATTTCCTTATTATAATGTGACTACTGTTGGCTTATTACTTGCTGTGTCGGAGGGTTACTAAAGCTACAAATTATGGGGTTTAGTTACCTATGGTCATGGATCTCCCTATGTTACACAATTTGTGTGTTCATGTTCTTTACATGAAATGTCTAAGCACTTTCAAGAGCATGCTTCAAGAACATGCTTCAAGAACATGTTACACAATTACTTAGAAGATAAAAGAACTGATGATTTAAGTTAACTCGTAGAGTATGATGGTCATTTTACATCTTTCATCTTTTTGTTAACTTTTCAACCAAGATGAATAATTTTTATATAGTACTATACGTACATGTAAAAAAGTTAAATGGAACTTAAAATACGAGTTTTGTAAAGGAAATTTGGGTATAAAACATTTGTTTACTTTAGGCATAATTGTTTTTGGTTGTTTGCTAGTTGATTACATTGGCTGGTTCACTGTTAAACAAGTGTTACACATCAAGTACAACTGATATAATTAATTTTCAGTTTTCATGTTAAGATACCCATGTCTACTTGTCTAGGGTGTTAAAAACGGATATCCGATAATTTGGATACTTGATTTGGGCATCCAAAATCTGAATTTGAATCCGGATATCCGAAAGTTTTTTTTAAACTTAATGATCAAATAATGAACTTGTAAAAAGATAAACATAACTAAGCATTCAGTCCAACATAACAACAAACGTCAGAACACAAACAAAGCAGTTTCAACATCCATAACAAATGTCTCGATACAATCATAACAAATTCTTGAAATTGAACAATCGGGTTGAAGGTGAGCTTTACATCTTGAATACCTACCTAAACAACCTGATGAAAAACAAGACTAAGGATTAGAACAAGTTAGAACAATAATGTAAACATACAAAAAGGATTGGATCTGGTCAAAACAAGCCAAATAAGGTACTAATCAAATACTCAAATAGAACAACTAACAGCAAGAAAACCTTAGTAAATGGTTAACTTACCAAAAGCAAGGCACTAATCTACGCGTACATATAAAAAGATAAAAAGAACACAGAGGAACACTTATACTTTCGTTGCCTGAAGTTAGAATAATAATGTAAACATACAATAGAATTTGATCTGGTCGAAACAAGCCTTACTGATCAAACAGAGCAACTAACAGCAAGACAACCTTAGTAAATGGTTAACTTACCAAAAGCAAGGCACTAATCTATGCGTACATATAAAAAGATAAAAAGAACACCGAGGAACACTTATATCCTTGTCACTAGAAGTGCAACAGCATACACGGTTAACATTACAAAAAGCAATCAAGGGAGCACTTATATATGACCCCAACTAAACTCGTTCTGACCTTTTTAATAAAACGATGCCTTATGACCATTCATAAATTTGTAATATAAAATACACATGATCATTTAAAACTGATATATGGCTTTACCTAGAAAAGTAAATGGTGTTGCATGTAACCCCGAAAATCGTTTTATCAGCAGATGATTTCTCCTTATGTGGGCTATACCTCATGGGTAACACATTGGATTTGTGACTTCTAGCCCCGACAATCGTTTTACCCAGGCGCCCAATGCTAAAACTCTAGCTTATAGCTTATGAAACTACTTTGACCTGAACAAAACCAGCCGACGACCCAAACCACAATATGGAACTTACGCTAAAAGAAACTACTTTGACATGAACAAAACCAGCCGACGACCCAAACCACAATATGGAACTTACACTAAAAGAAACTACTTTGACCTGAACAAAACCAGCCGACGACCCAAACCACAATATGGAACTTACGCTAAAAGAAACTTACGCTAAAATTGAGCTTCTCTCCCCTTTCTTTCAGCTGCCTTATTATGTAATTTGGAACACAATCACTAAATGTCATTATAAAGATCAACAAAAAAAGAAAAAAAAAATACAAGAAAAATTGAAACAAATTTGAATAAGTTATAACTAAAATTTGAATACCTCTCGTGTACTCCCCCTGTGCTTCAAACAAAGAACCATTCCTTATTTCCCCACATCGGGAAATAACAACCCTCTCTTTAGGTTTGCCATCAAAAGATGCAGCTTGCACCATCCGATCGAGAACATGCATCGTGTCTTGAGTAACTTGTCCAAATACTACCCATTCTTTGTCCATCCAGTAACAGTCGTCCCGAAGCGTGAAAAAGAATTGAGATCCGTTCTTAAAATTCCCCATTCTGTTCGCCATCGAGATTGTGCCTTTTCGATGTTTCAAATTATTTACTTCGTTTTTAAAATTCCCCCTTGGGGCAACACCTCCAACCCCAGTACCGCACTGGTAGTCCCCTCCCTGGCAACCATTTCTGGTAATTCTATGAAAATAGGAGTTCTTATATGAGTGGCACGCACCAGGTTCCCCGAACAAGCCTAAACAAAGGTCAAGAAAATTAGAGACGGTTCTTGGTGCTTGATTAATATGAAGATCGATTTTTAAGAAACCGATATCCTCATCGTCAATGTTAATGAAAAAGAACGCGGTCGGCTCCTGTAAAACTGCCATTCTTAGGGAGTGGTAGGTGAGATTATGAGAGAGGAATGGGTAGTATTTGGAAGAAAGATAGGAAAGGAGCGGCAGGAAGGAGAAACGGTCAAAGGGATAGGAAAAATATATTTAGGGCACAACCCAATACCCCATTTTTACGTTTCAGGCCCAGCACATTTTTAATTAATATTATTATTAGTATTACTAATAATAATTAATTAATGGTTTCATTAATATTTATTTACAATGTGGCAAAATCTTCAATATATTAGTTGAGAATAATGGTACAGGGTGTGGCACAAAAATGTTGAATGACCCAAAAGAAAGAGGATGAAAAAAACCAAAAAGTACCGGTGGTGAAAACCCAAACGGGATGCAGTGTGACAAAACCCGAATGGTGGTACAGGGTGTGACGTTGATGAATTGTAAGTCGCCCAAGTTTTTTAAAAGTGTGCAAGAAATCAAGAAATAACTCGAAGTAGAAAACCTGTACGGGAGGCGATCAAACAAAATTCTCAATATATTAATTGAGAATTCAAGCGAGATGAAATGTAGAAAAATGCGAGTAGTGATACAGGATATGACCACAAAAAGGTTGGATGAAACAAAAATTTTTTTGTAAATAAACCAAAAGTACCCTATGATAAAAAAAAAACCTGAATGAGATACGATATGGTAAAATGAGAATAGTAATACAAAGTTGTAATGTGGACGAATAGTACTCGCACGTAGGCGAGTTACTATTCACATCCTTTACTTTAATAAAGTATATAATATAATATAATATAATATAATATAATATTAATTAAATGATAAATATTATGAATCTTATAATTATTATTAGTAATACTAATAATAATATTAATTAAAAATGTGCTGGGCCTGAAACGTAAAAATGGGGTATTGGGTTGTGCCCTAAATATATTTTTCCTATCCCTTTGACCGTTTCTCCTTCCTGCCGCTCCTTTCCTATCTTTCTTCCAAATACTACCCATTCCTCTCTCATAATCTCACCTACCACTCCCTAAGAATGGCAGTTTTACAGGAGCCGACCGCGTTCTTTTTCATTAACATTGACGATGAGGATATCGGTTTCTTAAAAATCGATCTTCATATTAATCAAGCACCAAGAACCGTCTCTAATTTTCTTGACCTTTGTTTAGGCTTGTTCGGGGAACCTGGTGCGTGCCACTCATATAAGAACTCCTATTTTCATAGAATTACCAGAAATGGTTGCCAGGGAGGGGACTACCAGTGCGGTACTGGGGTTGGAGGTGTTGCCCCAAGGGGGAATTTTAAAAACGAAGTAAATAATTTGAAACATCGAAAAGGCACAATCTCGATGGCGAACAGAATGGGGAATTTTAAGAACGGATCTCAATTCTTTTTCACGCTTCGGGACGACTGTTACTGGATGGACAAAGAATGGGTAGTATTTGGACAAGTTACTCAAGACACGATGCATGTTCTCGATCGGATGGCGCAAGCTGCAACTCATGATGGCAAACCTAAAGAGAGGGTTGTTATTTCCCGATGTGGGGAAATAAGGAATGGTTCTTTGTTTGAAGCACATGGGGAGTACACGAGAGGTATTCAAATTTTAGTTATAACTTTTTTATTTTTTTTATTTTTTTGGTAGAACTTTATAATGACATGTAGTATTGTATTCCAAATTACAGAATAAAGGAGGTCAAAGAAAGGGGGAGAAGCTCATTTTAGCGTAAGTTTCTCTTCATTCATTTATGTTGATAAATTGTGCTTGAAATTATACCTACTGGTTATAGAAGTGTTGATTTCTTATCGTTTACATGCTTATTAGAGAGACACGATTTGTATATATTAACTAGTCAATCTATGTGAAGGGAATGGGATAGGATGTGTTAAATATAGTATGGAATTTTTTATCTGCCAGAAGGTATGATATTTTGTCGGTTGGGTGTACTCGAAATAGTCGAGGTTAGCAGGTTTGACTATATATATAGTCAACAACAGGTGAGAGTTTGAATTAAATTATGGCATGGTTGATTGGTAGATTGTCATATTATTATCATTGCAGTGATGCTAGAGATTTTGTGTTCATTGCTTACTAGTGTAACCCATTAAAAAGTTAAGTAGAAATGGACAAATGGGCAGGCCAAGATGGGTTGCATAATGGGTCAAATTTTGTTTGGGACAAAATGGGCAACTGTTTTTAGTGCGGGTAAGTTTTTATTCTGGTTCGTTTTTAAAACTAAAGATATCATCAGTAAAATGGTTGCAATTCTAAAACTAAAAAACTTAAGTGACCAACTTGTGGTCAAAGCAGTTCCATATTGTGGTTTGGGTCGTTGGCTGGTTTTGTTCAGGTCAAAGTAGTTTCATAAGCTATAAGCCAAAGTTTTAGCATTGGGCGCCTGGGTATGAACAAGAACCACAGGGAACACGAATATATCACCCTTTTGCAGCACCTTGCTGTAAAACGATTGTCGGGATTAGAAGTCACAAATCCAATGTGTTACCCATGAGGTGTTGCCCACATAAGGAGAAATCATCTGCTGATAAAACGATTGCCGGGGTTACATGCAACACCATTTACTTTACTAGGTAAAGCCATATATCAGTTTTAAATGATCATGTGTATTTTATGTTACAAATTTATAAATGGTCATAAGGCGTCGTTTTATTAATAGGTCAGAACGAGTTCAGTTGGGGTCATATATAACTGCTCCCTTGATTGCTTTTGGTAATGTTAACTGTGTTCTTCTGTGTTCTGTTTAACTTTTTATATATACGTGTAGATTAGTGCCTTGCTTTTGGTAAGTTAACCATTTACTAAGGTTGTCTTGCTGTTAGTTGCTCTATTTGATTAGTACCTTACTTCGCTTGTTTCGACTAGATCCAGTCCTTTTGTATGTTTACATTATTATTCTAACTTGTGCTAATCCTTAGTCTTGTTTTTCATCAGGTTGTTAGGTAGGTGTTCAAGATGTAAAGCTCAAGTTAACCTGGTGGTTCAATTTCAAGAATTTGTTATGATTGTATTGACATTTGTTATGGGTTTATGTTGTGTCCTGACGCTTGTTGTTATGTTGGACTGAATGCTTAGTTATGTTTATCTATTTACAAGTTCATTATTTGATCAAATAAGTTTAAAAAAAACTTTCGGATATCCGGATTCGAATTCGGATTTTGGATGGCCAAATCAAGTATCCAAATTATCGGATATCCGTTTTTAACACCCTAGACAAGTAGACATGGGTATCTTAACATGAAAACTGAAAATTAATTATATCGGTTGTACTTGATGTGTAACACTTGTTTAACAGTGAACCAGCCAATGAAAGCAACTAGCAAACAACAAAAAACAATTATGCTTAAAGAGTTAAAGTAGACAAAAGTGTTACACCCAAATTTCCTTACAATTATGCTTAAGTAGACAAAAGTGTTGCACCCAAATTTCCTTCACAAAACTCATTCCATTTAACTTTCTTACATGTATCTATAGTACTCATAAAAATTATATTCATCTTGGTTGAAAAGTTAAAAAAAAAGAAATGAAAGTAGTAAAATGACTATCATAGTCTATATGAGTTAATTTAAATCAGTCCTTTTATCTTCTAATACTAGTATATCTTAACTACCTCTTCACATCAATTATCACCACCACCCGCCGCCGCCGCCGCCATCATTACCGGTTGCTTCCTCTACCACATCACCATAACATTTACACTACCATCTTTACATCAGTTACATTTACATCAACCTACATCACTCGACACCGTCACCACCACCAATAGTCGTCGACATCACCACCCGTCGCCGACACCACCAGACTGTCGTCACAGCCACCACCCTCGCATTGCGTGATACCGTGCTAGTATATTCTATATACATTCGACTCGTGCCCATATATGTCTCAAAAGGGCTTATAAGGGGCAAAAGTGGAGAGCCGATTTGCCATTTTTGGCAAATTTTTAGCCACTCACAAGTTGACATGTGGCAATGCCAAAAACCACCCAAATGTTACCAAAATTAAGGGTATAGGGAGATAAAAAGTTGCCGATCGGCAAGTTGTATATATAGATTTTAATATATATTTTTTTTAAATAAAAATACGTTTCCCCATGCTCTTCATGCTCCCAACGTCTATTTCAATCAGCCAAATATAGCCTATTCAACTTGCCGATGCTTGTCAATACACATGCTACAAGGAAGCCAAAGAGCCAATGAAAGCCAAAGAAAAGAGCCGATAAAACTTGCCGACTGCACAGATGCAAACTCAACTTCGGACATCATATTTCGCTCCAACTTTTCCATTTTCTCCCAAATTACTACTTAACCAACTTTGAACGCCTACACTTCCACATCACCATTTTGACCTCTTTTACATCACATTTGGGGTGATTTTATCATATAACTTCTCAAACGGGTCAACAGTTACGCGTACAACTACACACACACACTTATAAGTTAACTTTCCCAACCCTTTTCCTCATCATATTTCACCCTTTTTTTATTTTTTTTGACGGTTACAAGATGAAGTATTTTAAAGTAATTGATATAAATTAAATCCAAACAAATGCAAGAAAACTCATCTTTCTCATTTTGATCGAGACCCAACAACATGAAAACAACAAAAATTGTATCCAACTCTTTTTCTCTGCTTTTTGGTTCAAACAACTGGTCTTCAAAGGGCAAAAATCACCACTGAAAATCCATTACTACAACGGTACAGCCACAGAAGCTTACCCTTCATCTTCTTTTTTTTTTTTGCCCTGATCGAACTCAAAACCCCCGAAATCAAAACCCAGCAGCCTATGTTCACTGCTCATCCAAATAAAAAAGGGTAATCTTGATCTCGATCTTTTCGTTTATCATTCATCTATGTTTCGATCTTTACAACCTTTTTAATGTTGATTATCTTTCTGATCGAGGTTGTAACAAGGTGAAAATCAGCCTCTAGATGAAACCCAAGAATCCATTCGATCAATGAAAACATCCTTGCAAAACCCATCTATTCAATGATTTATTTATATATAGATCCAGTATTATTGACATGAAATGGAAAGAGATGATGTTGAAGGTATTGAAGATAAAATGATATATAGGGTTAGAGAGAGAAGCAGGTAAAAAAAACATGAATTTATAAAAAATACTCGTAACAGTTTAAATTGGATATGTTTGACACAAAAGTTTGAAATTGGGGCTGTAGTTATTGGATCTTATAATTAGGACTAGAAGTTGGAACTTCTATTTCATCCCTTTTTACACAAGATTTTATTTTAAATATCCTACGGCTTTTGATCTCAAAAGTGTATCCAAATAGGGCTATCAATTTAAGATGGACTTCTTTTTAAAAGCTCAGGCTTTTAAACTCCTAAAAGCCCCTTGCCAAAATGAAAAGTAAGTGGATAATACATTATCAATAATCCAGTTAGCGGGCAACTATTTACATGAAGGAAAGTACATTAGTCATCGAGTGACTAAACCCTTAAAGAAACAACTACAAAGAAAAAAAGCTAAGAATGGAATTTCACATAACTGAGATAATAATAATCATAGCAAAATAACATAAGGCTCAGTATTATACACGAGTATATGATTTCAGTTCACAATCTTGACATAGAGACTTCTTCAAAATACCATCCCATGAAGTATTATTGTACGTGCAAGCTGAGAAGAAGCTTGTTTCTCCTTCAAAAGTCCTTTGGCCTCACCACTCAGATAGTCGGTTACCATACTTGAGTGTTGAGTCTAATCATCTTAATGTGGTAAAACTATAGACATCCATGGAAAGACAAACTAATAGAAATTTGGCACGACAACGAGTCTTTTGATGGCTCAAGCATATTAACGAGATCTCTGCAAAGGCTAGGTTGCAGGTTCCTTGTGAGATAAAATTGACATAAAAAATAATACAACAAAGTAAAATGCTCAGAATGCACAGCAACAACTCAGCATGCCAAATGATATCATTCTAAGTTGATCTTGACACCAAAAGACATCCTCTTCAACCAATATGCATTGCTGACATAAAAAAAATGGTTACATATCATTAACATTGTTTCGTGAAGCATTTTTGAGACTGCTTTTGATTATCTGAATTTTCAAATTCTTAGGAAACCTTTTCATCTTTCTGTTGGTGAACAAAAAATTTCTTAGTAGTTATCTCTGTTAGTATATGATCGCGTAGAAATGAACGTATGTCCAGAAATGATTTAAGCCTACGGGGTCACACGTCTCGACACAAATGTATTTAATATTAATTAATATATTTAATGTATTTAAATTAATATGATCACGATTTCAATTAACGAGTGGTCGTTAAAAACTAACGGTTACTAGCTAACGGCGTTAGTTAAGGAGGATTAATTTGTAATTAGGAAATTCTAGAAGTTTCCTAAATATAAATTAAAGGGGCCGGTTTTTATTATTGGATTTTAATCCATTAATTTAACTTGTTTTTCATAATCCTAATATATATCAAATACTAATCCTAATTTGTGTCAAACACGAATTGGGTTTAGAGTGATTATAAAAAGGGAAAAGCAAAGCTCCCCCCATACCTCTTCTTCCTCCTTCTCTTCTTATTCACGGCCGAAGTTCCCAAGTACAAAGAGGATTTCGGTTTTAGTTGTTTGACAAGATCAAGAGATAAAGCAAACGTTGCGGTTCGTGATCAAGTACTAGCATACGAGCATTCGCGTGTCGTGTGTGCAAACGTAGAGGGATTTATTTTAAATCCTCACAAAGTATCTTACTTCAATTCTCTCCAAATCAAAGGTACATGTTTCTATTCTTGGTTAATTAATTAATTACATAGATTTATTTTCCGCTGCGTGCTTTGTGATTTGATTTGATAAATTGTTATATAACCCAACAGTGGTATCAGAGCCTACTATGTGATTATTAATTACCAAAAAGATCAAAATTTGAAGGGGGGTTAGGGTTTTATATTTTTTAGAATTTTATGTAATTCTTATGATTATTTTATTAATTAATTTGATTAATTGTAATAAAATAATGGAAAAAATATATATATAATTTTTTTTTATTTTATTAATTTCGAAATCAGATCTGGAATAAATAAAAAAAAAAAAATAAAAAAAAAAAAAAATTTTTTTTTATTTTATTAATTAATTTGATTAATTGTAATAAAATAATGGAAAAAATATATATATAATTTTTTTTTATTTTATTAATTTTGAAATCAGATCTGGAATAAATAAAAAATAAAAATAAAAAAAAAAAATAAAAAAAAAAAATAAAAAAAAAAAATAAAAAAAAAAAATAAAAAAAAAAAATAAAAAAAAAAAATAAAAAAAAAAAATAAAAAAAAAAAATAAAAATAAAAAAATTTTTTTTTACCCTAATTCCAAGTTTTGATCTTTAAGCATTGATTATGTGATAATTGCATGCGTTTATGGTGTACTTTGATTTATTTAATTGTTAAATAGAAGTAAAAATCATGAATTTTTCATGCAAATTATTCATGATTATTACTTAGATATATTGATATGAAATCTTGATCATTAGGGTTAATTATGCTAGATAATTGAATAATTAATTGTGTGACAATGTGATTATGTTTTGTGAAAGTTTCTGTTTGACACCAGTTCACTAAAAAAATCATAACTAATTAACCGTAAGGAGTTGGAAGCTGAAATCTTTACAGTAGATGCTTGACTCATAGGGCTACAACTTTTATGTTTTGTGCTAAGCCCAGTTCGGCCTTCTTCAGGGCCAGATTTGGTCGTGAAGCTGCTGGATTTTCCAGATAAGCATCTTAAATTTATGGTAGATAATTTGTTATAAAAATTTTGGCTTACGCAATCAAGGCAACTTGATGTATGTGGTCTCTTTCCATGTGAAAGAGGAGCCAATCTTATACCATAGTGACCAAATTAGGTTGATTACCTTAATTGTTAAGTTATGAATTTAGTAAGTTTAATTTTGCTTTTTTATGAAAATTGTATGCAAAATTGTTTTTGGAAAAATAAACTTGACTAAATATATCGAAATAAGATTTTGTTTATAAAATTGGTGCCCTAAAATCAAAAGATACACCGGCTCACCCATTTGAACAAACTCTAAGAGAGGTATAAGTCGGAGTGCGCTAGCCTCCTAAAAGGGCGGGTTTTTAAATCGCGTTTATCGCATACCTTTGCCCTTGCGCTTCTTTGTGCGTTCGAATGGAGCTACCGAGCTCTTTTGTATTTAAAGGCAATAAAAATGAGTTTTATAAACATATTATGTTTTGAAGATATGCATGAATCTTCAAACATAACTTTTTGATCACACATCAAATTGATTGACCCAATAAACTTAAGTCATTGCCACCCAACTTGTAAAGGACACTTGTGGCTGTTGTTTTACTCACTGGTACACAGTGGTGAAATGGCAGTTGCATGGCAAATCCCACTCACTGGTACACAGTGGTGGACAAATTTGCGCGTTCTTGGTTGGACGACTTAAAGCGAGTTAAGCGGTGAGACCTTGACCCGTGGCAAAAGATGGGACAAAACATGACTACAAATCACTTGATGAATCAAGTGTGATTTGTAGGTCCCATTCTTACTAGGAATTGCACATGAAATGCAATTACTGCTCGTCACTTACCTTTTGAGTGCAATCATTTCTAGCAGATCAACTGATGAAATGATTGTATGTCAATTGGATCCTAGCCTTAATGAAATTAATTGTTTATTTGATAAACATTGGGTAATTGATTTCTTAAGGATTTATTATCGAAAATACTGATTTTTGAACTTAATCTGTTTTGTAGATGGCAATGAATCCTTCCACAAACACCAATGCTTTTCGGCAAATGTTTGAAAGAGAAAAGCTTAATGGATCAAATTTCAATGACTGGTATCGTCAACTGAGAATTGTTCTAAGAGTTGAGGAACGCATGGATGTCATTGAAAGGCAATGGCCAACCGAACCAAGTGCTGAATCCACAGCAGCTGAAAAAGCTGAATATAGGATTCAGTACACTAGATTCAATGAAGTTTGTTGTTTGATGCTTGCGAGCATGTCTCCCGAGCTTCAAAAACAATTCGAACTCTACACTCCATATGATATGATCACAGAACTTAAATCCTTGTATGAAAAACAAGCTGGAGTGGAACTGTTCGACTTAGTCGTGGAACTTCATGACATGAAACTTGAATCTGGCAAATCGGTTAGCAGTCATGTGCTCAAGATGAAGAGCATTTTTGACAAATTGGATTCGATGGAGTACGCTTATCATAAAGAGGTAAAAGTTGGCATGATTCTCAAATCCCTTACGAAGGAATATGAGGGTTTTGTGCAAAACTATACCATGCACTCTATGAAAAAAAGCGTCAATGAACTTCATGCTATGCTCATTGAATATGAGAAGTCGATTCCAAAGAAGGCCAATGACCCAAATGTCCTTATGATTAAGGGGGGTCGGATCCAGAAAGCTAAGAAATCGCACCAAGCTAAAGGCAAGTTTGATGGTAAAGGCAAGGGTAAGCAAACTGCTTATTTCCCCAAACCAAAGAAAACCCCTCCGGCTAAGAAAGAGCATCCGGCTAAAGACCAGACCTGTCATCATTGTAATGAAGTCGGGCACTGGAAGAGGAACTGTCCCAAGTATCTTGCCGAGTTGAATGTGAAGAAGAAGCAAACAAGCGTTGCTAGTACTTCAGGTATCTTCACTATTGAATTATTTTCCTTTACTAAGCGTAAATCATGGGTTTATGACACTGGCTGTGGAACTCATATCTGTAATGAATTACAGGCTCTTAGGAAAAGGAGGAAGCTGAAGCCCGGAGCTTTGCAGCTGTTCGTGGGCAATGGTCTACCAGCACCTGTTGAAGCTATTGGAGAATATCATTTAGTTCTTCCTTCCGGTTTAATTATTGTTTTAGACAATTGTCATTATGCACCTTCTATCACTAGAGGTGTAGTTTCAGTTTCTTTGTTGAAAGACAACGGATTTATTAATGTTTTTAATGATTATGGCATTTCAGTTTCTAAAAATAATGTCCATTATTTTGATGCTATTGCTTGTGATGGTATTTATGAAATTGATATGCGTGGTTGTGATTCAAATAATTCAATGTATAATGTTAGCAAAAGAGCCAAGACTAACTTGGACTCTACTTATCTGTGGCACTGTCGTCTTGGACACATTGGCAAAAATCGCATTAAAAGACTTCAACGTGAAGGGATTTTACAATTAAATGATGAATCATTTGATAAATGCGAGTCATGTGTTTCCGGCAAAATGACGAGAAAACCTTTTTCGCATAAACCGGAGAGGGCTAAAGATCTTCTTGGACTCATTCATACCGATGTTTGCAGCCCATTTAGACATGTGTCAAGAAAAGGAGCTAGCTACTTCATAACTTTTACGGATGATTTCAGTCGTTATGGTTATGTTTACTTGCTTAAACATAAACATGAAGTGTTTGAAACATTCAAAGAGTTTAAAAATGAAGTAGAAAATCAACTCGGCAAAACCATCAAGATTCTTCGTTCGGATCGAGGTGGTGAATACTTAAGCCAAGAGTTTAAGGATTATCTGAAAGCGTGTGGAATTGTCCAACAGCTTACCCCTCCATACACTCCTCAACATAATGGAGTGTCTGAAAGGAGAAATCGAACCTTGCTAGACATGGTGAGATCTATGATGAGCCTTACGACTCTCCCATTTTCGTTTTGGGATTATGCTCTTGAGACTGCTGTACGCATTCTCAATATGGTTCCAACCAAGAAGGTTGACAAGACACCATATGAATTATGGCATGGAAATGTTCCTAATATGTCTTACTTAAGAGTCTGGGGATGTGAGGCACTTGTGAAGCGCGATACGCCTGACAAACTTGAACCCAGAACTACTAAGTGCATCTTTGTCGGATACCCTAAGGAAACGATGGGTTACGACTTCTATGATCCCGTCAAAAACACTGTTCGCGTTGCTCGATATGCTGAATTCTTTGAAAAGAAATTAGTTCCAGAGAACAGTGGGAGGATTGTAGAACTTGATGAGATTCAAGAGGAAGATGTGTCACCTTCTGAAGCTCCTAGCAATCATCAACTTGGGGGGGGAAATGTTCAAAGTGATGAACCTCAAGTCGATGATGATGAAGCGATTCTACTTCGTAGGTCCGAAAGGACAAGACGTCCTACTGACAGATTATGTCTGATGGTAGAAGAAAACGTTTTAGGAGATCTCGATGAGCCTCCGAATTTCAAAGCTGCATTATCAGATCCGGAATCTGAAAAATGGCTTGAAGCTACGAAGGTGGAAATGAAATCCATGAAAGACAATCAAGTCTGGAGCTTGGTTGATCTTCCACAAAATGCTCAAACTGTTGGGTGTAAGTGGATCTTCAAGAAGAAGACGGACATGGATGGAAATGTACACACCTATAAAGCTCGTCTCGTGGCAAAAGGTTATACTCAACGTTTCGGTGTTGACTATGATGAGACCTTTTCTCCAGTTGCGGACATTAGAGCTATTAGGATTCTCTTAGCCATAGCTGCGTACTATGACTTTGAGATATGGCAAATGGATGTTAAGACTGCCTTCTTAAATGGTTACTTGGATGAAGAAGTCTATATGGATCAACCTGAAGGTTTTATTGATCCAAAACATCCCAACAAAGTATGCAAGCTTCAAAGGTCCATTTATGGACTAAAGCAAGCATCAAGAAGTTGGAACAAGAGGTTTGATGAAGAAATCAAAAAGTTTGGTTTCGTTCAAAATCCCGATGAGCCATGTGTATATCGCAAAGCTAGTGGGAGTAATGTTACTTTCCTTGTCTTGTATGTTGATGACATATTGATCATAGGAAAACACATTCCGATGTTGCAAGATGTAAAATCCCATCTTGGAAAGTGTTTTGCCATGAAAGATTTAGGAGAAGCGGCATTTATTCTTGGAATCAAGATCTACCGAGATAGATCAAAGCGATTAATTGGACTAAGTCAAAGTGCTTATATTGATAAGGTCTTGAAGCGATTCAAGATGGAGAATTCTAAGCGTGGGTTTACACCTATGCAAGAAGGACTTAGTTTATCTGTCAAACAGGGTGCTACTACACCTAATGAGGTGGAGCGTATGCGAAGAGTCCCTTATGCTTCGGCTGTGGGATCAATTATGTATGCGGTTAGATGCACTAGACCCGATGTGGCGTTCGCGCAAAACATCGTAAGCCGATATCAACAGAATCCAGGTGAAAGTCACTGGACTGCTGTTAAGAGCATTCTGAAGTACCTACGGGCTACTAAAGATATGTTTTTGGTGTATGGAGGAAATCCAGACTTAGAGCTCAAAGTGACCGGATACTGTGATGCTGGATTTCAAACTGATAAAGATGACACGAAGTCTCAGTCAGGATTCGTCTTCGTTCTTAACGGAGGTGCTGTGGATTGGAAAAGCAGCAAGCAAAAAACAGTTGCTATGTCTGCAACAGAGTCTGAGTACATTGCCGCCTCAGAAGCCGCAATGGAAGCAGTCTGGATAAGGAAGTTCATTAGCGGGCTTGACATGATCCCCTCAAGTGACTTACCCACTGATATGTACTGTGATAATACTGGTGCATTAATCATAGCCAACGAACCCGGAGTTCAGAAAGGTGCCAGACATTATGCTAGACGATATCACTATGTTCGTGAACGGATCGAACTAGGTGAAATCAAATTACTCAAAGTTCACACAGATTTTAACTTAGCTGATCCTTTCACAAAAGCTTTGTCTAGGCCCAAGCTTGAAAGGCATGCCGAGGGCATAGGACTTAAATTAGCTAGTTATTTCATGTAAATCTGTTGTTTCGGTATTTGGATAAGGGATGTTAAACAATTTATATTTTTCATAATGAAATAAAGTACTTGATATGTTTGATTTCATTTAATATTAATTGTATCCTATATTTGCATGTTTAATCCTTGAATATTTTATTAAATATTCTAAATTGTCCATTGTCGATTAATTATATGGGAATATAATTAAATTAAGACAAATCTGAGCGATTGGTTATATTCTTGGAATATATAATGGATGGTCCCACCAAACTCGCATGATATCCATAGTTGATGCATATCGGACTACCCCACTAACGAATTCATCACTTTATGGATCAACGTCATTAAGTGAAATTCGTAAATGGTTACTTTATTGATCCTTTGACTTGAGATACAAGCAGGTCAGCATGTATGGATTGCACTTACTTGATATAGTTCTAACTCTCCTGAATAAGGGAGTACATAAAGGTCTATTTTCAGAGAGTGTAGTGAAGTATGATGACTGACACGTGTAGTCAATATAGGATTTGTTCCTTCAACTTAAAAGTTGAAGTATGATACCATTGGCGCCCTCATTAGGACTAATTAAGATGTTTGCATGGCCGTGCCCAAATAAATCCAGATGGTTCTCGATTATATTTGGTAATCTCTAATTAGTTATGGAATGAGAAACAGAATCGTTAAATCATGAAATGACATTGATCCGTATTCATGTTTAACACGGTATCTGAACAAAGGGATAATAAATGCCTCAACCTTTTAAATATACTTTAAGAAACTATACTTAAATATTTCTGGGAGCATTGGCGTGTTGCTAGACGCTAACCAATGTTATTACCTTCATTTGTTACGAGCTCAAGTGGGAGCTGTTAGTATATGATCGCGTAGAAATGAACGTATGTCCAGAAATGATTTAAGCCTACGGGGTCACACGTCTCGACACAAATGTATTTAATATTAATTAATATATTTAATGTATTTAAATTAATATGATCACGATTTCAATTAACGAGTGGTCGTTAAAAACTAACGGTTACTAGCTAACGGCGTTAGTTAAGGAGGATTAATTTGTAATTAGGAAATTCTAGAAGTTTCCTAAATATAAATTAAAGGGGCCGGTTTTTATTATTGGATTTTAATCCATTAATTTAACTTGTTTTTCATAATCCTAATATATATCAAATACTAATCCTAATTTGTGTCAAACACGAATTGGGTTTAGAGTGATTATAAAAAGGGAAAAGCAAAGCTCCCCCCATACCTCTTCTTCCTCCTTCTCTTCTTATTCACGGCCGAAGTTCCCAAGTACAAAGAGGATTTCGGTTTTAGTTGTTTGACAAGATCAAGAGATAAAGCAAACGTTGCGGTTCGTGATCAAGTACTAGCATACGAGCATTCGCGTGTCGTGTGTGCAAACGTAGAGGGATTTATTTTAAATCCTCACAAAGTATCTTACTTCAATTCTCTCCAAATCAAAGGTACATGTTTCTATTCTTGGTTAATTAATTAATTACATAGATTTATTTTCCGCTGCGTGCTTTGTGATTTGATTTGATAAATTGTTATATAACCCAACAATCTCTTGCCTGCCTAGTGTCTACGGATTTCATTCGAATGAATATACATACCGGTCTAGGCCAGGGACTAGTCCACAAGCCCGGTGTTAACACACACCAGTCTAAGCATCCTAAGAAAAGATAGCAAATATTTGAGCATTACATATTTACATGCAATCATGAAACACATCCAAGAGACTCTAATTTTGGAAAAAAATAAGACTACAAATAAAAAAAAATCACAAGCTTAGTACCAAATTGATGGACAAAAGAAAAAACAAGTTCAATCCACAGACAATGGTTGATAACATTCCAGAGCGATCAAAGAAACAACTGCACATAGAATTCAATCCTTCTTTTTTAATAAACTTAATCAAGTAGCTCCTTTCTTATCAACCATTTTAAATCATTTATTCAAAAAAGTAATCTAGATTTTCTAGACACGTACAACCTTTAAATCATTTATTCAAAAAAGTAGATGATTATTACTTATATAATAGGTCATCTTGTGGGATGGCCTGACCTGACTTGACCTCTTTCGAGCTGCTCTAAAACTTACCCATTTGAACCTATTTCGACCCATTACCAAATCATCCCGCCCCGTTATGAAACCTCTTACTTTATCCATTCGTAGTATGTTTAACTATTGACAATACAACTAGTGGACAGAATGGCAGACTTACCACATGCATCAAGGAGATCCAAAATCCAGGAGGAGATGAAGGAGCAGCAAATGGATTTATTCGGATCCTGATCACCATAAGGACCACCCATTCCCATACCATAACGACCCATCGGGGCACCCAAAGTATTGTTATACAATCCTCCTCCACCATTCATGCCACCTCCACTTCCATAAAGGCCCGCATAACCTCCTCCATACATGTTGCTTCCATATAAACCAGTGTTATAGGATCCTGTTGCCCCGAATCCGCCATAAGAACCATAAGTGCCTGCCCCATATCCAGAATTATAATTTAAACCGCTACCATAACCTGCACCTGCTTCAAGAAGAGCAAATAAATATAATAATTCAATCAAAAACTTCATATAAGTTTGTATATTTGTTTGGAAGAATGAAACAATTGAATACAAAACATCCTTGCACATCAATAAAAGCAAAGTTTGGCCAATTTTGCTAACAGGCCGCTAACAATTTACTTGTTGCTTTAGAACTATACTAACAAACCTTATTCATCAACAACTTAGAGGTCACAATTATAATCTAGGTTGTACCTTATCTCCAACGGTTCAAGCGGGTCAAATTTGTTACAAATTAGCTAAAATTAAAACAGATGGGTCGACAGTAATCCTGAGTGTTCTCAAATGCAAGCTTGGAAAATATATGAAGGCTTTGCACTTAAAAAGAACACAAGATTTACTTTAACAAATTTCTTACACATTATCTCTTTAAAGCATCTTTTTAGCTGAACTAAAAACGGTCTAATTTATAAAGCAAATTGGTCAAAATGTGTTCTGCTTCATCCATGGCCTATGGGAGACAGGCCTTCCTGCATTTGCGTTATAATACCCCAAATTAAATATTCATGTAAATGTAGATTAAAAGTCTAAATATAATGCACTAAAGTTAAACTCTATAGAAGTTAGAACCATATATATATATATATAATATATATATATATATAAAGCAAGTGTCATATATAACTTGTAAAATCAAAATAAATGTATTGTGTTAAAAATATATACTCCCTCCTTCCCAATTTAAATGTCATATTTCGACTTTTGAAGTCTTTTTTTTCGCAACTTTGACCGTAAATTGTTTTGTGTGTGTTATACAATAATTGATATAAAATATATGAATAGATTGAACTTTAGATGTATTTTTCATTGATATAACTTTCATTAGGCATTCTATTATACAAAAAAAAATATTTACGGTGAACTGAAAACTTGTAAATTACATGAATTTTTGAAACCTAGTTTGTTAATTAAAAGAAAAGTTTGATATGGTTATTTTAAAAACTAATTAAACATGTAAATGAAAAATAAATAAACAGGTAGACAAATAAAAAAAATAAAAAAGATCAAATATCTAAGAAAATGTTAACTTATCCGTGGTTGAGTTTATTAAAAGATTAAAAAATAAGTTGGACTTTCAGACAGAAGCACAATAGATAGGTTGTAGCAAAAAAAAAAAACATGAACAGAAAGGAGAGAATACGTTTCTCTATACTTTTATTGTCGTACAATGAATACTTAATAGAAGACTGCTATTTAATTAATTTATTTAGAAATTATCATTTTGAGGACCAATGTGATAGTTTCTTGTAATTTTGTCACTTAAAAAGTGGAAAAAAGGTATTGGCAGATTAACCATTCAATCTAAACGGTTTCGACTCATCATGTAATTTCACCGGTTGGTACCCAGATATGTTTTGACTCGTTACCTGACCCGCAATTTTACTACTCGTGTGACCCATAAATACAGCCTCTAATCTCAAGCCACAGTATCCACATAAGCAAGGGAAACCAAAACGAAAAGGCTAAAACAAATTATACCTCAAGTTTTCATCCTTCAAATCACCATGTTTGACTTTCATTTGTCTCCTATCAGCATCGTGTCCTACGGAAAAAATTAAACTGACATATAGTTTAAATTACTAGATCTTGTCTTCAATAACTGGAATTTCATAAACTATACCTGGCTACTAAATCATGAGCTTCCATGTGATACGTACCAACATAAGGCAATTGGCAATTTTCTGCACAACCAACTAGAGAATGACATTTCAAAAAGTATCATGAGCTTGGATTCTCATCAAATCCATACAACATAATTCCAGCAGAAAAGGAAAGCGAGACTTGACACTCGCAACAACACAAATCTGTGGTTTTTTCATTTTGATTTTGATCAGGCATACATAAACATTAGCCTCCCTCCCTCTACAGAGATGTATATTGTGCGGCTATAAATTAAAGAATAAGGCTAATCAGAAAGACCCAAAGTGGTCATTTAACAAATACATACACCTAATGCCAGACAGATCGTTATAAATTTAATCATGCAATTTCAAGTGCATTAGATGACAACAATGTTAGCCCATGACCAATGGTAAGCGGCAACTGCAGAAAGCTCAAGATAGCCTTATCAAGTGCTTCCCCCTGAAGCGACATTCACTTAAGTTACATAGTCTCCCAATTATTATTACTTTTTTTTTGAAAAAAAAAAAAACAGATCAAGGCCAATTAGAATATCAGGAGTAAATGAACAAATGATACTCCTCGCATATTATCTAGAGTATGTACATTTGCTATATATAAAAAAAGAAAATTGCAGAAAAAATGTGGCACACAATGATATGTAGCACAAAGAACCAAGACCAAGATGAGGCATCACCTACTTCTCATGTAGAGCATTGTATAATAACCGTATTAACGACATTATTATTATCATCAAAGCATATCAATCCCTATATAACCACACGATGTTTGAAAAGTATATATGTCATAAGTTTCCGGTAAAATGATCAAACAGCCAAAGGTTGCAATTAATCTGCACAAGATTACCATGGTTGGAAAGGTGTCGAAAGCTGAGAAGAAGGTTGCGTACGATGCAAAGCTGTGCCGGTTTCTAGAAGAGTATACTCAGGTTCTTGTGCTGGCGGCTGACAATGTTGGATCAAATCAGTTGCAGAACATTAGGCAGGGTTTGAGGGGCGATTCTGTAATTTTGATGGGGAAGAATACTATGATGAAACGGACTATTAGGATCCATGCTGATAACTCTGGAAATAAGGAGATTCTGAATCTCATCCCTCTTCTTGTTGTAAGTACAACAACAACAACAGTACCCAATCCCAGCATAAGCCGGGGTATGGGGGAGGTACGATGTAGACAGACCATACCTCTACCCAAAGGTAGAGAGGCTGCTTCCAGGTCCACCGAAGTGGAGAGGGACCTCCGGCCCGAAAATGTATAACATGTAGGTAGAGTATCATTACATATATATATATATATGTATATTTATCAGAGGAAGGAAGGGATGACTTATCTCTTGACGTTTGATTTTCTGAATTCTGGACATCCATGACTTTCGCCCATGCTCTCTCCTGTCGCCATATGCCCTCTTCTTGTTGTAAGTATTTTATATAATATATTTTATATATGTATATATTTATTTTAATTTAATTTTATGTTATAATGCTGGTGGATTTTAACAATAAAAACTGTGTTGGAATTGATTATCTTTTTGATACTTAATGTTTAGTTGGATTTTAATTATTGAAGGGTAATGTTGGATTGATATTTACAAAGGGTGATTTGAAGGAAGTTAAAGAGGAAGTTGCTAAGTATAAGGTTAGTTTAATTATTATTTATTAGAATACTTTTTACCTTTTGTAGTATATAATCTTTGTTTAGTATTCATAAAGTAATAGGTGAATTTGCTTCACTGTTTGTGTCATTGAGATATATAATTGCATTTATGTATAGGAAATTTTATGTGTATATGGAATTGTTTAATGAATAGTTTTATTACATATTTGTTTGGATTTACCTGAGATTGTTTGTTTAGTATTCATAACAAAGTAATAGGTGAATTTGTTTCATTATTTGTGTCATTGAGATATATAATTGCATTTATGTTTTGTAACATCTCAAACGTTTTGTGTTTGACTATTTGACTTTCCGTTAGTTAACGTTAGGTTCGTTAAGTTATGTGTTTTATATGTGATTATGAGATTATGTGCTTATATGTTTAATGTGAATGACCCAAAAGAAAGAGGATGAAAAAAACCAAAAAGTACCGGTGGTGAAAACCCAAACGGGATGCAGTGTGACAAAACCCGAATGGTGGTACAGGGTGTGGCACAAAAATGTTGAATGACCCAAAAGAAAGAGGATGAAAAAAACCAAAAAGTACCGGTGGTGAAAACCCAAACGGGATGCAGTGTGACAAAACCCGAATGGTGGTACAGGGTGTGGCACAAAAATGTTGAATGACCCAAAAGAAAGAGGATGAAAAAAACCAAAAAGTACCGGTGGTGAAAACCCAAACGGGATGCAGTGTGACAAAACCCGAATGGTGGTACAGGGTGTGGCACAAAAATGTTGAATGACCCAAAAGAAAGAGGATGAAAAAAACCAAAAAGTACCGGTGGTGAAAACCCAAACGGGATGCAGTGTGACAAAACCCGAATGGTGGTACAGGGTGTGGCACAAAAATGTTGAATGACCCAAAAGAAAGAGGATGAAAAAAACCAAAAAGTACCGGTGGTGAAAACCCAAACGGGATGCAGTGTGACAAAACCCGAATGGTGGTACAGGGTGTGGCACAAAAATGTTGAATGACCCAAAAGAAAGAGGATGAAAAAAACCAAAAAGTACCGGTGGTGAAAACCCAAACGGGATGCAGTGTGACAAAACCCGAATGGTGGTACAGGGTGTGGCACAAAAATGTTGAATGACCCAAAAGAAAGAGGATGAAAAAAACCAAAAAGTACCGGTGGTGAAAACCCAAACGGGATGCAGTGTGACAAAACCCGAATGGTGGTACAGGGTGTGGCACAAAAATGTTGAATGACCCAAAAGAAAGAGGATGAAAAAAACCAAAAAGTACCGGTGGTGAAAACCCAAACGGGATGCAGTGTGACAAAACCCGAATGGTGGTACAGGGTGTGACGTTGATGAATTGTAAGTCGCCCAAGTTTTTTAAAAGTGTGCAAGAAATCAAGAAATAACTCGAAGTAGAAAACCTGTACGGGAGGCGATCAAACAAAATTCTCAATATATTAATTGAGAATTCAAGCGAGATTTTCTTTCTTTCTTTCTTTCTTTCTTTCTTTGTTTCTTTGCTTTTTCTCTATGTACTATACTCCTTTGATCAATCATTTTCCTAAATCATTTTCTTTCTTTCTTTCTTTCTTTCCTTCCAATCTCTTTTCTTCACACAAAAATCAACTATTTCATAATCAAATTCTGGATAATCAAAGGTGTTTCAAACTAGATTAACTCAAGAAATTGCATCATCTTCATCATTTATATATCATATCAAAAGATTAGAGTTCAAGAACAAGAAAATCTTCATTTTTAGTCAAATTCGGATTTGAGCAATTGTGGAAGAAATTGTAAGTTAAAACTACCTCATATCAGTCATTTTATGTTGATAAACATGTTTCTAGTAAAACCCAAACGTTTTGTGTTTGACTATTTGACTTTCCGTTAGTTAACGTTAGGTTCGTTAAGTTATGTGTTTTATATGTGATTATGAGATTATGTGCTTATATGTTTAATGTGAAATGAGTAATATGATGTTTAATGAAAGTAATAAAAGTAAAGTTAAGTAATTAAGTGCTTGATAGAGTGTTAAGACTCCCGATACAGTGTTATTACATCAATGTCATTAATAGTTTAGTTATTGGATGGTTTAAAGTATTTAACTTCGATCCCGAAACGTTAAGTTAAAAGTTAAAGATTTAAACGATATAGTCATTAACGAATTTTGGCATTTCTTTGAACTTTATAGAGTCTCATCATGTTCGTAGAACTAAACGTACATATCTAAGTTCAAACTCGAGTCTTTAGAGTATAATGCGTACAACACGGAAGACAAAAAATAGATGGGTGTCACACTTGCCTAATGACATATATGTTTTAGGATCAACATCATAGTCAAAACTACTCGAAGATACCTATTATAATAATTTAAACTAGTAAATTTCGGGGCACCGCATTGCGGAGCCTCAATTGCCTTATTGAAACGGTTACATTATTTTAATATATCTGCATTGAACTTTCAAACGATTAATAAAAAATCATGTCATAAATATGTTTTTTTAAACGCTTGCAGAAATCAAGAAATAACTCGAAGTAGAAAACCTGTACGGGAGGCGATCAAACAAAATTCTCAATATATTAATTGAGAATTCAAGCGAGATGAAATGTAGAAAAATGCGAGTAGTGATACGGGATGTGACCACAAAAAGGTTGGATGAACCAAAACTTTTTTTGTAAATAAACCAAAAAGTACCCCATGATAAAAAAAAAACCTGAATGAGATACGATAGGGGTGTTGATGGGTCGGGTTATTCGGGTTTTGAACAATTATAAATCAACCCGTAACCCAAACCGAATAAGCTTTGGGTTATTCGGGTTTGGGTTGTTCGGGTTCGGGTTTTTTTGGGTCGGGTTTTGGGTGACCCAAATAAAACGTGATTGATGAATTTACGTGCAACTTAAATAGATTTGTTAGTTATGCAACATTGCAACAATGTAATTTTAATTTCAAAAACTTAAATAATAGGATATTGTAACATCCGTGAATTTTGACCCGTTGACTTTTGTGTAATTTGACTAACAAACTTGTTGAATAGAATTGGGTTAATGCTTACGGAAAGATTTTGGTGTTTAAAGGGTTAACGTTTAGCTATTTGTCGGATTTAGCGGAGCGGGTGCCTACCCATTTGGACTATAGGCCGGCCCCCCCCATTTGACCAATCATTTTCTTTCTTTCTTTCTTTCCTTCCAATCTCTTTTCTTCACACAAAAATCAACTATTTCATAATCAAATTCTGGATAATCAAAGGTGTTTCAAACTAGATTAACTCAAGAAATTGCATCATCTTCATCATTTATATATCATATCAAAAGATTAGAGTTCAAGAACAAGAAAATCTTCATTTTTAGTCAAATTCGGATTTGAGCAATTGTGGAAGAAATTGTAAGTTAAAACTACCTCATATCAGTCATTTTATGTTGATAAACATGTTTCTAGTAAAACCCAAACGTTTTGTGCCTTGAATCGAGTCAAAAAAATCGGATTAGAATCCCAGTTCAAGCCGCTGTACAGTAAACGCGCGTTGGGGTTTAAACGCGCGTTGGGGTTTAAAACGCGCGTTAGGGTTTAAACGCGTGTAGGGTTTCTAAACGCGCGTTAGGGTTTAAACGCGTGTAGGGTTTCTAAACGCGTGTTGGGGTTCTAAACGCGTGTTAGGGTTTAAACGCGCGTTAGGGTTTAAACGCGTGTAGGGTTTCTAAACGCGTGTTGGGGTTCTAAACGCGTGTAGGGTTTCTAAACGCGCGTTAGGGTTTAAACGCGTGTAGGGTTTCTAAACGCGCGTTAGGGTTTAAACGCGTGTAAGGTTCTAAACGCGTGTAGGGTTTCTAAACGCGCGTTAGGGTTTAAACGCGTGTAGGGTTTCTAAACGCGCGTTAGGGTTTAAACGCGTGTAAGGTTCTAAACGCGTTTAGGGTTTAAACGCGCGTTAGGGTTTAAACGCGTGTAGGGTTTCTAAACGCGTGTTGGGTTTCTAAACGCGTGTTAGGGTTTAAACGCGTGTTAGGGTTTAAACGCGTGTAGGGTTTCTAAACGCGCGTTAGGGTTTAAACGCGTGTAGGGTTTCTAAACGCGCGTTAGGGTTTAAACGCGTGTAAGGTTCTAAACGCGTGTAGGGTTTCTAAACGCGCGTTAGGGTTTAAACGCGTGTAGGGTTTCTAAACGCGTGTTAGGGTTTAAACGCGTGTTAGGGTTTAAACGCGCGTTAGGGTTTAAACGCGCGTTAGGGTTTAAACGCGTGTAGGGTTTCTAAACGCGCGTTAGGGTTTAAACGCGTGTAAGGTTTCTAAACGCGCGTTAGGGTTTAAACGCGTGTAAGGTTTCTAAACGCGCGTTAGGGTTTAAACGCGTGTTAGGGTTTAAACGCGCGTTAGGGTTTAAACGCGCGTTAGGGTTTAAACGCGTGTAGGGTTTCTAAACGCGCGTTAGGGTTTAAACGCGTGTAAGGTTTCTAAACGCGCGTTAGGGTTTAAACGCGTGTAAGGTTTCTAAACGCGCGTTAGGGTTTAAACGCGTGTAAGGTTTCTAAACGCGCGTTAGGGTTTAAACGCGTGTAAGGTTTCTAAACGCGCGTTAGGGTTTAAACGCGTGTAAGGTTTCTAAACGCGCGTTAGGGTTTAAACGCGTGTAAGGTTTCTAAACGCGCGTTAGGGTTTAAACGCGTGTAAGGTTTCTAAACGCGCGTTAGGGTTTAAACGCGTGTAAGGTTTCTAAACGCGCGTTAGGGTTTAAACGCGTGTAAGGTTTCTAAACGCGCGTTAGGGTTTAAACGCGTGTAAGGTTTCTAAACGCGCGTTAGGGTTTAAACGCGTGTAAGGTTTCTAAACGCGCGTTAGGGTTTAAACGCGTGTTAGGGTTTAAACGCGCGTTAGGGTTTAAACGCGCGTTAGGGTTTAAACGCGTGTAGGGTTTCTAAACGCGCGTTAGGGTTTAAACGCGTGTAAGGTTTCTAAACGCGCGTTAGGGTTTAAACGCGTGTAAGGTTTCTAAACGCGCGTTAGGGTTTAAACGCGTGTAAGGTTTCTAAACGCGCGTTAGGGTTTAAACGCGTGTAAGGTTTCTAAACGCGCGTTAGGGTTTAAACGCGTGTAAGGTTTCTAAACGCGCGTTAGGGTTTAAACGCGTGTAAGGTTTCTAAACGCGCGTTAGGGTTTAAACGCGTGTAAGGTTTCTAAACGCGCGTTAGGGTTTAAACGCGTGTAAGGTTTCTAAACGCGCGTTAGGGTTTAAACGCGTGTAAGGTTCTAAACGCGTGTAAGGTTCTAAACGCGTGTAGGGTTTCTAAACGCGCGTTAGGGTTTAAACGCGTGTAGGGTTTCTAAACGCGTGTTAGGGTTCATAAACTCGTGTTACTATTCCTGCTTTACGCGTCAGTTTTCAAACGTCAGTAACTTTTGAACCGTGAGTCCGTTTTAGTCGTATGACCTATCGTTGGAATCGTAAGGGAGTCTAGTTCTTGTAGTAACACTCTTTTTATATGAATCTTTGGTCATTTCTAAAAAGGTCGAGTCGAATGAGTTCTCCTCTTACACGTTAATGTTGGAAAGGCGTTTAGGGTTTGTGACTTGACCTAATTGTGCTAAAACAGCTTGTTTATGATTGTAGAGTTGACATTATGATATATTGATGTATAATTATAGGTTGTGGACGTGTGGACCGTAATACTCGCCGTAATCTTGTACTCGCCTCTTTATCGAACAAGGTGAGTTTCGTATCTCCCTACCCGCTTGGGATTCGGGCTGAAAAGTGTAAACCTGGCGTGTTTACTTGTATTTATTGATGCATTGTTGTTTGACTTGATTGTTGGATTGATGTGACGTATCTTTTCGTTTGATTGACTTGGGTTGTGTTTTCGTTAAGTATTACTTATACATTAGGATAGACGTATATACATGGAAGTCGGTTATGCTTCCTTTGGGTTTTAGATGTGGTGGGAAGGCTGCGGGTGACCCTATACATAAGCATCTGAGACTTGAAGAAAGTAGAATCCTCTGAAGTATATGTACGTATAGTTGGTTTATATTGTGATTATTGACGTGGGTTCTTTATGGACCACTACTACGAACTCACCAACCTTGTGTTGACTATGCTTAGTACACTTTTCAGGTAATCAGGTTCTCCCAGGACGTGGAGTTTAGTTGCTTGCTTGCTGTAAACTCGGCCTCTGGACTTTATGGATCAAGGATTCATCGGCCTTCCTTTTGCATTATACTTAGGATCGTTTGCCATCTTTGGGATGTATTATGTTAACTTCGATGGCTATTTGCTCCTGTTGTATTTTGTTACTTGTTTTGCTATGTTTGGATTCACCGAATCTCTAATTGCATTTAGATTGTTCTATTGTAATTCCACCGGGTGCTATGTGTTTTCCGTGACATTTCGAGCTCCGGCTTGGGGTGTTACAGATATTTATTTAGATTAACAAACTTTATATCCAAAACGGTTGAAACACATGTAATTCAGCGTTTTTCGAATTCTTGAATGAAAAGATGGTTGTTTTATTGTTAATATACAAGAATATATACTTTAACAAATCTTGGCCTATGATTTTTCCACTTGTCACCATCTCATGATTTGGAGGATTATAAGACTATTTGATTAGGAAGATTAATCATTTCCCTCATATGTATATCTATATATATATATATATATGTTATGTATATATATATATATATATATATATATATATATATATATATATATATATATATATATATATATATATATATATATATATATATATATATATATATATATATATATATATATATATATATATATATATATATATATATATATATATATATATATATATATATATATATATATATATATATATATATATATATATATATATATATATATATATATATATATATATATATATATATATATATATATATATATATATATATATATATATATATATATATATATATATATATATATATATATATATATATATATATATATATATATATATATATATATATATATATATATATATATATATATATATATATATATATATATATATATATATATATATATATATATATATATATATATATATATATATATATATATATATATATATATATATATATATATATATATATATATATATATATATATATATATATATATATATATATATATATATATATATATATATATATATATATATATATATATATATATATATATATATATATATATATATATATATATATATATATATATATATATATATATATATATATATATATATATATATATATATATATATATATATATATATATATATATATATATATATATATATATATATATATATATATATATATATATATATATATATATATATATATATATATATATATATATATATATATATATATATATATATATATATATATATATATATATATATATATATATATATATATATATATATATATATATATATATATATATATATATATATATATATATATATATATATATATATATATATATATATATATATATATATATATATATATATATATATATATATATATATATATATATATATATATATATATATATATATATATATATATATATATATATATATATATATATATATATATATATATATATATATATATATATATATATATATATATATATATATATATATATATATATATATATATATATATATATATATATATATATATATATATATATATATATATATATATATATATATATATATAATATATATATATATATATATATATATATATATATATATATATATATATATATATATATATATATATATATATATATATATATATATATATATATATATATATATATATATATATATATATATATATATATATATATATATATATATATATATATATATATATATATATATAATTCCAATAAATATTATTTGCATATGTCTATGTATATGTATATATATATATATTATTATTATATATATATATATATATATATATATATATAGGGTGGCTATCAAATGAGAACCAAATTAAAATGAGAACAAATGTAAAAACTACATTTTGATGCATTAAAAGTAGGCCTGGCAAAATAGGCGGGTCGGGCGGGTTTGGGTAACGGGTCAAAACGGGTGCGGGTTGAAACGGGTGCGGGTCATTTTAGAATGCGGGTCAACGGGTGCGGGTTGGACCGGGTCAAACCCGCAAAAAAATAATAATTGCGGGTCACAATTTTTTTCTTAAAAAAAAGTTTTCGATTAAGCTACTTCTATTTAAGACAGTGAGTAATTATTAAATTTTTAATAATTAAGTATTACTAAAGTTATATGTATTATATTTATTATTTATGTATAGTAGTACAACTGTACAAGTAGTACAAATAAACGGGTACTAAAGTCAATAAGTCATCTCTGCCACTTTGTTATTATCCTTCTATATTTTCTTTCGTATATCTATGGATGATGGATCTATTATCATTCACCATCTCTACGAATCAATGCAGATTTGTTTTTTACTCGTCATCTTTTTTTATCATATGAAGGTAATAAATTATCAGTCAAGATCTTTTCTTCTTCGTTTATGTCAACATGAACTATTTCACACCACCTCCGGCGACGGAAAACATTATGTAGGTTACTGGGTCGTCGGAGATCACTGGAGTTTACAGAATGGAGTTTACGAGTCCATGGCGGCGCTAATGATGGTGGCTTCTGATGAAAGTTGTACATTTAGTAGGTTGCTCGAACAAATTTTAAGTGTGTTTGTTTCTTCCGCCTATAAGTGATTAATTGATCATATAATTGAGTGGAATGGTTGAGTGGATGTAGTCATGTAGACCCGCTAGACCCTGTCTTAAATTTGTCTAAAAAGTTCCAACACCCATTTAGACCCGCAGAATAGTTTTGTAGTTTCCCAAATCAACCCAATTGGGTTAAATAAAATACCCAAATAGACCTATTTGTAGCATTGAGGGTCGAGATTGCCAGGCATAATTAAAAGTCCATAAAACTGACATAGTGCATAACTAATTATCATTATTTAAGTGCTTAACAACACATTGATCCGTCAAAATTGAAAAAATCACGTTTTTTGTTGGATGCATCATTTTGATGAATATGCATCCAAGATGGATGCACAAAACAAAAAACATGATTTTTTCGATTTTAAAAAACACAGAGAAATAAAAGCATATAAATCTTACCATTGATGATAAAAATAAGCCTATGTGCCGAAAGCACAAACTATGGGAGGTATATATGCAATTGGAAAGTTCAAGGAATAGTTCTAAGATAAACATTCAAGTTAATACCTATGCCCGGAAATAAACATAACTGACTTCAAACACTTAGCAAAGGATGCTATGTTTTATAACTTGTTGTCAAGTTGGAGATGGGCCTTCTGAAATCGAAAACCAAAACATAACTTTCCTTGTTCCATCACCAAGTCAACATATGGCATATATACTCTTGACCATTATCATTGTTGCTTTAGGACTGCCCTATTTGTCCCAGCTTATATGAAAATGGATCAGTCAGTCAGTTACTTCCCTGCAAGTATGTATGTAACGAAGAAATTAGTGATGTTGATAAAGATGTGCGTACCGAAGAAAACCAGAATTCTAGTAGAGGAAAAGATTAATGTTTTAATGATAATGATGATTAGTCTGTTAAGTTGACACTGATCCAGTTAAAGAAGTTGAGGTTGATGAAAGAGATAAACATAGAAATAAGTAACCATAGATAAATGGAATTGAAAATCAGGATTTCAGAAATCTGAGATTAAGCAACAGATTGGGTCAGCAAGGTTCGTGTTACTTTTTGTTTTGTTAGAGTTGGCTAAATAGATGGTCAACGCGTGTTACCTTTTGTTTCTTAGAACTAAACGTTCCACTTATTATTTGAAATCCACTTCTGCATAATTTACATCTTCTTATTAGCATCTCGCTTATCCCACGTAACAATGCCCACCTTTAATAAGTAAATGGTTCATAACTATTTAGCATGGTAAGTTACAATGTTTTAAATCTAACTTCAACACAGGTCTACTATTCGTTATGCCACATCTAAAGCGAGCATATCAGGTTCTCTACTTTTGTAACCCTTTAAGAAGTATTTGTCACCATCATGTATAAAACGGAAAGGCATTACCTTTCCCGTGGGTATGGCATACTCTTGTTGCAGGCGTGGCACCAGAATTTCGCATCATCGTGCGAAACCCCTCTATAGCACTTTCCACCTGTGCACGTAAAGTTGAACCAGCTACTCAAGTTCCTTTTGCAATACTACAATTTGTATAGAAAAACGTTAGTAGAAAAAACGCTTAACAAATGTAACAATAAGTATGGAACCCTCCCCACTCCGGCCTATTGAAAATTACATGCCTTGATTACATTATTTGTCTTGTTCACTAAAAACTTAAAAAAATTCAAACTTTTCACAAAAATATTTCAAGAAAGTGTTTTCTTGTCGAAGTGACCCAATCCCTATCAACCCCATATACCAAAATGATCATTACCCTGCCCATAGACGTTTTCTAGAGATAATTACTTTCTTATCTATACTGGAACTGTCATAGCAATAAATGTTTATATATATTATATGTAAAGTGCATAAGAATCACATTTCAACTTTCAAGCATTAATCAATAAAACATATCCCAAGTGACCTATTAATAAATAGATGGGTCGACCGTACCATCTCTGACCTTAGTATATCAGAAATTACTCATTATTGAATCTGCAGACTTGGTTCTTTTCTTAGAATTTCCAATTTTTCTGTATAAAAGTCGATTGCATCAGCTTTTTTCCCCAAAAACCTGCCTATATAGCCAAATACCTCGGTTATTGGCCTTTTATTAGGTTTTCTCTCGAACTTGTTGGTCTAATAGGTAAGCCAATTTTGCAGACTCTTCTTTGTTGCCACCATACTCGCAAAAGTATTTGCGTTGTACACTTCCTACAAATCCAAAATTACATATTCAGATTATTTTAATATTGAATAATCAAAATCAGTTGAAACATAATTTTCTCAAAGAAGCACCTAATGTGACACAATGATCAGGATGATTAACACTAAAAAAATTATCAACATGCTCACTAACTGATTCATCAGCATGTGGGGAACATTTCTCACAAGAACTTGCAAAAGACATTAAAAATGATCAAGCACCAATAACCTCTTTCAAAAATCATCTCTCTCTTCCAATTAGACACTCACAATAAATTGATCAGGATGACGGCTCTCACCAGCAAGAAAATGCAACCTCAGTTTGGTTACAATCAAGTATTCTTTGTAAAGGGTGTACACGCCCAAAGTGTGGAGACGTAACACATTACTATATGCAAGCATTACCTGATGATGATAATAGCAGCACTAAATACGTATAATTTAATTATGCTTATAATAATCATTGGTAAAGATATGTAAAGGGAAAATCTTCTGGCACCTGCTTGATCCAGGGGCTACATTGGATATTGAAAGTTTGTCAATATCACTCTACTTTAGATCTTGCATATTCGTTATCAGTGCACCAAATTCTTTCGAGTATAACTAACATTCCCCAACACACCAAATGAAATGGGGAAAACTACTTTTAAGTTGCATCAGTAATTTTAACAAAGTTTTAAGTCATCAAAGTATATCGTACTTTTTAGAAAAGTTCATTTGTGCCTCGAGTATTTTTGTTCATTTGGGTCATTGTACTCTTATATTGTCAAAAAAAATATGTGTATAAGCTTATGTAGTTTTAAAAACAACTAAGTTACCGAAACTGAAATTCATAAAAAGTATAGTGACCCAAATGAACAAAAGATATGATAGATGTCAAAAACGAACATTTCTGAACCAGGCGTTATAATTTCCGTTAAGTGAAACATAGAAATTACTTTAGTTACTTGAACTAAAAAAGTACTAACCCAAGAAAGTAAATTCTGATATAAACAGCAGAATCAAGTCTTGGATGTTCGTTAAGTTCTGGCTCCAACATTCTTAAAGCAGCAGGCATCCAGTTCCAGAATTTTAAGTACATTTTAACATCTAGAATGACAAATTGTTTCATATAAGTTCCAGATAAAGTTGGACTATCTCTTATGCCCTTAAGATACCATTTTGGGAAGTAAACGCTATCGTTAACGGGTTGAAGTCGTAATATACAAATGCCACAAGAAATGGTATTGCGTTTAGGCTGTTACTAGCAGTAGACACGACAATATCCAAAACACCAGAACTTGTAGTCCATTTTATTACTTGATTAATTATTTATCATCTTATATGATTGGTTTCAAACTTGAATTAACCAGCCCATTTATTTCAACATGTAATCATATATAACAGCTAAAAGAAAGAAAACAAAAGCCGACCAACCAGAAACAAAGGTTCCCCAATGATTTTCAACACCTTCAAAAGCAACAGCTACGACTTTCCCCTTTTTAGCAGCTTTCTCCAAAATTAGAACAACCAATCAATTATCAGAGCAGCAAGTGAACGTTATCAGATCCATTTGTCACCAAGAATCATTCACAAATTGTGATCAATCTCTATTGGCATGAAAGGTTCCAATGAAATTGCAAGCTTTTACACATGAAGAAAACAAAAGCCGACCAACCAGAAACAAAGGTTCCCCAATGATTTTCAACACCTTCAAAAGCAACAGCTACGACTTTCCCCTTTTTAGCAGCTTTCTCCAAAATTAGAACAACCAATCAATTATCAGAGCAGCAAGTGAACGTTATCAGATCCATTTGTCACCAAGAATCATTCACAAATTGTGATCAATCTCTATTGGCATGAAAGGTTCCAATGAAATTGCAAGCTTTTACACATGAAGAACAAACCAAAAAAGAGTAATCACAAATTGTTAGGATCATCAAGAAGGCCGTGTTATGACGTACTATTATTCAGAAATCATGATTAAAAAGAAAGGCGAATAATTGAAACTATGCAGACAATATAAAGAAAGAACCCACCTTGTTTCACTTGGAGCATTGGAAGCCGTTAACTTCACCGGCACCACCAGATCGCTATTATTTCCTTATGTTTTCTTCCTCGTGTTTCACTCTTGTGGTTTTTCGTATCGTATGCTAATATATACTATATTAGAAGTGTAGAGGGAAAACCTAAATCTAGATAAAAAATTTTGTAAGATAACTCAGGAGGTCTTGAGCTTTTCTGGAGAAAATGAGAAAAATATTCAATAATACAAATTCTAATTAAGACCAAATCACCCACACATTATTAAAGCTGAATATGTATCAGTTCAAATGTAAAACGGAATCAAAGGTTACTTCACCTGGCCGCTTTCGATTTTTAGAGATGTCAACCACTATATCCTTGGGCTTATATGCCTATAATCCTGATTGATTTACTTAGATTGAGCAAAAGTTGGTGTTAAGGTCCTCTTTCCATGTCCCAACTCGACAATTAGAAACATTCATCACCATGTTTTTATGCACACATTACTAACAGGGCGTTGACTGCTAGGCATAGTTGTCGTATCTCCTGAAACACGTCGAGCCATTTGATAAACCATAGCTCTGATAACCAACTGATGCAGTTTCACACGCAATCAAATGGCTCAATGCTAAAAGACAGTTTACTAGAGTCACGAGTCCACCAGCTGTGCCCTTGATATCAATGGAGAATACCTGGAAACATCATATTAGCCCGATTAGTGATGCTAAAGCTTTTAAATGTGAAGCTGGGCAACGGGTCAACAATGGTAGTTTTTCTACATGTTGAAACGGGCTGGGTCAGATTTACTCTAAACACGTTACACGACATTAAATTTTTATAAATATTAAGTTTGTTAAAGATGTTTACACTTTCAGATATAAGCTAATTTTATTAATTCAATTATGTTAAGCTTGGTATCAGTCAAGTTGCCCAAAACAGTTTTTGTCAAACAAATTCAGATTATTGTTATAATGATTTAGGGTGAAAAGAATGATCAAACATTTTGTACTTCTTCAACAATAATTTAAGTTCTTAAAAGTTTTAATACATTGACCAAACATTTTATGACGACTTTTAATCGATTTCCTATTGAAATAACAATTTTAGACTTCCCCTGTATGAACCCAGATAAAGCACAACCCGGATCAACAGATTATTAACTAAATGGGTCAAAACTGGTACCTCTAAAGTAGCGACATAGTATTGAAGTTCATATATTTTTTTACCTCAGACATTATGACCCACCGAACTGCTACCATCCCTAGCGAATATCCCACTATATACAACTGCACTTAGAGAAAAATGTTTTCAGAATGCATATATATGTTTGAAAATCTAGTTTTGCAAGTGATTTAATATTTACCAGTATGCCAGTTACGGCTAGTGCAGGTGCTGCTGCAAGAGCTATTTGATAAGTCTGGTGTATAAAACGATCACCAAACAATAAATAATGTCAGGTACTAATAGATAATGAAGTTTTCATTCTATTCCAAAATGAAAATATCGGCCACAATTTTCCTTTATCTTCAAAAGTTATATTGACAAACGCATTGTAAAGATGTAGTTTCTGAAAATTACCTTCATGTAGAAAGAAGTTGCCGCTAACAGGCAACCCAAAGCCATACCAGTAGCAGAAACCTGAAGTATGCATATGATTTAAAATTGGGCCTTTTAAGGAGGTACTCCTAAGTTGTATAATGTTTTGTTGGTATACAGTACCAAAAGTTTACCAGTAATAGTGGCTTTCTACCGGCTTTGTCTATGAATAGTGCATTTATAACGGTAACCACAACCTGCAAAAAAAAGGCAAGGAACACTATGTAACTAGTATTTCATCATAGGAGAGTATTAGATTAGACATTGTTTTGTATTTATCATAACCTAGATGGTAGTCATATGTAACTCATTGTAATTATATAAGTGAAAATAATGAGGGGCTGACAACTTTGCAAAACTATCAGGTTATGAAAATAAAGAGAAGGGGCTGACAACTTTGCAAAACTATACCATGATAGTTTTGCAAAGTTGTCAGCCCCTTCTCATTATTTTCACTTATATAATTACAATGAGTTACATATGACTACCCTCTAGGTTATGATAAATACAAAACAATGTCTAATCTAATAGAGAGTTCTAGATCCATGTTTCTCAGAATGATGGTACCTGAAGAATGGCGTAAATTACGGTACCAATATCGGCGGAGAATCCTGAAAGTAATACAGTAAAATTGCAAAAAGGTTACATAAGCTTGGATATCAATTGTTGGTTCATATGGGCACATGGCTACTGTATTTTCTTCCCAGGGCTGTGAAAGGTGTCAGATCCCGGATTTGTTGAGTTGGCTTCATCTGCTAGTTTGGTTGTACTCAGTAGTAGCATGGTGAGGGTGGGTCACACGTCAAAATGGGTGGTTTTTTATATGGGTCACAGATAATGTTAGATTGACCCAAAAAACTTTTGTCAACATTTATTAAACTTTAGTGCGAGTCAAATATGTCTGAAAAATTGTTTGGGAAGTTTTAGCACTTTTATCATGTATTAAAATTTTAAAAAAACTTTTGGGAAATTTTCTAGCAGTGTAGCCCGTTATCCTTAAAAATAAAGTTTTACGGTATGTATGTTATATTACACATTTGACCTGTTAGAAGAAGAAAGACTGAAAGAGACCCCGAATCAACACATTAATATTGCAGAATTAGTAAATAAAAGGAGTTGTTTTTTATCCGTAAGAAACTTATAAGAAAGTACTTCAAGCTTCAAGATGCATGCCTGCTGAAGCAAAAATACTGGTCGCGTAGAAACAGATTCCATTTATTCCTCCGAATTGTTGAAAGATCATCAATCCTACTTATCTTCTCATTAGAAACGGACAAAAGAAAGAAGATTAGCATCAAACTTCGACAGTTTATGATGTCATCTGCAAGATCTGGTGACAACAATGCTTGACAACTTACAATTACAGATCTCAAATATCTTCTCTGAAACAAATCAATTAGTCTGGCTTTTTGGGAGCTTTTCTAGTGTTTCTATGTACTCTTGTCAAAAGTTTCAAAATTTGAAAACCATCTCAAATTTTTGTAGATTCTATATGTGGAATATCAAAGTTGAGAGCTGCAAATGCAAACCTTGATTTCATCCGCCTCCTCAGAAACATCTATATCCTTCCCACGAAGTTTCTGTCGTGCTAAATCAAACTCTACTTGGTTTCCTATCTTCGCCTGCTTCCATGACAAAATTTTCTTAAAACCTTCACCATTTAGTACTTAACTTTTCCGTAAAGGCGATGAAATATGCTAGTCTGTAGGGCCGGACAAGGGGGTGAAGAGGATCCTGATTGAAACACCTCATTTCAAGCACAGGCCGATATAGGCCTGACCAATCAGGTTTGCCTGGAAAACACTATTCCCATTTCAAAGTTTTTATTAAAAAAAAGATGTAATTATGATAACAAAACAATGTTACTACAATCATAATCTGAATCTTTTGAATAGAAACATTTAGGAGTTTCTATGCATTATATAGATACTTTAAACACGTCCCAACCAATTCGACCCTCTCAGCCCGTTTAAAGTAAACGCAACCAAACCAACTCTTTCTGCCTTTTATAGATAAATGGATAAGAGATGCCTACTTTGAAATTTTAGACCTTACCAGCCATCTAGGCGACTCTGGTATAAAAAAGAGCCCAACTAGTAAAACAGCACATGGAATCAATCCTGCAACCAAATAACTGGAATCCCGTCAAC
>CM067171.1:82204984-82274699 GCA_034093135.1 Erigeron breviscapus | reverse complement strand
TTGCATTTGTTTGTTTAATAAGCAGATTCTCTCTCTCTCTCTCTCTCTCTCTCTCTCTCTCTCTAGAAAGTATAATATATATATATATATTATATATATATATAATATATATATATAATATATATATATAATATATATATATAATATATATATATAATATATATATATATATAATATATATATATATATATATTATATATATATATTATATATATATATTATATATATATATTTAACTTTTTTTGTTTTTTATTTTCTTTTAACAAAAACCCATTCCAAAAAAAAAAAAAAAAAAAAAAATTTTTTTTGTAAAAAATCATATGGGTTACGCGTTAAGAAAACGTATGTATACGGTACGGGCCAGAGGCCCTTATCCGTTCTAAACTGACCGTCAAGGGACGCATATGGGAATCGTATGGATTTGATGGGCGGCGATCCAAGAGATGGTGACGGTTGTATACGGTACGGGCGTAGCCCTTAACTCTAAGGGCAAAACCCTTAGAGATGGTTTTTTAGTGGTTCTCACGGTTCTCACCATATATGTTGGTTCTCACTTGATCCCTTCACTATATATATATATATATATATATATATATATATATATAGGGGTTGGGTATTGTAAAACAAGTATTAAAGTAAAACAAATAAAACAAGATCTTGACCCTTAGATCATGGTTAAATTGATGCACAAAGATTCACGAAGCAATTGATGCACGATGATTTTCATGATGCACAGTGATTTTCAGTGAAGAGAAACCTATTGTTTTATTTTAATACTTGTTTTATTTTTACCTAAAACCTATATATACTAGCATGGTACCCGCACGTTGTGGCGGATACCACATTTCAGGCTTCTCATGTCGCAACAAAAAAAAAGTAAGCATGAACAATCAATTAAGCAAATATCATATGATATTGTGTGTATTTTGTTTATGGGAATTATTGTTAAATATCTCAAGTGATTATCAAAACAGTGAAAAAATATTTGATAAAAATTTGGTCGTCCAAAAATTGTTGCTAAAGAAAGGTTGCATTACATGATTATGTGAAAGAAGAAAGATTTAGAGATTTAAGAAATTGATAATCAAATAAAAAAAATTAATTACCATGTGTGATAATAATTTGATAAGAATGTAAGAGAGATAGGAACACATAGTTGTTCACATGGTATTTTGTTTTTTGTAATTTGTGTATAAGGGCTTTTCTGACATTTTGTCCCCTGTAACTTTCAATAGGGGTTATTTTCTTTAATAAGGAGTATAGATATAACAAGGTCCTAAATTCATTATTAAACAAATAGGAATTCATCTTTGATTTATAACCATTAGATCAAATTTAATTATTTCATCTTTAATAAATGACAATATTAATACTTATATTATACATTAATTGTCAAAATATACCCTTATTAATTATTGAACTATAAATATAATATTTTAAGTAATATTACTTGAAAACAATGATTAACATATATACGTCAATAGTATTTATTTATTTACGTTAATAATCTATAATATATATATGAATTTAAGAAAGGAAATTATATATAGTTGTTGTATATGTATATTATATATATATATTCACGGATAGAAATAAGTTATATGTTATATAGAGTATATATATATATATTGATATATCAGATACGTTTGTAATTGTATTATAAATTTTCAAATTATATAATTTATTTATTAATATAAATATAAACTAGATTATTACCCGCGTAATACGCAGGGCGGGAAACATACATGAAGTTACATTAGTGGTCGTTTAAATTTCGGTTAACAGTGACCAGACAGTTGAAAAATGGATACATCATCTATTAGAGGTCTCGCTAAGTAAGGTTTTCGTTTCTTTGGGTGTCTTTCATTCATCCGGATATGTTTGCATTGTCATTGTACTTGTGCTTTAAAGTTTTGCTCGAATAATTTAGTTATACACTAAAATTACTAAGCAATTTAATTATCAATCTATATATCGCATGTTGTGTTAATCTAAGTTAAAATTATGCATAATATCATTGCAACTTTCATACAATTATTTTTTTGATATATAATCGTGATAGCTTATTATAGACTCCATATTTGTTTTTTAGTTTTTTATTAAAAAGTCCGGTTTGACATCCGGTTCGGTTTTCAAAACATTGATTTAATAAAAAATGTTATATGATAAAAATCATATACAAAAATCCTTATAACCAATTTTTATTCGTTATATGATAAACTAGATTATGCTCCATGCGATGCATGGTAATATATACATTACATTAAATTGATTATAAATATAATATTTTAAGTAATATTACTTGAAAACAATGATTAACATATATACGTCAAGAGTATTTATTTATTTACGCTAATAATCTATATATATTTACATATATGAATTTAAGAAAGGAAATTATATATAGTTGTTGTATATGTACTTAAAGCCAACTAGGGATGGGCATGGGACTGGTACCGTCCCGTACCGGTCCCGGTACCGACGGTACCGATCCCGAAAGTTACCAAAAGTGGGTACCGATCCCGGTCCCAAATGAATCGGTACGGGACTGGTACCGAATCTATACGGGACTGGGATTTCGGTACCAAATCCCGACTAGTACAGAATTTTGGCAAACTAACATAAATCACATGATTCAAATGATTCTTCATATTTTCAGCAATGAACGATGGTATGTTTGAGTAATCATGCCCAAAAATAAAATAGTTTAGGCAATAAAAAGGTCATTTGAGAAGGTTAATGACATTGCAAAGGAAGCACTTCGTGTAGCTAGAGAACGACAGAAAACTTATGCCGACAAGAAAAGAAGGCCGGTTGAGTTTGAAGTTGGTGATATGGTGATGCTGAAAGTTTCTCCATGGAAAGGAGTTATTCGTTTTGGAAAGAAAGGAAAGATAAGTCCACGATTTGTTGGACCATTTAAGGTTCTAAAGCGTATCAAAGATGTGGCGTAT
Organism: Erigeron breviscapus; assembly: GCA_034093135.1. Classification (NCBI taxonomy): domain Eukaryota; kingdom Viridiplantae; phylum Streptophyta; class Magnoliopsida; order Asterales; family Asteraceae; genus Erigeron; species Erigeron breviscapus. The sequence continues at coordinate 82,271,745 of CM067171.1, read as the reverse complement.
CAATTGGAATTGCCTCCAGAATTTGATGGAATTTATAATACATTTCATGTCTTTTACTTGAGGAAATATTTGGCGGAGGAGTCTAGTGTTATTCCTATTGAAGATGTGATCATTGGTCCGAGGAAAAGAATGATTGAGGAACCGGTAGCAATACTTGGGAGAAAGCAAAAGAAGCTACGCCGGAAAATGATTGACATTGTGTTGATCAAATGGAAGCATAACCATGGTGAAAGTCTAACTTGGGAAACCGAATCCGTGATGAAGGAGAAGTATCCAGAGTTGTTCATTTCTGATGAGATTTCGGGGACGGAATCCTTTTAAGGGGGAGGTAATTGTAACATCCCAAACTTTTTAATTTAAAGGTTGACTTGAGTCGTTAAGTCAACACAACGTGTCCGTTAAGTCTCTAGGAGATTTAATGCTTAGATGTGTTTAGTGTGCTATATGTGTGAGGCTTTAATGCCTTAATGATTGATGTACTAATGTGTTTAAGGTATATTTATATGCCTTTAGATGTGCTTGAAGTGTTTAATGTGTTGTAAGTATTCCCAATAGGTGAGTTTAGCCTAATATGAGCCATAAGGAAGTCTAGGGACTAGTTTTGACATAGGTGGAAACTAAAAAACGGGATTAGGGTCTTGGAGCAAGTCATTAGATTCTAATTACTCATATTATCCTTTTCTCTTTGAGCCCTAACCATTCCCCATACTTATAATCAATTCCTTGATCGATTTCATCATCGTTTGGTTGATTCGAGAGTGTTTGATCAAGTTTTGCATCCCCTTTTGTCATCTCCAGGTAATAGAGGTATAAGAACATTGATTTTAAGTCTTTTCAATCATATAATTCGTTTCCAACTGATGTAGGTCATTAGAGGATCGATTGATGTCGAAATCGTGTGTTTTGATAAATTCGGTAACCTAAAACGATTGTTATTGTGTTGCAAATCAATTGGATGTTAAAGGTTGTTTTCATGTCATCATTAGAGTCTTAAAATGATGGATTTTCAGAGTTAAAAGTCGTTCATGGGGTTTTGTATTGTTTGCAATTCGTTTAGAAGGAGTTTGAAGTGAGGAACAAAAGAGGTATTCTGGTCGCACAGGATATAAGACTCATACATGGGTATGAGACTCATATACTGTTGGTGTCGAATTTTGTTTTGCCACTGTTCGTCAATATGAGACTCATAAAAGGGTATGAGACTCATATACTGTTCATGGATAATTTATGTTTTTCCTTTTGTAAATATGAGACTCATACAAGGGTATGAGACTCATAAACTGGTATGTGTCAATTTCCACTCCTCACTGTTTGCAAATATGCGACTCATGATTTTCGCATGAGACTCATAAAGTGTCTTTCGGACTTCTAATGTTTGAAACAAGTGTTTAAGTGTCATATAAGTATCCATATGACTTTTATAGGTTCTAAAAGTTAATTAGACCTCATTTATGTTAGATTATTGATTCTATACTCGTTATAGGTAGTCGGGAATATTTGCAAAGCTCGGTAACTTCGTTATCATTTGTTGTGTGCTTCTCCGAGGTAAGATACACTAATTTGACACGCTGAGGGTTCAACAAAAAATTATGGTTTTCATATCTTAACTTCCCTAATGATATCTTGTTTGCTTATGGGTATTCGGGGTTACACGGGAGGTGATATGGGCTATGTAATTGACCATTGAGACCTGAAATGCAGTCCCAATGATATGTGATGTGATGTTATGTTATGAAATGATATATAATGAAATGTGACACATGTTGATGACTATTGAAATGTGCATGATTGTATGGCTTGTTCATCTAGTTCACTAGACTCTTTAAGTTGCCATGTCACGTGCACGTTTAAGGGCCCAAACGTAAAGATGTATATGTGATAATTGTTTAGGTAGTGTAAACACCTAAACTATATGTGATGTGAAACCGAGCTCGTAAATTAGATGTGAAGTGTTAAGCTTAACCCGTACTTGCCCTTGCCCGACGGGTGCGTAGATGTGGTTGCTCGGGTGGCTCCTTGCAACATGGTCAAAGATGTGAAGAGTAATACGGGAGGTCTGACCCGCCCCACTTGTCATGAACATACAGATTACTCCTGGATTGGCTTGCCATTCCTTAACGACATTGACGGACCGCTGAAAGGGATACGAAAACTTCCTGGATCTATAGATGCTTGCAGTAGCTGTTTCCCGTCATACGGTGTGTCGGGATTCTGAACTTCTTCACTTTTGTCCGAGTCGCATCCATCCTTGATTTTGCATTTGGAGGCGAGCTGGGTCTTGAGGTCTGCTTCTGAAACTGAATCTTCCCACGAAACTGGTCTGGCGGACTCTGGAGCGGCGCTGGTAGGGTCAAAGCGGCGCTGGTCGCAATCTGGGGGTCTCCAGCGACGCTGGCAAGGTGCCAGTGACGCTGGTTTGCACCTGGAGGGTCACCAGCGGCGCTGGAAGGGGTCCAGCGGCGCTGGTTGTCACCTGGAGGGCTTCCAGCGGCACTGGGGGGTATTTCCAGCGGCGCTGGTTGCTCCTAGACAGATTCCAGATTTGCGTTTTTGTCCGTTTCTTCTTCATTTTGCTCCCGTGCAACCTGTACCTTATTGTACACTTCACAAGAATCATTAGAAATCACATTAGAGTCATTACCTTCGGTGAACACGTCGTTCACATTCTCATTTTGTCCGTTTGGTGGTTGGTACTTTTGACTCGAGTTAGGGCTTCCTTGAGGGTTGGGTTGCACATTGCTTGGAAGAAGGCCATTTTCCTTCTTAGCACCCAGCTCCATCATCTTTTCCAACTTCCTTTCTAATCCTCTAATGGCTGATTGTTGATCTCTTGCTACGATATCCACTTTATGGTCAAGGTTGGCGATTTTCTCATTCAAAAACCTTGTATACTTATCCAAGGAGTCGTGCCTCTTGTCATTCATGTCCATATACCTTTCCATCATGTGGGTGAGCTTGGCAATCGGGTCCTCCTTGACTTCGTTCTCCACCTTTGGTTGCTCGGGTTGACCATTACTCTTTTGCCACCTATTTTGAAAAGAACCATTGTTATTGATGATATACCCTATACGGAGCTCTACCTCCGTAACCGAAGCCACCTTCGTTCAGGTAAAATTATCTGTATCTATATCTAAGACGGAGCTTGACCTCCGCTCAATATAACCATTCCGGAGCTCTTAAGGTAACTAATACCCAGCTCCGAGAAAATATACAACAAAGATCGGATATAGATCTTTTCCATAATTATCCGATTAAACAAATATTTAAGCTCCGAACATATCGGACACGGCTTTGTAACAAGATTACCACAAATCTCCCCAAAGAAGGAAATAAGATATTCTCAAAGGAGGAAGAGATTTACCCTAATTCTCTTACCCTCCTCTCCAAGTTATTTACCCTCTATATAAATAGAAGAGGAAGCCATACGGCAAAGGATCATACACACGATACATTCAATATACAATACATCCAACCACCATAGTTTATTCGACCTCTGAATAAACCCCAAAACAAATACCATAAATCCTAAGTCGATCTCCATGACTCGGGAACAATCAAACATAGGCGTAAAGCGGTCCACGACCCTCTGACCGGAAGGGAATCGCCAACAAAACACCATCAACTCTACCCACACCTCCGGTTGGGTCATAGTGCGATTATTTGATCAAACAAATTGGCGCCATCCGTGGGACCCTTCAAACTGATTCTCCCGACACCCACCTACAATCACAATAATCAGTCACGATGGCCAAACTAGGAGTTAATCGCTCATTAGATGCTCAAGGTACGAGAGGACCGCAGGTGCCTCAAAAGGAGTCAAACGTGGAGAGACGGCGTCACGACAACTCACATATGCCAGGTTTGGGTTCTCAGACAACCGTATACGATGATGTAATAGTGACAATGGAAAAAACGTTGGATGCGCAAGATCGGTCCAAAACGATCACGCGCTGGCGTCGAGAAACCGAGGTCCGGACGAGCGAATGGCTTCTGCTCTGTACTCTCGGATCCGAAAACCAGGTTCGATGCATGACGACCGCTTAACCTTACAAGGCCCCCAGGACGCTTTGCCAAAAGACGGAATACGCAAAAGAACCCCTGTGGACATGAACGACTCAGGGAAGGCGCGATAGGACCGCGAGGTCAATATCAGGACACGTCCGTGCCAGGGCCACTGGGCAACGACCGAAGCGAGTTCGCGATAGGACCGCGAGGTCAATATCAGGACACGTCCGTGCCAGGGCCACTGGGCAACGACCGAAGCGAGTTCGCGATAGGACCGCGAGGTCAATATCAGGACACGTCCGTGCCAGGGCACCGGGTAACGACCGAAGTGAGTTCGCGATAGAACCGCGAGGTCAATATCAAGACACATCCGTACCAGGCCCACTAGGTATAGGCCAAAGCGAGTCCATTCCGGGATCACGAAGCCAAGACCAGAGCGGATTCGCCCTAGGATCGTTAGATATAAGCCAGGACGAACCCGAGCTGGTACCACAGGATAAGAACCGGGGTAGTCCTCTACCAAGGTCGCCTGGCCAAGACCCGGATAAAGTTACAAAAGGGTCACCCTGTCAAGATAGGGGGATGCCGTAGACAAGGAGTCCCGAGCGGAACAGGCTTGTGCTGAGATTGCAAGGCCAGAAACGAAAAGAATCCGAATTGGATACCACATGGTCCAACCGGGATAAGTTCCTAAAAAGACCACTGGTTCAGGTCTTTGGCACAATCTCCGTAGGATCGATGAATCAAAATAGTACAAGAACAATATCTCAGGATAGGGATAACCTGGTATCCAGAAACCCCCGGAAGACAGACCAGAATGAACAGAGTCGCACCCTTGGCAACATGAAAAGGATTCACATGGCCAGTTCTCCGGACGATGTATTACCCAGAGAAATAACTAACAAACCTGGGGAGAAGATATCTGCGTTAATAGACAAATGGTTCACCGACGCTTACGTACAAGCCAACTACGATGTATTATGTGTGATAATAAGACGCTTGAGAGAAACTGGTCAAGTGTACGAACCAGAGCCTGTGGCCCCGATCGAAAGGGAGGCATAGAGCGAAGCAATATGGAATCCCTTCGTGAGACGAAATTCCCAGGTTGTACAAGAAAGCTACCAAAGAATCGACGTCCGAGAGTTGAGCCCGACAAAAACAATTGAAAAACAGTCAGACCGCCCAAGCAGTAACCGAGCCCAAGAAGAGTCCGAATTAAAAACAGACACAAAACCAAGGGGTGTTCAAAAAGAAAACCATCCCTTACCCAAGTCCGTACCTACGGCACACCAAGCGGATGTGGGTAACTCACCTGATGAAAACATACGGAGCCGTTTAGTAAAGACGGAAAAGAAACAACATGAAAACATGTATTACAATGGTGAAGGGGATCCGACCGACTTCTTGAATAAATTCATCAAGATTGCAGCGGTTCGAAAGTGGGACTCGAGAACAACTTGCCGAATTTTCTCCTATTCCTTAACAGAAAAAGTAAAAGAATGGATCGACAACTTAAACAGAGAATCCGCAAGCAATTTCGAAGATCTCAAAGAAAGGTTCGTACTACAATTTGACACACAGAAGAAACGTAAGAAGACGCACATAGCGGCACATGACATAAAGATCCAGAAAGAAGAAACACTCAAACAATTCATAGCAAGATACACATCCGAAATCCAGGAGATAAGTGCCCGAAAGTAAGAAGATATCGGGACTCATCCATGGCCTCCGAACACTGGAATTAGTCGAACACCTAACGACGAACCTACCCGAAACATACGATGAGCTCATAGCCAAGGCCCATGCCTGGATTGATGAAAACAAGGACACCGTTAAAAACTCGGGTATAGAAAGGGAAAACAAAAGGATAATATTGTTGAGATTAATGAAGTCACCAAAGCACATCCTTACAACGGAAAAGGTGGCACAAACATTCCCGCCCCCACCCAGGTTGGTAACTAAGAAGAAAGATCAGAGCAAATACTGCGACTTCCACAAAGACCATGGGCACAACACGGACTCATGTCGGAACCTCCAACGGGCAATCGAAGACGCAATAACCGCTGGGAATCTAAAGCACCTGGAAATGAGCATAGATAGCAAAGATGTAGAACCCGTGGGAGGTCACCATGAAGGTGTAAACCCCAGAACTGAATAAATAACCATGAAAGCCCCTTCAAAAGGGGACAGAAGGAAAATAAAACCTAAAGTAACGGCTAGGTTGACCTTCCTGCAGAACGGAGTAGCACCGAAGAATGGGGTACTTGCATCCAAACCCCGACATCGGGCTTCCGTTCGAGAGTAAAAAGCGGAGCTAAGAGTGGCGGTGCCCAGTCACTAGAACCCTCCGTAAGCAGGTTAAGGAAAATCCGGACCGTCGGAAAATAGCCAGTGAAAGCCAAAGCAACATGGGACCTTACTATGTAAAGGCCTTCTGCCTCTTATTTTTTCGAAAATAAATTTGCTTTCAAAAGATCGATGAGAGTACGACGCGCAAAATATACATGTATACAAAGACTTTATGAGAAGTACAGGGGACACCCGATAACGCTTCCATAAAGCAATTATGTCATAAGACGACTGCCATAAAACAATTACGTTACAATGCGACTGTCATAAGACAATGTATGAGCTCCAAACACAATTGTAGAAGCTCAGTCCAATTCACGGACAAAGCCTTAGCGACAAAAAGATCAACAAGGCAAGTCCGAGTAATGAAATTAATAAGTCTTGAAAAGGTAAAATGTAACATCCCAAAATCTTTATTTCGTTTATTAGTTGACTTTGACTTGTTAGCCAACCATGTTTCGACTCGTCTAGATTCACGTAATTTTACGAATCAATTAAGGTATAATGTAATTATATGAATGAAATATTATTATGTGTAAAGATAATTAATCATATGTATATATGGGTATACATTTTGATTAGTTACGTATATATGCATTATTTGTGCCTTACATGCAATTGTATACCTAAATTAGCTACTAATAAATATATATACATGTAATTGATTTATAACCAAATGGATAAAAGTAATTATACTTATATTTAACTAATTACTACACTCAATTACCCAAGTAATAATCAAAAATCAAACACTAGCTAACTATCAAAGTCAATTGGTCAAATCATGTGTCCCAAACAAACTATAACTTGGATTATAGTTGCCATCATGGTTATAGTGAGTTTCCCACTTGTTTCTATGATGCACTAAATAGCAATTTAGATAATAAATGGCTGCAAATGTACAAAGAAACAAGCACAAAGTTGACCAAGACAAAGTATGGGAGTTATCAAACAACTGTACAAAGAAACAAGCACAAAGTTGACCAAGACAAAGTATGGGAGTTATCAAACAACTACACCATATGATCATGACCATACTTTCCATATAACTCACTATAATATACTTATCTTTTCCTCAACTCCAAAACTTCATTCCCTGCATACTAATCACGACCAAAGACACCCCAAGATGATAGAAACTCAAAACTTATAGCTAGGATCATCAACTGAAGTTTCAAGTTGAATTTAAGGGCTCTATAGGACTGAAATTTTCAGTCATCTTGCAAACATCATAGAAGATTCATCTGGATGAGTTAGAAGTCGAATATTATATTTTTGGAAAGGTCCAAGTGTCAGTAAAAATTCATAAGAACAAAGTTTCTTCTGGTTTTGCTAATAAGAGGGCTAAAAACGATGATTTTCAGAACTGGTCGGATTTCTGACGAGGCTACAGGTTTGTTTTTGTAAAAATCATATCTCTTTCATTAAAGCTCTTCAAGAGCCAAACCTTACATTTTTGAAAAGGCCTTTGAGTGCCCAACATATGTATAGAACTGAGTTTTGTTGTATCTGGTCTTCTTGACCTCCCAAAATCGTTGTCAAGTAGATGGCCCAAAGCTGGGAACATGCTAAAATTTCCCTATTTTGCACTTAGGCTTTGTGGTAGCTTATAAGTTGATCTTATACTTGTTCTAGGTACCCGGGAGTACATTTTGAGCATGGTAAAGTACTTTGCAAAGTGTTTTGAGCTGTACTAAGGTAGGATATTGGTTATCCCTGCGAACACAATCAAAATTGTCCATTTCAAAGTGTCAAACGTAGTTTAAACATACTTTCATGCCCTATATGTTGGAAGGGGCTTTAGGGAAAGGGTTTAATCTATTATGGGAGACTTTGGGACTGTATTTTATGTATGTATGTAGGTGGGATTGTTGTTCAACCCTTATGATTACTAATGACTCAACCATAGTTTAATTATGATTAATTGAACTATTGCGGGTTGAAAAGAATGATTGTTGATTGTCTTTGGATTTGTTGACACCCTAAGGTTCATTTGATTGATTGAATCATATTGGGAGGGTGATTAGGGGCTGTTGTTATGCTTGTAAGAATAGTAAAATGATACGGTTATTATGCTTTATTAACTTGACTTGTTGTTAAGGTTAATTGCATAAATATTGATTTTAGCTTTCATGTTGATAATTTAAATGGTGATTATGGGCTGTTGTTATGCCTGTCTGATTAGTAGAATGATATTGTTATTATGCTATATTCACTTGACTTGTTGTTGTTAAGGTTGATTGCATAATTGTTAATTTAACTCTTACGTTGGTGAGTTAAATATTAGTGACACTAGTAATCATAGGATTTTATGATCACTTGTGCACTTTGATAAGGGCCTTAATATGTTGAATGTAGGTAGCTTATGATGTAGCTTGCCTATAGAAAATGAACTCGAGTATGATATAGGATTTAGTGATAAGCTTATCCCATAGTGTATACGGAGTTGACACTATGACTTACGATTTCCATGGGTGTTCTAGACATAACCTAAGATGGAAAAATGATTGAATGAACTTGTGTATAGGAAAGGTTACCTATATGTTGTATAGCACATATTACGATGATATGTGTGTAGGCTAAATGCCTATATGTTGTATAGCACATGTTCTGAGGATACGATGGTCCATAATGTTGATAGATGTCCTCACAATTGTTAAAGTCGAGAATTACGTTGAATAAATCCATATTGGTGATGGATGTTCTCGCAAATATTTAAGACGAGAATTACGTTGTATATAGTCCATAATGTTGGTGGATGGTTCTCGCAAATTGAAATAGGATTCCTTATTGTTGTTTAGGTTAATTGATAAATATTGATTTTAGCTTTCATGTTGATAATTTAGAGGGTGATTAGGGGCTGTTGTTATGCTTGTAAGAATAGTAAAATGATACGGTTATTATGCTTTATTAACTTGACTTGTTGTTAAGGTTAATTGCATAAATATTGATTTTAGCTTTCATGTTGATAATTTAAATGGTGATTATGGGCTGTTGTTATGCTTGTAAGAATAGTAAAATGATACGGTTATTATGCTTTATTAACTTGACTTGTTGTTAAGGTTAATTGCATAAATATTGATTTTAGCTTTCATGTTGATAATTTAAATGGTGATTATGGGCTGTTGTTATGCTTGTAAGAATAGTAAAATGATACGGTTATTATGCTTTATTAACTTGACTTGTTGTTAAGGTTAATTGCATAAATATTGATTTTAGCTTTCATGTTGATAATTTAAATGGTGATTATGGGCTGTTGTTATGCTTGTAAGAATAGTAAAATGATACGGTTATTATGCTTTATTAACTTGACTTGTTGTTAAGGTTAATTGCATAAATATTGATTTTAGCTTTCATGTTGATAATTTAAATGGTGATTATGGGCTGTTGTTATGCTTGTAAGAATAGTAAAATGATACGGTTATTATGCTTTATTAACTTGACTTGTTGTTAAGGTTAATTGCATAAATATTGATTTTAGCTTTCATGTTGATAATTTAAATGGTGATTATGGGCTGTTGTTATGCTTGTAAGAATAGTAAAATGATACGGTTATTATGCTTTATTAACTTGACTTGTTGTTAAGGTTAATTGCATAAATATTGATTTTAGCTTTCATGTTGATAATTTAAATGGTGATTATGGGCTGTTGTTATGCCTGTCTGATTAGTAGAATGATACGGTTATTATGCTTTATTAACTTGACTTGTTGTTGTTTAGGAACCCTATATATGATAGGCACATTTAGGATTTCATGATTAAATCCTATTGTTTGTGTATATTGATGTCATATGTACAGGCTTATGATCGATTGTTTGTCCTTGGGATGATAGATACCCTAAGTTCACATAAAGCTTATGAACTATGCGGGGGGTGTTTGAGACTTGTGAATATATTAGATGAATGGTTGTTATGTGATATTTGAATGTTTATAATTAGGATTAATTGCTTATATGTTATTAATTGTTTTAGTTAGGTTATGTTGACTAATGGATCGATAGGTGGTTTGATGGACACTAGCCTATAGTATTTAAGGATATGTGTAAACTATATGATAATATAGTGATCCTTAAATATGGAAATAGGATTCTTTGTGCTTAAGAATCTTATCATGATAATGGATTGAGATACGAGATAGGTTTCTATTGATTATTAGGAAACCTATATATGATAATATTGGAATAATATATGTATGGGATATGCGGTTTATATCCTATTATTGGTATATATTAATGGAATGATATAGATATGGATATGCGGTTTATATCCTATTATTGGTATGTATTAACCTAATTGTGCAGGTATGGAATCATGACCAATTGGATGGGTAATTATATATGTAACTGTTTTGATAATCAGTTTTGTTTAACATGTATATTTTGGATTAACCTTATCTTACTCGGCTTTATAAGCTGACACTTGTGTCTACTTTTTCGGTTGTGTCTCGCAGAGTAGCAAGGAATGAAGGTGCATGCGGTGACGAATGGGTAGACTATTAGATTATAGTTCAGAGAAGTGCCCTTAGCCGTTAGTTACTTATTATGATGTAATTTCCTAGTTCAGGTTTATGTAGACCTGCAGGATATGATTATTGGGTTTCAATGTAAAATAGAGTGGTATGTTAGTAACACCTTTTGAATTAATAAGAGGTTAACTTTGATTTACTATTAAGGTTGACAGTTGTTGTATAAAATAGACCTTTTCCGTAAAAAATTTTGGAACCCGGTATTTTTAAAGTTTGGGTGTTACATAAAAGCCAGTAGATAGCCTGATCAGCATCTTGAAAAGGCACATACCATTAGATAATCCACAACAAAAGGCTAAAATTAGTAAGAGTCCTTAGGGAAAAACAATCCACACCAACAAAAAAAAGAGAGAGGAAAGAGTATCCAGCAAACAAGGCGGAAAATTGGATATAATGTTCAAACAGTTCATATGTTGGGGACTTGCATCAACTGAGAAGGGGAGGCATCAGGATCTGCGGATAGGGCGCACAAGTACTGAGAATGGATATCTTCCAGATCACCCATCACTTTGTTTAGAGGACCTACGGTATCCCTCACAAGCTCCGAACCATGAAGAGATATACGCCCCTCTGCAGCAAGAACACGGATGAGCTCTGATTCGGCATCCATCCTGTTTGCATTACACAAATTCGAGATCCTCGTACCAACCTCGGGACCATTCAGAAACATCTTGCAGGCATGCGGGATCACTTCAGTAACAAGCTGCCTATACTTCCCTCTCAGATCCACAGGGGCAGAGCGATCATTCTCAAGCATCGCATCCTTGGTAGACAAGTCCTCCCTCAACAAAGTAATCTCCTCCTTCTTCGAACGAACACCCTCACGAACAGCCTCAAGTTCTGCAGTCAACCCACTCAATCTCACCTATAAGTCAGAAACGTTAAACTCCAGGGATAGTTTCTCTGCCTTCAGCTTCTCAACCTGCCCGGATGACGGACCTGTATCCTCTGAAAGTTCGCGCAACCTTGAGTCCAACACATTACCAATTATGGATGAGCAAAAGGATGACTGATTGAACAATTCGGAAAGCTTTGATGAACTCAGACTCGCTAGCTTCGAATTCCACTCAGGGGGGTTACAGAACTAATTCTGTGGTGACAAGATAGCCCGTCAGGAGCTTGGAACAGAGGATTAAATCCTGGAAAAAAAAAACAAAAAACACAAACATAAAGCAGAATCTTACAAACGCAAAGTTCCAACAGCACAGTAACTTCTTTGAAAGAACTAACGACTTACCAGAATTCTCCCCTGCCTCTTCAAATCTCCTCGTCCTCTTTCTAGAAGAAGAAACATTGGACTTTCTTGTGGAAGTCTTCTTCCTACTCCTAAGACGACCAGCAACAGTGCCCTGTTCGTCTTCAGGTTGGTCACAATTCTCCCCACTGGTGGGGCATGATGAGCTAGAAGTTTAACTAAATTTTCAGACAAGTTTTAAATTTATTTTACAAGGTTAACTTCTCTACTACACTCACTCACGGGCAGTGGAGCCGTTCGTTTATAGTATAGCAAATCGGTAAGACCAGGATCGTTCTGAGGGACTATGTTCTAAGAATGCAGCTAGGTGTAATTCTAAGATTGTTGGGGGTTTGCCACTAATTAAACTAATAAAAATAAAATGCAAATCCGGTATTACCGGGGCAGGCTGTGTCGGAAGACACAACGAAAAGATTTTTGAAAAGTAAAACAGAAAACAATAATATTAAAACGATACATCTACTTGGAAACAGTTCACATGCCGCCTAGATCATCTACCATATTACTTATAATTGTTGAACGACTAATCACGACCAAACTTCCTGTCAAGTCCTCTGGTCTAAGTGGTCAAGATTCCTATCAAGTCACCTAACCCTTTAATTAAGCTTCCTGTCAAGTCCCCTAATTAAGATTATAAACTAAGTCTGTTTTTATGACCTAACCTTTATAGTCTACGGGATTCCTGTTAAGTCACCCAAGCAGTTTGGCTTCCTGTCAAGTCCCCAACCTACTTTAACTATACTTTCATATTCATTCAAGTATTTAAACCTAAACAATTATGGATCTACGGTCAAGCATAAAACAGTTCAACAAATAAAAAAATAATATCACTATAAAGGCATGATCACATTATCCAAGCAGATGCATAATAATTTAGCTACTCATGGCAAAACAAATAATACTAACAATTATTAATATAAATAAATCCATAAAAGTAATTTTCAAATGAAATAGTCTTGCTAATAAGTACGCTAATAACAATAATAATAAAGGTAAAAGAATAATAGAAGATCAAACAAAGATGTTGAGGGTTGCTGTCGTTGATGAAATCGACTAGCTGCTGCTTCCTTCTTTTCTTCGGCCGAGAACAACACCAACGAAACAAATCCTTGAAAATAATTTAACCTAGTATTAATTATCCTAAGCTAATTATGATTGAGCTGCTTCACCTTTTTCTTTCTTTCTCTCGGCCGTAGCAACCAAAAGCAAAACCAAAACCCTTATTAATATTTGTTGACCTAGTATTAATGATTGTTGGCTGCTCCTTTGAATTAATTATTGTTGGCTTCTCCTTTGAATTAATTATTGTTGTTCTCCGTATTGAATTGTAATTGAGAGATGGATCCTTGCGGCTGCTAACATAAAATATATATAGATGTCGATTCCTTGATGTGCTGCTCGCCGAATGAAACAAAGAGGCTTCGGCCTCTTTTTCCTTCTTTCTGGGCTGGACGCAAGACAAGGGGCCAAAGCCCATTTCTTCTTTTCTCCTTGTTGGGCTCACGAGGGACAAGGCCCAAGGCCTTTGGCCTTTCTTCTTTGGCTGCTGCTGTTCACGAGTAATATTGGCACAAGACTTTGGCCCTTTTCTTTTTCGGCTGAACACAACCACGGGCACCACTACCACATTTCTTCGAATATTATTATTAGTCCATGTTCCATAGCAGACTTGTAGTACCATGCTTCGTCTAGCCGAGTCCAATATGTGCCATTATCTGTGAACCTGTACAAATATACAATCTCATTAAGTACCAAAAGTTCACATATATAAACTCAATTAGATATTAAAATGCGGCCTTATGATAAGGGAAATAATCACAAAATGGACGCTCATCAGGGTAGTCTGAAACTTCAACAACAGGAGGGCCAGCCAAGGCAGCCTCATGGGAAATGGCTTCACCCGCTTGGCATATAGCATCCAGACCCGCCCGATCATCAGCTTGCGGATCATTACCTCCACCCGAGGTCCCTGACCCCGAAGCAGCAGCAGAGGGCGCATCCTTCATAACTAGCTGAGCCAGGAATGATTGTCTGTTAATCATTTGTTTGAAAGCCATCCTGCAAAAATACGATATAAGGGAGTGTACAAACCTCGACAAAGGGGGATAACCTAACCCTAACCAGAGCCCATTACGGCAAAAGGAGGGGATCGGCAAAAACAGACACTATCTAGTTAAGATATCCACCAAAACATTTCAGATAAAAACGGGGAAAAAGGATACAGGCGGGGAAACAAGGGATCTAAGAGTGTGACACTAACAGAACATGTGGCAAAACGGATCTCTAAAACTATATCTTATCGGTCAACAACCGCGATTAGGGTTTCCAGGAGGACGGATTAAAATACATTTTGCGGTAGAAGAGAAAGAATCTAGTCAGAGTTACATACCTTATTTGATGAAGCGGTAGTGGTATCGAGAAGACGATGGATGAATCGTTGAAATCGCAGTCGCCGGAAGGAGGTATTATATCCTTTATCTTTATTTTTTCGTTACAAAATATATATATATCGACAGTGAGAATATTTCGACAGAAGCCACTACTCAAAATCCTCACCGTCGGATACGTACGAGATACGTATCTCAGGATTTTCGGTCCAATACAAACACGTTGTTTTTAAGGGGCCTCCGTAGAGGCGACCTAAAGAACAGGCTCGTGATTGAGTCTAATACGATATTCTACAGATAGAACCTCCCATCAGACTGGGGGGCTTGATGATATACCTTATACGGAGCTCTACCTCCGTAACCGAAGCCACCTTCGTTCAGGTAAAATTATCTGTATCTATATCTAAGACGGAGCTTGACCTCCGCTCAATATAACCATTCCGGAGCTCTTAAGGTAACTAATACCCAGCTCCGAGAAAATATACAACAAAGATCGGATATAGATCTTTTCCATAATTATCCGATTAAACAAATATTTAAGCTCTGAACATATCGGACACGGCTTTGTGTTAGTGCATGTTTCTCGGTGACAAAAGCATTCTAGATGTGTTACATATATTTGTACATATTCAAGTCTTGTAATTTATCTTGTAATTACCGTTTGTCAATAATATTACCTTGACATATTTTGTTGATCATATTGGGATCCATTTATGTTTATGTGTTTGTTTATTATTTGTATTTTGCAGGTTTTAGACATAACATGTAAAGAGTAATTAAGTTAATATTGTTTCTGCGTTTAACAGCAGTTGAAATATTAACTTGATGTACTTCCAAAGGGAAGTTAAGTTAACTGTGTTTCTACGTATCTACAGCAGGAGAAACAGTAACTTAGTTAATACTTCCAATAGGTAATATAGACAATGTTGTTTCTGCGTATCTACAGCAGTAGAAACATTGTCGTTAGCTAATGATTGGTTCTGCGTATATTTACAGCAGTTTAAACATTGGCTGAGTTAATATCGGTTCTGCGTCTTGACAACAATAAAGATATTAACTCTGAGTGTAATGTCGGTTCTGCGTCTTGACAGCAGTAAAGACATTAACTCAATATATCCTAAGTGTTATTTGAGGGTTCTTAGGAACAAGCAAAAGCATGCTTGTTCAAATTAAGAACACTCAAATGAATTTGAGAGTTTCTGAGAACAAGCAAAAGTTTGCTTGTTCATAAGAACTCTCAAATGGTTTGAGACTTTCTGTGGAAACAAGCAAAAGTATGCTTGACCACAAGAACTCTCAAACAGTTTGTGTGTTCAGGGAAACACGCAAAGAGGCCAAAACCCTAATAGGCCTGGATTTTGGGAAACACGCAAACCCAATGGGTTTTGCGTGTTCCTGAAACACGCAAATGATGATTTGCGTGTTTCTGTCCTTTGCCTATATATAGTGGTGTGTGTTTGTGTGTTCCAACAAGAGTGTAGTGAGAGAAACGAGCAAAACCTAGAGAGAGAAAACCAAGAACACGCATGGTTGATCTTGTGGGTACTCGAATCACGCACGAACCGCAAACACACACCCGGTTTGGATGGCTTGTAGACTTAGGTTACCACGTTGGTTGGTAAGGTTTGTCCGGAGAGCCGTTTCACTATAGTAACCAAATACGGGTGTTTATATTCACGCAAAAAGATATATATATATATATATATATATATATATATATATATATATATATATCATAAAAGGTAGATATAGAAACCGTGGGTTATCTCGAGGAATTCCGCACCTCGACATATCCTTAAGTCAATCTCGGTTCGGTAAGACCCGGGGGACTTACAACTGGTATCAGAGCCACAGGTTGTTACAAACCTTGGTTCGAGATTGATCACGGTTTGGGTATCCCGTTTTTGCGTGTTCTTAGGTGGAGAAGTGTTTTCGGGCGCGTTTTGGAATAAAGGTTCAAACTTGACGCCAAAATAAGACATATCTCATTCCTAAGATCATTTTCTCAAGTTTTCATTGATCAAGGAACAATATCGGGTTCGGGATCTAAGAAATTGTGAGAAAGTGGTTTTTGCGTGTTCTTAGGGGTGTACTTTGCGTGTTTCTGAAGTACAGTACCCATTTGCGTGTTTCGTTAATTACAAGGCAATTTGTGTGTTTCTTGGTTTGCTTGTTCTTTTTGAGAGTTCTTGAGGCTTTGAGAGTTCTTGTGGATTTGAGAGTTCTTGAGGTTTTTGAGAGTTCTTGAGGATTTGTGTGTTCCTACCTCTTGCGTGTTTCATTTGCGCGTTTCCTATTTGCGTGTTCTTGTGTGCGTGTTCCTGTACTTTGCGTGTTTTTATTTTGAACATAATACACAATGGCCGCAAACTATCTTAACCAATTAATACTTATGGACCATGAGACTGGTAAGGGTAATTCACCACCCAAGCTAATGATCATTGACCAATACTTTTCTTGGAAAGGTCGATTCGAATCCTTTATGCAATTCACGGACATTAGAATGTGGACTTGTATGACCGAAGGATATAGTGCCCCAACATATGAGGACAGTGGTGTTAACAAAGTTTATGCTTACCAAGATATGACTGAATCTAATAAAAAATTGTATGAGGCAGAGAAAAAGGCACTATCATGTTTAAAAATGTCATTGCCACAAGAAATATTACATTTATTTAACGGATTCAATACATCAAAAGAACTTTGGTTAGCATTAAAAAATCATTGTGAAGGGGATGAAACACTTAAAAAGAATCGTAGAGACCTTCTAAAGCATCAGTATAATGTATTTAATGGGTTAAGGAGTGAAAACTTAGATTAACTAATTACAAGGTATTATCATTTGTTAGCTGAATTGCAAGCATTTGATGTAACCTACTCTGAGGAAGAAAAAGTCGAGAAATTTTTGAGTTCCTTGCCGGAAAAGTGGAGCAATTATATTACCACTTTGCAGGAAAAAGCAGATTTCTCTGATATGTCTTTGACTCAGATAGTTGCTAAGTTTAGGGGACAAGAAATGAAACTAAAAAGGAGGGAAGCAGGATATAATAATGCTCAGATTCCCGAGCTTTATTACGGTAGGCCTACGATCAATGTGAGTCCAGGTTCCCCTGATGGAAGCACAAGAGCATTCCTGAGTGAAGATGTTGACTTACAAAAGATCTCGTTTGACTCTGAGGGGAACATATGTCTTGTTTCAAGTCAGAGCGACAATGTAGGCAATCGTGGATAGCCTACCTCCGGTGCTAGTTCCACCGTGCCTATAAGTGTCAAATGTGCGGAAAGTCACTTATCCGTTCTTGCGTCATTTGTGACATCATATGAACAGTTTATCCAAGGAAAGGTTCAAGATCCTAGTCTTATAGAGGAAGACTATGAGCAGATTGATCCTTTGGACTTAGAAGAGATGGATTTGCAATGGCAAATGGCTATGCTAACTCTTCGGGCTAAGCGGTTCCTATCAAGAACAGGGCGAAAGGTTGTGGGTTCCAAGCTTGGCTTTGATAAGTCAAAAGTAAAGTGTTATAACTGCGATGGTTTCGGACACTTTGCAAGGGAATGCCAGAGACCTAGAAATGGTGATAAGACTAGTGTGACTTATACAACGGTGGAGTGGCACAAAATGCTTCTAACACATGGAAACAAAGAAATTATCAAACTACAAATGATGAAGGTTCAAAAGGATTGATGGTTCATCATCTAAAGGAAAACAGTAGTCAGACACATGTGTCTAATGCCTTTTTGGCAGAGACAAGTAGTGTGGGGCTTTCTGTTAATAGTTCTGATAGTGAGGTTGCAGAGTGTGTCAATAAAGTTGAAGTGAAGACATCTGAAGTCTCAGCGGATATAGACTTAGATGGTTTGGCTAACTTCATGGCAAAGATGAATATTCCTGATGAACAACATGATCTATTGAAAAGAGCCATTAGTATATGGTATGTTGATAGTGGTTGTTCAAGACATATGACAGGAGATAAATCATTGCTGTCAAACTTTGTTGAAATATTGGGAGCATATGTAAGCTTTGCTGGTCCCAAAGGTGGCTCAATTACCGGAGTTGGTGATGTCACAAATGGGAAAATTAAGCTTGAGAAGGTGAATTATGTTGAGCAGTTAAATCACAACTTGATGAGTGTATCTCAAATTTGTGATAAAGGGAATCCTGTTCATTTCACCAAGGAGGAAGCACTTATCCTAAAACCTGGATATGTGATTCCTGAAGAGTGGATTCTATTGAGGGCTCCTAGGAAAAGGGATATATATGCAATGGCATTGGGTATCTCTAATCCTGAGATTGAGACTACATGTCTTTTGTCTCAAGCCTCTGAATCAGACTCTTTGCTTTGGCATAGAAAAATGGCACATCTTCATTTTCGAAAAATGAATTTCATCACCAAAAATGGGTTGGTGGAAGGTGTTCCATTAAAGAGATATGGTAGTGAGGATAAATGTGTTCCATGCAAAAAGGGCAAACAACACAAGATTAACCACAAGTCCAAGTCTCGAAATTCTACTGCCGGTCCTTTTGAACTTCTACACATGGACTTATTTGGTCCAGTAAGTGTGAGAAGTATCGGAGGAATGTTTTACTGTTTAGTTGTCACGGATGATTTTTCAAGATTTTCATTGGTGTTCTTTCTTACCTCTAAGGATGAGACATATCAAATACTTGTGCATTTCTTTGCAAAAGTGGAAAATGTCTACAACACTAGAATTAAGAAAATTCGTAGTGACAATGGAACAAAATTCAAGAATAGGATGATGGAGTTTTATTGCCTCAGCAAGGGCATTGAGCAACAATTTAGTGCTCCGTATCAACCTCAGCAAAATGGAGTTGCTGAGCGAAAGAATAGAACATTAATTGAAGCTGCTCGAACAATGTTGGCTGACTCTAAGCTTCCCACCTTATTCTGGGGTGAAGCTATAAACACTGCGTGTTATGTACTCAATAGGGTTCTCACGGTGAAACGGTTTAACAAAACGTGTTATGAGCTGTTACACAATAGAAAACCAAACTCGAGTCACTTGCAACCATTTGGTGTACCATGTACTTTCTTAAAGGTTCAGCCAAACTTAGCAAAGTTTGATGAAAAGGTAATTGAGGGGTACTTTCTCGGATATGTTCCAGGAACTTCAAATCGTCGTGTTTATAACAAAGTAACCGGTAAAGTTGACATTGCATACAATGTTGAGATTACAAGTTGCTCACCCGGCATTCATTCAGGTCCTGAGAAAATGTTCAATTATGAAGATATTTTCAATTCTCTTAATCCATCTATGATAGAGTTGCACAACTCAGATGATATTGTGGTGGTCCGTGATGATGATATCTTTGCATCACCATCCTACGGAGGACCTATATCTAATGTAATCTCTGAGGATAGAAGAGGACAACAGGATTCTGAACAAGAAGTTATCTCAAGAAGATCTGATGAACCAATGGGTACAGATACTTCAATTGAGAATACTTCTGGACATGTTGTGACGGAGGAGCATCCCTCAGTTCATATTGAGGAAGAGATTTCCACCAATTTGGGAGGAAATCTTGATGTTGATCGTGTCACACAAAAACACATTACGAAGGCTCATCCCGTAGAAAACATCTTGGGAGATCCTAACGTTGGTGTTAGAACTAGGAGCAGTCTTCAGGAAAGCACAAGTCTTTTTGCTAGCATCAAAGATACGGGTATACTGGAAACATGTAAGTATAGTTGCTTTATCTCTCAAGTAGAACCCAAGAATGTGCAAATGGCACTGAAGGAGCCATCTTGGGTGGATGTAATGCAAGAAGAATTAGACCAATTCAGAAAATTAAAGGTTTGGGAATTGGTAGACGTGCCTGCTGATATCAATCCTTTTGGAACAAGATGGGTGTTCAGATGCAAAAGGGATGATAAAGGGATTGTTACTAGGAACAAGGCTCGGCTAGTTGTTCAAGGATTTGCCCAACAAGATGGATTGGACTACACCGAAGTATTTGCACCAGTTGCCAGAATAGAAGCAATCAGGCTTTTTCTAGCATTTGCATCCTTTAAAGGTTTTAAGGTATACCAATTGGATGTAAAGAGTGCATTTCTCTACGGTAAGGTACAAGAATTGGTCTATGTGTCTCAGCCTCCTGGGTTTACTAATCCTGACTATCCTGATAGAGCATATAAATTGGATAAGGCTCTATATGGTCTTCATCAAGCACCCAGAGCCTGGTACGATACATTATCCACACATCTAGTGGAAAATGGGTTCGTAAGAGGTCAGATTGATAGCACATTGTTCACAAAATGGAAAGGTAATGATTTCTTACTGGTACAAGTTTACGTAGATGACATTATTTTTGGTGCATCGGATGAGAACATGTGCAAAGAGTTTGAAGAAATCATGAAAAGCAAATTTGAAATGAGCACAATGGGTGAAATGAATTTCTTTCTTGGTCTGCAAGTTGAGCAAAGAAAGGAAGGAATTTTCATTCATCAAACCAATTATGTTCATGACATACTTAAAAAATTTGGTATGGATGATGCTTCACCCATAGGGACTCCAATACAAGTAAATCACCTGTTGGGAGTTGTCAACAGTTCAGATCAAGATGTTGATCCAACATTATATCGGTCAATGATAGGATCTTTAATGTATCTTACTTCATCTAGACCAGATATCATGTTTGCTGTTTGCTTATGTGCTCGATTTCAATCCTGTCCGAAAGAGTCACACTTGAAAGGAGTAAAAAGAATTCTTCGGTATCTCAAAGGACAACCATCACTTGGTCTGTGGTATCCTAGTGGAGGAGAATTTGATTTGTATGCTTATACAGACTCTGATTATGGTGGATGTAATTTTGATAGAAAATCAACTTCGGGAGGATGTCAATTTTTAGGAGATAGATTAGTGTCATGGCAGTGCAAAAAGCAGACATCCGTTGCCAATTCTACATGTGAAGCAGAATATATGGCCGCTGGTAGCTGTTGCTCACAAGTATTATGGATTCAATAACAAATGCGTGACTACGGTATGAATTTCTCTAATACTCATATTAAAATTGACAATAAATCTGCTATTTCCATTACCAATAATCCTGTTAAGCATAGTAAAACGAAGCATATTGATATTAGATATCATTTTATTCGTGACTGTGCTGAAATGAAGTTAATCCATCTTGAAAAGGTGTTGTCTGATGATAACTTAGCTGATTTCTACACTAAGGCCTTTGATCGATCACGTTTTGAATTGCTAGTCCAGTTGACTGGGATGAGAAACCCTTAGTCTCTATCTCTCAAGAACCATTATTTTATTATTATTTTATTTTATTATTCTATTCAAAAAATGTAACACAAAAATATAATAAAGGGTTCTATTGCACGAGAGAAGCGATGTTATTTAGGGTAACTGGTTTCCAGAGGGAGTTAGCTGTGTTCTGTGTGAACACTGAATGAATGTGTATCATGATAAGGGTATAGTGTATGTAAAGACAAATTTGAGTGTGTTTAGTACACCTCAAATTAGGTCTTTCATGGAAATTGCACGAAAGATTAAGTGAAATACTTAAGGTTTCGGTCAAAATGGGTCAAACGGAGTCACTAAGTTGACGTATTTGACAGACATTTTGATTTGCAATTTATTTCAAATAATTGAATCAAAGATACTTAATGTGTGAGATAACAGGATAAAGGCTTTGAGTCTAATCTTAATTGGGAGACTCAGCCATTGTTTATCAGTAATATATCTGTTTAAGTATTCTCAAATTCAATTATTTACCATTGAGATGGATACATGTGTTGTATAGATCTCATGAGTTTGCTGATGTGGTCGCAGAATTATTTATCTTAATTGGATGTGTGTCAACCGCTAAGATAAAGGATCTCCAAAGTGTATGAAAATTGGGTCTATCCAGTCCGGAATGGAGAAAACTCAAGCTTAAATTGGAAGCAGAATATACTTACACGTCAACAACTCAGCTAAATTCAAACGGAGACGAAGATATAGATGGAGAGATTGTTTATCGTGGTATTCAATCTTATGTCTTTATTTTTGTTGTATTTGAATTTATACAACAGCATTGATTGTGTCCAATGTCTGTTAATGTCAAATACTTAACAATTGTGCTTTGTAAATTCATTAATTAGTGACATATCGGGTCTCGATTTAATGATCGTACTTTGTAAGTTGTTTGAGTTGTGACATTTCTTGAGAATTACTTTAATGAGAAAAATACGATAAATTATAATACAAAAAGTGTTTGTATTTGGCTTTATAGTGTTCTCTAAAGAATTCTTTTCGTTAATCGTACCAAGTTCAAGAAAAATTCTTTGTGAATTTTCAAAGTGTTAATCAAGTACGTGAAAGTTGACTTTTGGTAAGTCAAGGTTCACATGAATCGAAAAATAGGCCAAGTGAAATTTGCGTGTTTTATCCAAGTGGGCCAGATATACGAGTTGTGCCAATTTGGCTTGATTTGCGTGTTTCTGCCAAGTGGGATTACATTTGCGCGTTTCACTTACTGGGCCAGATATGCGTGTTCTGGCATATTGGGCCAGATATGCGTGTTTCTTCACAGTGATAGGGTTTTGCGTGTTGTGGTGGGTATAAAAAGAAGAAAAATACGCATTTAATGATAAATTTTAAATCATTTGCGTGTTCTTCATAAAACCCTCCATATTTGCGTGTTCCCTGTCCGAGCACTGTTCACCCATTTTCGATTCACACTACTTGATCCATACGTGTTTTAGACACAAGAAACACAATCATTTAACACTTATTGAACAAGGTATATGATTAACAAGATTTCTAGATCCATATTTAGTGTTAAATGGTCAAAAATTTGGGATTTTATTTTCGATTATAAAATTACTAAATGGGACTATAAACACATTTTGGATGGAGAAATGGAACTTAAAAACTGATAAATCGGACATATAGGATGCTATTCGTACCAGATTTAGGAGTTTTAAGGTTCAAATCAACTGGTTAAGGTTTGTGGGTGACGATCTGCATATGCGAGTTCTTGAGGAATATGCGTGTTCTTCGAACCCAGATGCACATCTTCAAACTTTCCAGATTTTGCGTGTTTGTGATGACGTCATCATACAGAACACGCATATGACCAGTTTTGCGTGTTCTTATGTCAAATACACCATTATGCGTGTTGTGGCATATGCGTGTTTCATGACTTAAAATTTTTAAAATGGAAAAATTTTAGAAAGTAAAATATGAAACTAAAACACACATTGACTAGTCAGACCTGACACCATATGTGTGTAGTGTCACCATATGTGTGTGTATAAGGAATTCATTTGTTCTAGGACTTCGGTAAATTTTCAAAAAGGGAAAATTTTCAAATGAGTCAAATTAGAAAGTGTGAATTGCCTTATAATATTGAACTTTAAAATTTAAATGAAACAAATGGTTTTAATTAAATTTAGTAGAGTTCAATGTGTCGTTTATTAAAACTTAGGGTTTTGGAAGGTTATGAAACAAATGGTTTCGCGACTTTGGAAAACCTTGGAAGTTTTAATTTCGACGTGTTGATTCGATAAAATTGGTGACGTTTTGGAGGATTATGAAACAAATGGTTTCGCTATCCTAGAAAATGTTAAGAATTATATCGTTCAACTTATTTGTCGATAGTTGAAGTTAATAACATTCTCCAAACCAATGAAACTATGAGTTTCAAGGGTTCTTGAAAATGTTAAGAGCTTTAAAGTTCGACTTTCATTGTTGTTGCTAACCTTTTGTTTGGTTGTTGTTTGTATCTTTGTACAGATGGCTGAGAGACACTTTCACAGAACTCATAACTACTTGATTAATTTGGATGTGAATCAGCCTAATGCTGAGAGATTCGTCAGGATTCTTGAGTTTCTGCAGCAATCAAGAATCAGACATATTCTCACGGGTGACCCAGTTATCTATCTGACTTTCTTAAGTCAATTCTGGGAATCTGCAAGGTTGTTACCCGGTGCTATCCCAAGTATTGAAGCGAGGGTGAACAATCAGACCTTCCAGTTCACTGCCTCTGACTTGATTGGTATTCTTGACTTGGGAACTGAAGACCAAGAGGGAGGAGTGAATGGTCCAACTGCATACCCCCAAGCACTTAGATTGGGAGCGATCCGAAGGATGGTGTAAGTGCACGTCTATGTCAATAGCAGTCTAGATTGTTTGGGCTTATATTGTAATATGTCTTTGTATTGTGATTGTCATTAATGAACTTGATATTATGCATAGAATACTAGATTAAGTTTAAGTATTAAATGTGTAATTAATCTGCTAAGTATGAATTGCGGGCTCGTAATTGCAGAGTCAATTACGAGGGAAGCATATAGGAATACGACCCCGTATTTGCAGGGTCAAATACGAGGCCAATCAAGAATGCGACCTCGCATTTATGACGGGCTGGGCTTGGATTTGCGAGGCTAACTCACTGAAAGTCCATTCGGGTGTTTTTCTATAAATACCGAACCCTAACAGAGTTTAGGGTTGAACATTTGTCGAATTATCAAGCTAGTATAGCGGGTTAATAGGTCAAAGGATGTTCCGCTAGCCCGAAGAATATCTGCGAGGCAGCAGGTGATCTAGGGGCTTCGTTGTGAATCACCAAGTTATAGAGAGGGATTCCGCACCTCTTGATAACTGGAGCAGGCTATTAACGATCCGTACCAGGGGACTTACAAGTGGTATCAGAGCCTCTTGGTTTAATACCGGAAGGTTATAGCTTGTGGTGATAGACAACGTTTGATTTAGGGTCGTTTAGACGTGATTCTTTCACGAGTTTACGACCGGAAATCTTGTTCGTGGTATATCTTGGTATTTGCAGCCGTCGAAAGTGTGTTATTGGCTTTTAGGGTTCGAATTCAAGAGAATTAAGGGTTTCAGCATCGTTTGCAACCTCGTGGGCTCGTATTACCTCATCCAGCTCGTATTACGACCTGGGTAGCTAATTACGACCTCGCCAGTTCAATTGCGACCTCGTATTTCGTTTGCGACCTCGTGAGCTCAATTACGACCTCACAGTTCAATTACGACCTCGAGTTCTAATTGCGACCTCGTATTTCTTTGACCTCGTGAACTTTGCGACCTCGTTTATTTTAAACAGTTCGTGAACTTTGCTAGCTCAGGAAAAATGACGTCTCAGTTACCTGCAAACTATCAAGCTTTGCTGAATCAATGATTCTGATGGATCATGAAACCGGAAAGGCCAATTCACCACCAAAGTTGATAAGCCTAGACAGATACTTCAATTGGAAGGGCAGATTCGAGTCATACTGCAGACTGATGGATGTGAGGATGTGGATATGTATTACAAATGGTTATACTCCTCCTACAGTACCAGGTGACACTCCGGGTTCGAGCAGTGCTAGGCTAGCTTCATATGAACAAATGGATGTTGATAAAAAGAAAGACTATGAAGCTGAAAGCAAGGCATTAGGATCTCTTCGAATGGCTCTCCAAGGGGAAGTTCTACATCTGTTTGAAAAGTATAATACAACTAAAGGCTTATGGGATGCACTCAAAGAGCATTGTGAAGGTGACGATGATCTCAAGAAGAGTAGGAAAGACTTGTTGAAGAAGCAGTATTATGTATTTACTAGCTTCAAAGATGAATCTCTTGATGAGACGCTGGTTCGTTACAGTCATTTGCTGGTTGAGCTTGCCTACTTTGGGTATAATCCTGATCCAGAAGATGTCATCGAGAAGTTGTTGGAGGCACTTCCAATCAAATGGGAAGGTTTTGTCACTTCTATCCAACAAAATCCCGAATTCAGTAAATGGACTCTGGAACAGATTATTCGAAAGCTGAGAAGTCAGGATATGAAACGAAAATCGAAGGAAGCAGGTAGCAGTGATTTTCTTCAGCGGCCTGAACTCTATCATAGCAAGTCAAGCGTTCCTTCTGGAAAATCTTCAAGTGAAGGGATCACTGCCTTCTACAGTGGAGATGATGAAAAGTTGAAAATGACGATGGATTCTGACAACAACTTGTTGTATGTAACGTCTCCGGAATCAGCTATGGTTGTCCATAATGGGAATCAGAAGAGTAGTTCTCCAAGCTCGGGTTACACAGGGATGCCGATGAGCATAAGATGTGATGAGGGACATTTGGGCATGCTCGCTTCATTTGTGTCTGCTCATGAGAAGTTAATTGAAGGAAAACTGACTGATCCTGATCTGGTTAGGGAGGATTACAAGCAAGTTGATCCAGATGACCTGGAAGAAATGGACCTGAACTGGCAATTGGCTATGTTAACATTGAGAGTTCAGCGATTCACTGATAGAACCAGAAGGAAGGTCATAGACGGCAAGGTAGGGTTTGATAAAACCAAGGTGAAGTGTTTCAACTGTGATGGTTTTGGACATTTTGCTCGTGAATGTCAGAGGCCAAGACGGGACAACAATTCAGCTACAGGTCGTCAGAACTTCAATCAGGGTGGTTCTATTGCAGGTCAGAATTCAGGGCGTCTATATGCTAATACTGGGAACAGAAGCTCAGGAGAAACTGATAACTCGAGAGCTTTGGTTGTTCAAAATGATGGTACATACAATTGGGGTTCAACTAGTGCCGATGATCAGAATCATGCATTCATGGCAGAAATTCAAGACTTTGATGAAGGGATTAACGATCTTGTTGATAATTCATTCGACTATACATTGTATGCCAGCACGGATGATCATGATAGTTTTCATCAGAAGGTAGAAAACGAACCTGTATCATCAGAACCAGTAAGAGCTGAGAACAAGGATGTCGGTGAAGCTGAGACAGGCTTCATGGCACATCTGGAAGTGATTGAACAAAAGGAACCACTAAGGAGAATCAATGAGATATGGTTTATCGATAGTGGTTGTTTGATGTGCTAAATCGAGTTTAAAAATTAAAACTAGAAATACCTTGAAACTCACTACTACACACTATCGGGCAGTGGACCCGATCGTATGCAATATAGTTAAAAAGTAAGTCCAGGTTCGTTCATGGGGATTGGTTTGAATCAATTGTCTAATAAAGTAGTTTGGAAAACAGGGTGGAACGCTTTGAATCTCTCTTTGACAATTAAATTAAATTAACTTAAAAGACAAACGCGTAAGAGTAAAGGTAAAGCTGCAAACAATAATGGTAAAGATCATCCACCTTGACTACGCTAGACTTCAAACGTGATTGCATTCAATTAAGACCAAATTCATTTAGAGTTGACAAGATAATCGTGAAAGGACAAAATGCTCGCGTGGTACCACCAACCGCTCACAAAACACCCAAACACCTAAGTTGCTAGTTTAATTACCCAAGCCGGTACCACCAATGCCTAGACAACCTTACCAACAATTAGTTTGTTTGATTATCACATTACCAATTGTGCCTATGTGAATTAAAACGTGGTACCACCAACCGTTCCTAAACACGTTGACAAAATTATTCCTTTTATTAGAATGACATTCACTATCATACCATGAACTAGTGATAATTGCTCATAGACAAGCAACCGTTTGAAAATCACACATGTATCCAACTAGTACCACTAACGAAGAACACACATGCCACCAATATCATAATAATAAATATAAAGGAATTAAATCATCAAGATCGCGACACAACGATAATTGGAATCAACTCTTTGAATTAAAACATATAGCAATCACATCATCCGTCTAGTTTCATCAAGGTGGGTGATTAAAAGACTAGCCACTCATGATTAAATTGAAATAACAATCAAAATAAAGGAAGAACATGATGTACCAATTGTTTGAGAAATGGAAATTGCAAGACAATAAAATAGATACGATCTAAGTGGGTGCACGTGAATCTTCAATGAATCGGAAGATGTTGGATTCTTGAATTGATCCTTGAAGGTGCAGCTCTTAGAAAGAAAAACCTTGATAATTTGGGAATTAGGTTTTGTAAACTATTTATACCTCTTCCTTCTGATGCAATTGATCGGTCAAAACCTTGCAGCCCCGCACTCTTACTGCGGCGCAGTGGGCGAGTGATGCCCCCACTGCGGCGCAGTGCTTTTATACTGCCCATTTGTGCTTGTTGTCAAGGCTGACTGCGGCGCAGTGGGCAAATGCACGTCCCACTGCGTCGCAGTGCTTATACACTGGTTGAATCCACGCATTTCAATCCTCTGACTGCGGCGCAGTGGCTAGGTGTGGTTGTCACTGCGTCGCAGTATAAAAGTACTAGTCTCAAGGCTCTTTTTCCACTAGCTGACTGCGATGCAGTGGGCCTGTTCTCCACCACTGCGTCGCAGTACAAAAGTACTGGACTGGAGTTGCCTATCAACATAGATGACTGCGGCGCAGTGGACTTGTTCACCACCACTGCGTCGCAGTACAAAAGTACTGAACCGAAGGCTTCACATCAACTTATGAAAACTTGCATATTTTTTTCTATCTCTTTTCATCTTAACAACTCTCGAACTCTCCAATCAACTCCATGACCTCAAAATTACTCGAAATTGCACCAAACGGACACGTCTCCTGTTTCGAACCTGAAACCACTAACAAAACCCATAAACGCGCCAAATGCCAGCAAAATCGACTAAAAACATATAATAAAAAGGCCAATAACGATGTGGGCGATGGGTATAAATTGGTCACATCAAATCCCCCCACACTTGAGCATTGCTTGTCCTCAAGCAAATCCCATGTTTAAAGAAAAAGTAATCCTTGGCAATGAAGCTAAATAAACAATTACGAGTATCAAAAAGAAGCAACACCAAGTATGTCAAGACAAAGAAGTTGGGTGAAGCAGTTTTAATCTTAAATGAAAACCCGAAACGTTTGACAATATCTGAACAATCCACAAGCCTCAATAACACGACTAAGCACAAGTGAAACAAATGAACCTATCAATATCATTCTACTCCAACGAACTTACTTTTGGGGTTGAATATATCAAGAATCACTCTTAGCACAGTCGTGATGCATATCTTACCATAGGCTTGAACAAGGATCATAGCTCCACCGACATGGCGTAAGCACCAAGTACATCATCAAAATAGGCATATAGGACGGTTATATAGTTAGGCTAAGGTATATATAGTGGATATTTACAATGAGTAAGGTAGTGTAGGTTAGAAATGAAAGGAATCAATCAAAAGTATAAGGTAAGTATGAAATATGTACAAAATAGTCTAATCAAAACCCGTACCATTGATTGCCAACAACCCATAAATTGCATTCCGCTAAATCACCTCAAAAATACCAAGCAAACTCGACACCATCATGGTGTATCAACTTCAAACAACTTAAAATCAACCAAGCCCTCCATTCTTAACGATACAACACCACTCTAGACATATAAAAATGAGAAGTACCCACTAGTAGCCCAAGTTCTTTTCTTCTTTTTTTTTCCCTTTTTTTATTTTTTTTTCTGTTTTTCAATTTTTCACTTTTTCCTTTTTTTTTTTCTGAACCATTTTTACTCTACTAGCAGGCACCCTCTTACAGTGATGAACAATGTCTATAAACACAATATGATCAATTTTGAACATTCCAAAACAAGCTCCAAAACATAAACCAATCTACGTCTTCCCCAAGTCAAAGCATAATCCAATCAATCAACCACCAATACTCTCACAAACCGTGCAAACCAACCAACAGCAATCAAAGGCCCCCCAGATTAGACTATCGGTATGGTAAGGTATAATTTACGTATTTAAGTGGATATAAACAATGGAAAAGGCTAAGTTAAAAGGATGTATAAGAAAGGTTTACAAAGAAAGAAAAGATGTATATGTAAGTGAGTATACGTATAGTAGGGGTATGAATATACAAAAGGAAAAGTGAAAATAAAGAAAGAAAGAAAAGATGTATATGTAAGTGAGTATACGTATAGTAGGGGTATGAATATACAAAAGGAAAAGTGAAAATAAAGAAAGAAAGAAAAGAATGGGTCAAACCTATATGCCCATTCGTCATCCGATGTACTTTTATCACAAAAGTGATCTCACTGCGGTCTCGTCACGATCACAAGGCCAAGTTCTAGCTCAACATATCACCGGCACACTCAAATCAAAGAAAAGAACCGGGAAATGGAATAAATTAACCTCAAATTCGCACATCTTAGTGCAGAGTTCGAAATGGAACCCTTACTCCCGAATAAATCCAAGAGCCTAAGAGAGGGACAAATTACAAGGTAATCAAACCAAAACCGCAAACACCAAGCATAACTAAATATGAACAATGAATCTCACAACTTTAGATGTTTGGGAAATTTGAGAATGCAAGTAATGTTATCAATCCACAAGGATAAGCCCAATAACCGTTCAGAACACATTTCGCCGATTAAAATTTTGCCAAGGAAAAATTTGTAGTAAAATTGCTCATTAAATGATTATGAATTAAGTGACAAAAGCAATTTACCACAAGGACAAGCTCAACTCAAATTTCAAAACCATATCAACTTCTATCATCCTACCAAATCGAAACAACCAATTCTCAAACATGCACATCATAGTTCAGAGTTCAAGGTAGAACCCTTACTCTTGGATAAACCCAAAAGCCTACGAGAGGGACACATCCACAAGAACGGCTAAAATCTCAATGGCAAAACAACAAAAGAGATAAACCCGGTAGCTTAAACCTATTTGCCACCCCCCCACACTTAAGATGGACAATGCCCTCAATGTCCATATTCGGTCAAACAAAGGTAAATAGGGGTAAGCAACATAGAAAAATCAGAACACATACCGGAGTAAGGACACATCCCGTTTCGATAGTGGTTGTTTGATGTGCTAAATCGAGTTTAAAAATTAAAACTAGAAATACCTTGAAACTCACTACTACACACTATCGGGCAGTGGACCCGATCGTATGCAATATAGTTAAAAAGTAAGTCCAGGTTCGTTCACGGGGATTGGTTTGAATCAATTGTCTAATAAAGTAGTTTGGAAAATAGGGTGGAACGCTTTGAATCTCTCTTTGACAATTAAATTAAATTAACTTAAAAGACAAACGCGTAAGAGTAAAGGTAAAGCTGCAAACAATAATGGTAAAGATCATCCACCTTGACTACGCTAGACTTCAAACGTGATTGCATTCAATTAAGACCAAATTCATTTAGAGTTGACAAGATAATCGTGAAAGGACAAAATGCTTGCGTGGTACCACCAACCGTTTCTAAACACGTTGACAAAATTATTCCTTTTATTAGAATGACATTCACTATCATACCATGAACTAGTGATAATTGCTCATAGACAAGCAACCGTTTGAAAATCACACATGTATCCAACTAGTACCACTAACGAAGAACACACATGCCACCAATATCATAATAATAAATATAAAGGAATTAAATCATCAAGATCGCGACACAACGATAATTGGAATCAACTCTTTGAATTAAAACATATAGCAATCACATCATCCGTCTAGTTTCATCAAGGTGGGTGATTAAAAGACTAGCCACTCATGATTAAATTGAAATAACAATCAAAATAAAGGAAGAACATGATGTACCAATTGTTTGAGAAATGGAAATTGCAAGACAATAAAATAGATACGATCTAAGTGGGTGCACGTGAATCTTCAATGAATCGGAAGATGTTGGATTCTTGAATTGATCCTTGAAGGTGCAGCTCTTCAAAAGAAAAACCTTGATAATTTGGGAATTAGGTTTTGTAAACTATTTATACCTCTTCCTTCTGATGCAATTGATCGGTCAAAACCTTGCAGCCCCGCACTCTTACTGCGGCGCAGTGGGCAAATGCACATCCCACTGCGTCGCAGTGCTTATACACTGGTTGAATCCACGCTTTTCAATCCACTGACTGCGGCGCAGTGGACTTGTTCACCACCACTGCGTCGCAGTATAAAAGTACTGGTCTCGATGCTCTTTTTCCACTAGCTGACTGCGGCGCAGTGGACTTGTTCACCACCACTGCGTCGCAGTATAAAAGTACTGGTCTCGATGCTCTTTTTCCACTAGCTGACTGCGGCGCAGTGGACTTGTTCACCACCACTGCGTCGCAGTATAAAAGTACTGGTCTCGATGCTCTTTTTCCACTAGCTGACTGCGGCGCAGTGGGCCTGTTCTCCACCACTGCGTCGCAGTACAAAAGTACTGGATTGGAGTTGCCTATCAACATAGATGACTGCGGCGCAGTGGACTTGTTCACCACCACTGCGTCGCAGTACAAAAGTACTGAACCGAAGGCTTCACATCAACTTATGAAAACTTGCATATTTTTTTCTATCTCTTTTCATCTTAACAACTCTCGAACTCTCCAATCAACTCCATGACCTCAAAATTACTCGAAATTGCACCAAACGGACACGTCTCCTGTTTCGAACCTGAAACCACTAACAAAACCCATAAACGCGCCAAATGCCAGCAAAATCGACTAAAAACATATAATAAAAAGGCCAATAACGATGTGGGCGATGGGTATAAATTGGTCACATCATTGTTCAAGACATATGACAAGTGACAAGAGACTTTTGACAGAATTTACACCTGTTAAAGGTTCTTATGTTAGTTCTGCTGGTTCCAAGGGTGAAGACATTTCTGCTGTTGGAAATGCTGTTAATGTTAAAACCGAGATAAAGGAAAATGAAGTAAAGATTAAGATACCTGATAATCTGAGTATAGAAGGGCTTGTAAATTTTGTAGCCAATCTTGAAGCTTCAGAGCAACAGGTAAGTTTCTCTTTACAATCCTTCATTTCTGTATGCAAATATTGCATAAGGCTGTCTAGCAAGGTTACTGCTCTTGAAAGGGAAACTGAAGTTACAAAGATTTGTTTAAATAAAATTGTTGACCTTTCTGAGCAAACCTTAAAAAGATAGTCAATTCTTGGTTCTAGTAATACTGATAAAGGAAATAACTCTGAAAATCAACCCAAACTAGACTCTATTCAAGTTATTTATTTCACAATTGTGCTTGTTTATCAAGGCTGACTGTGGTGCAGTGGGCAAATGCACATCCCACTGCGTCGCAGTACAAAAGTACTGGATTGGAGTTGCCTATCAACATAGATGACTGCGGCGCAGTGGACTTGTTCACCACCACTGCGTCGCAGTACAAAAGTACTGGACTGGAGTTGCCTATCAACATAGATGACTGCGGCGCAGTGGACTTGTTCACCACCACTGCGTCGCAGTACAAAAGTACTGAACCGAAGGCTTCACATCAACTTATGAAAACTTGCATATTTTTTTCTATCTCTTTTCATCTTAACAACTCTCGAACTCTCCAATCAACTCCATGACCTCAAAATTACTCGAAATTGCACCAAACGGACACGTCTCCTGTTTCGAACCTGAAACCACTAACAAAACCCATAAACGCGCCAAATGCCAGCAAAATCGACTAAAAACATATAATAAAAAGGCCAATAACGATGTGGGCGATGGGTATAAATTGGTCACATCATTGTTCAAGACATATGACAAGTGACAAGAGACTTTTGACAGAATTTACACCTGTTAAAGGTTCTTATGTTAGTTCTGCTGGTTCCAAGGGTGAAGACATTTCTGCTGTTGGAAATGCTGTTAATGTTAAAACCGAGATAAAGGAAAATGAAGTAAAGATTAAGATACCTGATAATCTGAGTATAGAAGGGCTTGTAAATTTTGTAGCCAATCTTGAAGCTTCAGAGCAACAGGTAAGTTTCTCTTTACAATCCTTCATTTCTGTATGCAAATATTGCATAAGGCTGTCTAGCAAGGTTACTGCTCTTGAAAGGGAAACTGAAGTTACAAAGATTTGTTTAAATAAAATTGTTGACCTTTCTGAGCAAACCTTAAAAAGATAGTCAATTCTTGGTTCTAGTAATACTGATAAAGGAAATAACTCTGAAAATCAACCCAAACTAGACTCTATTCAAGTTATTTATTTCACAATTTTTGGCTGTGATAATATATACTCAGAAATAGATGTAATTGGTACGGGTGTTTTGCCTAAGTCTAGGATTAACAAGATTTGGTTTGTAGATGAACAGGTTTCTGATCAAAATAGATATGTCGTTTCATTTGAACGTATTTATAGTCGAAAAGAAGCTTTTGAGAAACTTGATAAGCTTGCTATGTCCAATCCTGAGTCATTATATCCACAACATAGTTCTAAGATAATATATTCTCCTCTAAAAGGATATTGGACTGATCTTACTCTGGATGTGAATGACAAACCTAAGATAGTAAGGGCATGGTTGCCTACTGATGGATATAGGACAAATATGGTTTCAGATGAAGAAAGCGATAGACCCAGAGCCAGTAAGGCTAGGGGTCCTTTGAGAAACTAATTGGTTTGTGAATGTGCAGGAGCTGCTAAGGAAAACCACAGGTTTATGGTTTGTCAATAGCGGAAGCTCCAGGCACATTATGGAAGACAAGGGTCTATTGACGGAGTTTACTCCTGTCAAAGGATCATATGTCTGTTTTGTAGATTCCAAAGGCGGAAAAAATTTCCGGGATTGGAAGAGTTGTAAAAGGAAGTGTTTTAATTGATAAGGTTAATTTTGTTGAAAAACAGGATCAAGACCTTTTACCAGGTGTACAGATGTCTAAGAAGGATTTAGAGAAGGAAAAAGTCTATCTTACGCATTATACATTAAAGAGTAGTGATCGAGTTTTTACCTAGAGAGAATTTTCAAAAGAGTGTTTTCCTCGGGTTTTGATTGACAAAGTTTGGAGTGTTGAAGTTAGCCAAGAGGATCACACTCGTGTTCATTCAAAGGTTGTGCCTCTTGTGTTAACTCCTGAACAAGAAGAAATATGCAGGTCTCATAAACAAGCTGTGAAGGACTTTGAAGATCGGTTAGATGGAAGAAAAAGGAAAATCCATGAAACTCATGATCATTGTTCCAAGAAGACTTGTTCTATGTAGTTTATTTTCTTTATTTGTGTATTAGACAGATTACTGTAGAAGATCATGTCTAAATGATGATCTATAGTAAAGTGTTTTGAATTGATCTTTACCTTATTGATTAATGATATAATGTCAGTTCCAGAAGTTTACTAGTTGGTTCACAGGGATGAAAGAATTGGTGTTCTTGAGGAAATAGACATAAGTGGATGTCAGTCTTCGGGAAGAGTTTGGAATACATGACAGCAAGTGAATGCTTGTTCACAGGCTGATCTAATTAAGGTTAGTATTTCCATTGTACTTTCATAAAGATAGACAATATATTCACTATATCCATTACCAATATTCCTGTTAAGCACAGTAGGACTAAGCACATAGACATAAGTGGATGTCAGTCTTCGGGAAGAGTTTGGAATACATGACAGCAAGTGAATGCTTGTTCACAGGCTGATCTAATTAAGGTTAGTATTTCCATTGTACTTTCATAAAGATAGACAATATATTCACTATATCCATTACCAATATTCCTGTTAAGCACAGTAGGACTAAGCACATAGACATAAGGTTTCATTTTATACGTGATTGTGCTGAAAAGAAATTAATAGTCCTAGAAAAAGTGTCGAGTGACTTTAATTTAGCTGATCTGTTCACTAAGGCTTTCGACCGAACTCGTTTCGAGTTGCTAGTCCAATTGATTGGAATGAGAAATCTATAGTGACAGTGTCTCTCAACAGGAACTTTGTAAAATGTGTCAGTGTTTGTGTCGTTATGTATGTGTGTGTGTCAAATAGTGTCAGAAAAACAAAATAAAAATGAGAAAAACCAGAAAAGAAAAAGAAAATAATAAATAGAGTAAGGTCACTGCATTAAGACGATTATACATGACGATACTTTAGCTTTTAAGCCTACTTAATTGTACTTTAAAATGTCCAGTTCAGTGATACCAATCATATGATGTATCAATAGGCACAAAGTACCAAGGTTTCCTTATAATCTGAACTTAAATGTATACAATGTTCTTATGGGAAACATATTCAGATATATGGCTAAGAATGCCTGCTTTTCAAATGATTAGATCTGGTCCTTAAATCTTACGAAAGATCTAGCATTGTAATTATGTATATTTGGTTTTTATATAGAAGGTCTCGGGTACATACATGTGTGTGTATTGCTTGTCGGATGTATATTTGTGACAAGATATGTAAATATCTATTAATCTTTTGAAAATTATGGAGCTAATGTGGCCTTTGAGATTCGGAAAAGTAAGTCCTTGGGGTGTCTTTGTATACCTAGCCTACCTAAAGCTTCCAACTTGGGATAGGTTGTCAGAAAGTTCGCTACATGGGTCTCATCGAAAGTCACGGGTTTCCATAAGCGCTTTAAAATGATGTCACAAATATGCAAGTACTTAACATTATGCAATGTTGGGTATATTTCCGTACGTGAGTCAAGTTTTGTCGCTTTGCGTGTGAGGAATCACTGACCTGTCACCGCTGACTTGATTCTTAAAGGCCGTCTCCCTGTAGTTACCAAATATCTTAATCTTAGTGCTTGTGTCGATTGTGAGAGTATATCTGAATGTGGGTCACTTAAGTTCGCAAACTTGATTAAGTGGCATATTAGGTTACTCGGGTTACATGGTGACTGTCCTTGGCCAGGGTATGTCGAAAGTGTCACAAACCAAAAGGAAACTGGAAGTACCAAGTGTTTAAGAGGACAAACATATTGGTAATCGTCTTTGGATCACTGTTCATAACTAATAATAAGAGAATTATTTCTCGCTTGTAGCCTTATGTAACATGCTAATCTGATCTAATCAGCAGTAACTTTAGCTCTTGTAACTATGTTATTCGTTTATGTTCAGTGTGTGTGCGTGTGTTATGTTTTTCGTAAAGTGTGTAATTTTTATTTATTGTTGTTGTTGTAAAAATTAAAAGTTCCTATTGCACGAGAGACAGAGTCAGAATAGAATCTAGTTTCCAAGAGGACTCAACTACGTTCTATGAACACTGAATAAACGAGTAGGGTAGTTAAGCGATAGTGTTGTGATCAAAAGCTAAAAGAAAGTTTGTCATAGTTAACTGAATATGAGTTTAAGGAAAAGAACACAGAGTTGTTAATTTCAATAAACAAATATTAAGTTAATATGAGTTTCTTAGAAAGAAGATTTTCTTAAGAATGAGCACTGAGCTGTTCATCGTTTTGATTATTATCTTTGAAAGAAATGTTTTTGATCTTTATAAAGAAGATTTTCAAAGAATGAACACAGAGATGATTCATAGTTTGAGATTTAATCTTTGAAAAGATTTTTATTAAGACAAAAAGATTTGGAACAGAGATTCCAAATGATTTTGATTATATGTGTACAAGTGTTGAAAGTGCTTAACGGTGAATTATCAGACCTAAAGTGACTTAGGTTAATAATAGATTGTTAAGTATATTCATGTTATCTTGCTATTTTAATTCATTTCTTCAGATTGTATGTTATTACTTTGAGAAGATATGATTATGTTTGTTGAGATGTGCAGGACAAAGGACAAATGTTTTATTTTGTAGGGTGTCAAGCAAGATCTCACAATGAAAGCAAGACGGACAAGTGCACCGAGTTGTACAAGTCATTTTATGCATAACAAAGATAAATACTAGTATGATGAGACAATCATAGAGGTATTTATAATTGTTACTTTGTTCAACCATGATGATAAATACTGGTATGATAAGGTAATCATAAGAGTAGTACATATGGTTTGTAATTTTTGCCAAGGATCTTAAAATAGGATGAAACATGAAGATTTGAAGTTTGGTTGCGTTCGAAAAATTTTAGGTCAATTTTCATCCGTTGTCAATGCGGATTTGGCGAAAAATTTTAGGAATCATCAAAGTTTTCTTATGGTCATGTTATCCAAAGTTTACATGAAATTCAAAGTTTCATGAGAACATATTTTGAAGGCAAAAATTATGATTTCTTCATGCAAAAGTATAAATAAATGTAAAACCTAATTACTTATGGTTTCAGTTAGATGTCTTTACAGTGTTAAAGCCAAGTAACTTAAGAAACGAAATTATATATATGTTTGCATGTTAGATAAATGGAAGACCTTAGAATAGGTTATCCTTAGAACTATAAAACAGGGTTTTTAAGGTTCTTGATTTTTATAACAATAGAATGATAAGACAGAGTTCTTAAGATTCTAGATTTTGATAAGATTGACGGATAAACAATGAGTTTATAGGTCAATGAGTTTTTAAACCTTATAATCAAGACCTGGTTTAGTTGTTAAACAATAAGACAGGGATCTTAAGGTTTGTCAATGTTTTGTGATTAATGTAGTTCTAGACTAAGATAATGTCATATGGATTTCTATGACTTATAATAGTAAAGTATAACAAAATTTGGATAAGAAAATGAAAAATGTAGTTCTAGATTAAGTCATTGCTATGAATAGTGATGAAATAATGAAGAATAACATTTTTATTATTTTTGTATCTTTGTTTGTATTTTTGAGCTTGGTTGTGCAGGTATTAGCACAAGGAAGCACAATGATACATGTCTCCATTTCTTCAAGACATTGAGACTTCAAGAGACAAAGAATTGCTTTGGAAACAGTGTTCCATGTTCCTGAAGTTTGAGCTTCAAGTTTCAAAGTTTCTGGTTTTCATGGAAGTCAACTAGTTCAGGATTGATTGTTGGAAATTTTACCTCTCTATTACATGCCGGTTAGGCAAGGCGAGCAGGGACTCGAGATATGCTTAATTCGGAGGGATTTATTGTTGAGGGGGAGAACTACAACAAGCTTTGGTGCATTAGTTGATTTTTATGACGATACAGAGAGTTTGAAGTTTGCTGATCAAATCTGAAGTTTCAGAGGATCAAGTTTCGGGTATGGCAATTAATTTGTTGTCTCGAAATTTTTGTTTTTCAGTGTGTTTGCAGAAAATTCAATCTAAAGGAAGGAATTTTGGGCAAAAGACTGAAGCTTTTAAGACAATGCTAAGGATATCAGGTTTTAATTGTTTTTGTTAGGCAGTTTTAACAAGATATTAATAGATGTGTCTCTTTAAGTTGAAGATCTTAGATATAGAAATCTTGATTTGAATATAAAAGATTATCAACTGTATGAGAATCCTTAGACATAGACTTAGCATGAATGTAGAAGTGGTTAAGTTAAACCTTAGATATAGATTTAATGTGAATGTAGAAAGTTAAGAAATCTTTGACATAGACATAATGGAATTTCACAAGTGGTTAAGTACAATCCTTAGATATAGATTTTGTGAATGTAGAAGATTAACAAATCTTTGACATAGACATAATGGAATTTCACAAGTGGTTAAGTACAATCCTTAGATATAGATTTAATGTGAATGTAGAAATTAACAATCTTTGACATAGACATAATGGAATTTCACAAGTGGTTAAGTAAACCTTAGATATAGATTTTGTGAATGTAGAAATTAACAAATCTTTGACATAGACATAATGGAATTTCACAAGTGGTTAAGTACAATCCTTAGATATAGATTTAATGTGAATGTAGAAATTAACAATCTTTGACATAGACATAATGGAATTTCACAAGTGGTTAAGTACAATCCTTAGATATAGATTTTGTGAATGTAGAAATTAACAAATCTTTGACATAGACATAATGGAATTTCACAAGTGGTTAAGTACAATCCTTAGATATAGAAATCTTGATTTGAATATAAAAGATTATCAACTGTATGAGAATCCTTAGACATAGACTTAGCATGAATGTAGAAGGTTAAAGAAAACCTTAGCATCGATATTAAGTGAATGAGAAAGGATTTACATTGTTAGATAACTTAGTGGACTTAGACATTTTGTAAATGTAGAAGATTATGACAATCTTTGACATAGACATAATGGAATTTCACAAGTGGTTAAGTACAATCCTTAGATATAGACAGTTTGTAAATGTAGAAGATTAGTTAAAATCTTAGACATAGACATACTGTGAATATAAAAGGTTAAGTTAAACCTTAGATATAGATTTAATGTGAATGTAGAAAGTTAAGAAAGATTTTTGACATAGACATTAAATGAATATAAAAGGCATTAACATAAAAGGCCTTAGACATAGGAATTTGACATTCTAATGTGAAAGGCTATTTATTGTGTTTTATTACCTTAGACATAGATATATCGTTTGAATTTGAAAGGTTTTGATATGTAAACCTTAGAAATAGAAACGATAATATGAATGTGAAAGGTATGTATAATATTGTATGTCAATTGCTTTGGTCATAAAATCATAGTTATGTATCCCAGTCAAGAATTGAGGGGGAGTACATAAGAATGATTTTTGATTTGTTTATTTGATCATAGTTATGTATCCCAGTCAAGAATTGAGGGGGAGTACATAAGAATGATTGTGGTTATGTTGATTGATCATAGTTATACCTACTAGTCATAAAATTGAGGGGGAGGTATAAGAATGACGAATCAATTTTATAACTTTTTATGTATTGAATGGTACAGATAAGTTTATAAGTGGTTTGTAAGTTATACAGGGTTATAAGTACAAATCATTACAAGTGGTACTGATCGGGGATCAAGTTTTGGAAAGATTGATCGTGGAAAAGTTAAAGAATTTCTGTAAGTTTATTAACTTTTCAGGTTTAAGATGGAGATCAGGGAAAAGATGAAAATTTGATGTCTACAGGTTTGGTCATTTTAATTTTCATATTTCCAGGAAGTTCGTTGATCAATTATTCAGAAACTTTGACGAAAATTTGAAGTTTAAAGTGTGCAGGTTTTTACGACCTCGTAATTAGCAAGAGGCAGAATACGACCTCGTAATTGGTCGATTGGGCCTTGTGCAGATACGACCTCGTATTTGGATGGGCCGGGTCAATCCAAGTCCATTCGGGTCGAGTGGGTATATATAACCCAATTTAACCCTAATACGACCTCACAATTAAAAATCAATTATTAGAGCTTTACGACCCCGAAATACCATTTGCTACCCCGATTTTGATTCGATAGTTACAATTAGATCGAGTGTTTTTAAAGGATATATTTGTGTTTATCTCGAAATACTGAATCTAGGTATACTATATAATCGTAATGTAGTTAACCATGCAACAAGAAAATCAAGAAAAAGGGATTCTAAATTTTCGAATTAGGTTTTCAAATTTTCTTCGATTTTGATGTTTTCTGGGTAAAACTAAGGGTTGGGGTATGTTTATCGTTTGAATACGAATGTATAGAAACGATTTTTACAAGTTTTGGTTGGGTAAATCTTAAAATCGCGATGAAGAAGATGAACAGTGCGACGACCTCGCAAAAGTGGGTTTGCTGGCCCAGATTTGCGACCTCGCATTTGTCAATATATTTTGACTTTGTTGACTTCTAGATTGCGAGGTGGATTTACGACCTGGACCAAATACGTGGCTAAATTAGAAATACGACCTCGTATTTAGGATTTAGTTGACCGTATTTTGACCTTGAAATACGACCTCGTATTAGACTTAACAGATTTTCAAAAGTTTATTTTTATAAATATTTGAAAATGGGTTAATTTTGTATTTAACTTAATTACAGGGTTAATTTAAGTTAATTTAACAGATTTTCAAAAGTTTATCGTAATAAATATTTGAAAATGAGTTAATGTTGATGTTTAACTTAATTACAGAGATAATTAATGTTAATTATTGTTTAACTAGATTACCGAGATAATCTATGTTGTTAATTATAAATTACAGAGATAATTTATTGTTGATTATCTAAATTACAGGGATAATTTATGTTAATTGTTTATGACTAGATTACAGAGATAATCTTAGTTGTATATGTTATGCTTATGAATTTTTATGTCTATTTAGGTAATTAATCGTTTGTTATTGATTACAGAAATGGCAAGAAATTTCATAGCAGGTCATAATTATGTGATGAACTTCGATGATCATCAAGAAGGGACCGAATATTATCATGAGATATTCGCTTTCTTTAGGAGATCAAGGATTCATCATGTTCTCACACATTCGCCAGTTATTTATTTGGAATATTTAAGAGACTTTTGGGCGAATGCGAATACTGTTCGTGCTGGAAACGAACATATTTTTCATACTACTGTTGCTGGGCAATTGATACAGTTCACTGCTGCAGATCTTATCGGTATTCTTCGATTAGGCACAGCTGAGCAGGAAGGTGGTGCGACTGGTCTCACCAAGTTCCGTCATGAGTTGATTCAAGGTGCTTTTAGAAGAATGGGGTTTGCCGGTGATCTGACAAGTAGAACTCTGTTTAAAAGGGGTTTCTATGGCAGGTGGAGGTATCTGGCTCATGTGCTAAATGTTAGTCTGAGCAACAAGAAGTCTGGTTTTGATACGTTAAACCAGGAAGCCCAAGCGCAGATAGTTGGATTAGTTTTTAATAAGCCATATAGTTTCTCGAAATTCTTCTTCGAAGAAATGAGAAAACAGATCACAGCCACGGGAAAGAGGAGGTTCTTGTTATATCCTCGGCTTGTGATGATGATTATAAATGCTCGTCTCCCGAATTTGCCAGCTGTGGAAGGAGTAGAGCATGTGAGCACGATCATCAGACGTGGTTATGATGAGTTTGTGTCTAGATACCAGAATGATCCAAATGCACAAGATGTTGCATTATTCGGTGCGATCATCAACGCCAATTATGTGGCACCATTGGACGGGGTCATATCAGCATATGAAGGGCCTCAGCCAGAGAATGGTGAAAATGCTGGGGATGTTGAGCTTCCGGAGCAGTTGCATGATGTTGCTGTTGAAGGAGATGTACCGATTGAGCCTGAAGTGGTTGTACAGGCTGCAAATGATGTAATTAACCAAGCTGGAGCTAATCCTGAGAT
This sequence comes from Erigeron breviscapus, assembly GCA_034093135.1. Taxonomy (NCBI): domain Eukaryota; kingdom Viridiplantae; phylum Streptophyta; class Magnoliopsida; order Asterales; family Asteraceae; genus Erigeron; species Erigeron breviscapus. The sequence goes on along the minus strand of CM067171.1, from coordinate 82,228,583 downwards.
TATTCATGATGTTTTGGAACAATTGGCTGATCCAGAGGGTGATATTGCTCAAGTGCAGAGGTACAATGCCAATAATGATGACCTAGTGGATGTGATCCTTAACCAAGACATAGATAATTATGTAGCTGATGTTGCAGGAGGTTCTGAAGCAGCTAGAGCTGAGGGGTCAGGTGCTGGTGAAGCTAGTGGGTCAATGGCAGGTCAGGCGAGTGGATCTGGTATGGAGACTGGAAGAAGAAGAAGAGAAACAAGTGAAGTTAATGTGCCAGAACAGCAAGTACTAGACTTGTCAGGGAACAAGTATCTTCTGCTGTTGCTGGTAGTGGTTCACAAAGAGTGCAAGTAACTTCTGTACAAGAGACTGTACAACCACAGACAACGGAAGAAGCTACTCAAGATATTGCTGGTTTGCAGAGACAACTGTCTGAGCAAAAAGAGCAATATGACAGAGACGTGTCTGAGATGAGAAGCTTGATCCACGGTTTGTCTGAGAATCTCAAGGGAGAAGCTGCCAGGAACAAAGGACTTACTGATAAACTGAATCAGGCAGAGGTTGTGGTGTCTGGGATGTATAAGAAGTATTTGGCTCTAGATGAGAAAGTTGTCAGGATGAAAGATGCACTAGATAAGGGAGTCAAGATCTCTGAAGAAAAAGTGCATGAATTCATCGACAACTACATGAAGTTGAAAGCCGAGAGAGATAACTCAGGCTGCAAGGGTGATGTGTTAGCTAGGGTAAGGCGTGACGATGATCAGAATGAAGATCCAGACGCTACCAAAGCTACTCAGGAGATAGGAGGAAGTTCTGTTTTGAGAACAGAGACTCTAGGTGAGTCTAGCCAGGCTGGTGGTACTAGCAAGGCAACCTCGGAAGCTCCTCAGACTCAAGAACTGGTAGTCATAGGGGTGACTATGTCTGTAGAGTCTGACACACCACAAGCCTAACCCCTTACAAAAGATGTTGGCGTTGATCGATTAGATCTGGGTAAGGGTTTGGCTGAGCAGTCTGCAGTTATTGCTCCAGAAGGCTGATGCAAGAAAGCAGAAGAAGTAGATTAATGACAAAGACAAAGACGAAGACATTTATTTTAACGTCTAGAAGCTATTGCCAAGGGGGAGTCTGTAAGTACACGTCTATGTCAATAGCAGTCTAGATTGTTTGGGCTTATATTGTAATATGTCTTTGTATTGTGATTGTCATTAATGAACTTGATATTATGCATAGAATACTAGATTAAGTTTAAGTATTAAATGTGTAATTAATCTGCTAAGTATGAATTGCGGGCTCGTAATTGCAGAGTCAGTTACGAGGCAAGCATATAGGAATACGACCCCGTATTTGCAGGGTCAAATACGAGGCCAATCAAGAATGCGACCTCGCATTTATGACGGGCTGGGCTTGGATTTGCGAGGCTAACTCGCTGAAAGTCCATTCGGGTGTTTTTCTTTAAATACCGAACCCTAACAGAGTTTAGGGTTGAACATTTGTCGAATTATCAAGCTAGTATAGCAGGTTAATAGGTCAAAGGTTGTTTCGCTAGCCCGAAGAAGATCTGCGAGGCAGCAGGTGATCTAAGGGCTTCGTTGTGAATCACCAAGTTATAGAGAGGGATTCCGCACCTTTTGATAACTGGAGCAGGCTATTAACGATCTGTACCAGGGGACTTACAGATGGGGTATGTCGGTCCTGCAAACCGGAACATATTTCAGAAGAACTGTTTGATGGGCAGGTGGAAATTCTTTTCACATGTGATTCTTGTTGCTTTGAGCAATAAGAAGTCGGGTTACGATTCTTTGAATGTCGAAACCCAATCACAAGTGATATCTTTGGTGTTGAACAAGCCTTACAGCTTCTCTCGCTATATCTTTAACGAGATATGCAGGCAGATAAGGGCAAGGGACGATGAGAGATTTTTGATGCATCCGAGGTTCGTGATGCTGATCATAAATGCTCGACTACCGAATCTTGTTCCGGAGGGTCCTACTGAATCGGTGACTACGATGCCTAATCGTATCTTTAACGATAGTTATAGATACCGTGGAAATCTTCCACAACAGGCTCGACCGAGGGACAGAAACCTCTTTGGTGCGCTTGTTAATCCCGCTTATGTTGCTCCAGAACATAATGGATTTGCGCATGAGGACTCTGATGTTGAAGGTGATTTTGCTGTTGCTCCACAGCCGATCCCTCCACAACCTCCTATTGCACCAGTGATACAACAACAACAACAATAACTACAGCAACAACAACAGCAACCAGAACAACCACCTCCAGCTGCAGCAGAGGCTCCTCAAGAGTTGTTGGTCCAGGAAGAAGCTGCTGAAGCAAATCCTGAGATCGTTGCTGAACATCCTCTCACACAAAACCAAGAAGTCAACATGGATGTTGATGATAGGGGTTTGGGTGCTGAGCACGTCGATGATATGGTTATCGATAACCAAGACATTGCTGCTGATGACATTGGAGGAGATGTCAACCTAGGAGAAGGAGGTAATGGGGATGATGATGGAGATGATGATGGGGACGATGGTCAAGATAATGCTGCTGGCAGGGTACCCATAGGTCAAGGTGTTGGTAGTACATCTGCAGCAGTTGATCTCCCCATGGCCGAAGCTGATTCCCGGCCAGTTGTAGAAGAAGAAGATCCCTCTGGGTCAAAGCAAAGTCTCAGCAGAAAGAGACAACGTAAGGACACCGAGGTGTCTAATGCAAATGAGTCTTTCGGACTCATTGCGGAGATATATTTTTCTGAGTTGGAAGAGACAAGACAAGATTTGGATGAACCGGGAACGAGTGTTCAAGAGCCTGTGCAGGACTCGACGGAAGCTATGACTGAAGGACCTCTCCATTCTGAAGATAGGGGTAAATGATTGATGGGTGCATCTTCCTCAGATTCAGCAGCACCATCAACTCCTCAAGTTCATGTCAGTCCGCCTGTCATCAAACCAGCTGTGGTATCACTGGTTCGTGCAGAAGATGACCAGTCAACCCCAAAGATCGTCAGACTTTTGGGAATCAAGATTGGAGATAGACCAGTCTTGATGACTGCAAGACCTAGCAGCTCTACAATCATACCAATCATGTCTTCGTCGATGACTCCACCGTCTACAACAAGACCATCAGTGACTTCTTCACAGCAAGGAGCTGCTCAGATTAACAAGGAGAGAGTATCCAAGTTAGCTGAGGACATCCAGCGGATGAAAGCTCTAGTTGCAGGCTTGTCTGACAAGCTTAAAGGTAAAGAAGAGTCACACCGAAGAGATGCTGACCTCATAAGACAAAGTCACCTAGAGCTAGAGAATAGCCAGTATGACCTACAAGAAGCCCAGGAAGCAACAATCAGTTCTGTTACTGGGATTGTTGATTCTCTTGGGGTGCACCACAAATTGCTGAAAGGTCAGGCTATTCATCTCGAGAGCTTAGGTAAGAGGTCTGCTGAGCTGCATAACAAGATCAAAAATCTTGAATCTCAGGGGGAGAAGTCTGGATGCAAGGAGGACACTCTCAGACATCATCGAAGGAATGATGAGGATGAGGATCCAAGTGGTTCCAGACAATAGGAGGAGATTCAGAGATTTCCGACCTCAAACGTCAATGCAGCTCAGGGGGAGCAAGGTCAGCAAGGTCAATCTGGCCAAGCTGGTGCTCCTTCATCTAATCAACCGGCCGTAGAGGAAGTGGCTGGTATCCAGGAACAACCGACTGGAGGAGTAGGAGTCGGCATTCGGGTCAGACCAACTACAGAGGAAGAAGTTGGGAGTGAACTCCTGGACGACATTGCTGCGTATTTCAATTTTGATGAGTATGGGAGCATGTTTGAAGATCCATTAGTCTCTTCAGCTCAAGACAAGTGTTCATATATTGATGCAATGCTTGATCTACTTGATCCAAAAGCAAAGGGATCAAATGAGCTTTCTCTACAAGCAACCGTTGCAGTGGGCAAGGTTGGGGTAGACAATCAATCAGAGTTAGACTCAAATCGGGAGTTGGATACTACTGAGGTGATTGAGAAGAAGAGCAGGACTCCAGTGGAAGCAACACCTGAAGTTCCTGATGACAGGGTTTTTGGCCAGCACTTAGGATGACAAACGAAGACTTGAAGGTCACATCTAGATGCTAGTGTCAAGGGGGAGACTGTTAGTGCATGTTTCTCGGTGACAAAAGCATTCTAGATGTGTTACATATATGTGTACATATTCAAGTCTTGTAATTTATCTTGTAATTACCGTTTGTCAATAATATTACCTTGGCATATTTTGTTGATCATATTGGGATCCATTTATGTTTATGTGTTTGTTTATTATTTGTATTTTGCAGGTTTTAGACATAACATGTAAAGAGTAATTAAGTTAATATTGTTTCTGCGTTTAACAGCAGTTGAAATATTAACTTGATGTACTTCCAAAGGGAAGTTAAGTTAACTGTGTTTCTGCGTATCTACAGCAGGAGAAACAGTAACTTAGTTAATACTTCCAATAGGTAATATAGACAATGTTGTTTCTGCGTATCTACAGCAGTAGAAACATTGTCGTTAGCTAATGATTGGTTCTGCGTATATTTACAGCAGTTTAAACATTGGCTGAGTTAATATCGGTTCTGCGTCTTGACAGCAGTAAAGATATTAACTCTGAGTGTAATGTCGGTTCTGCGTCTTGACAGCAGTAAAGATATTAACTCTGAGTGTAATGTCGGTTCTGCGTCTTGACAGCAGTAAAGACATTAACTCAATATATCCTAAGTGTTATTTGAGGGTTCTTAGGAACAAGCAAAAGCATGCTTGTTCAAATTAAGAACACTCAAATGAATTTGAGAGTTTCTGAGAACAAGCAAAAGTTTGCTTGTTCATAAGAACTCTCAAATGGTTTGAGAGTTTCTGTGGAAACAAGCAAAAGTATGCTTGACCACAAGAACTCTCAAACAGTTTGTGTGTTCAGGGAAACACGCAAACAGGCCAAAACCCTAATGGGCCTGGACTTTGGGAAACACGCAAACCCAATGGGTTTTGCGTGTTCCTGAAACACGCAAATGATGATTTGCGTGTTTCTGTCCTTTGCCTATATATAGTGGTGTGTGTTTGTGTGTTCCAACAAGAGTGTAGTGAGAGAAACGAGCAAAACCTAGAGAGAGAAAACCAAGAACACGCACGGTTGATCTTGTGGGTACTCGAATCACGCACGAACCGTAAACACACACCCGGTTTGGACGGCTTGTAGACTTAGGTTACCACGTTGGTTGGTAAGGTTTGTCCGGAGAGCCGTTTCACTATAGTAACCAAATACGGGTGTTTATATTCACGCAAAAAGATATATATATATATATAATATATATATATATATATATATATATATATATCATAAAAGGTAGATATAGAAACCGTGGGTTATCTCGAGGAATTCCGCACCTCGACATATCCTTAAGTCAATCTCGGTTCGGTAAGACCCGGGGGACTTACACTTTGTAACAAGATTACCACAAATCTCCCCAAAGAAGGAAATAAGATATTTTCAAAGGAGGAAGAGATTTACCCTAATTCTCTTACCCTCCTCTCCAAGTTATTTACCCTCTATATAAATAGAGGAGGAAGCCATACGACACAATACATTCAATATATAATACATCCAACCACCATAGTTTATTCGACCTCTGAATAAACCCCAAAACAAATACCATAAATCCTAAGTCGATCTCCATGACTCGGGAACAATCAAACATAGGCGTAAAGCGGTCCACGACCCTCTGACCGGAAGGGAATCGCCAACAAAACACCATCAACTCTACCCACACCTCCGGTTGGGTCATAGTGCAATTATTTGATCAAACAGTTATTTCTAGGAAAACTAGAATTAAAGTTAGAATTATCGGGGTTTCTTTGGAATAGTCCTCGTTGATAGCCTCCTCGGTATTGGTTCTGAACAAAATTGACTTGCTCGGTAGCCTCCTCTTCACAATCTTCGGTATAGTGCATTCCTCCACAATTGTTGCACCCGTGTGCAATCACTTTGAGGTCCTTGTCCATAACGTCCAACCTATCTCCAAAAGTAGAAAAACGGTTAGATAAAGCTTTAAGTTCATGAACTACCTTGTTGTCGGAGTTGCTCTCAATGCTAGCCACGGTCCTTCTCGGTCTCCTATCTCGTTCCTTATCATCCATATCTCGAGCTAAGCTAGCTTGCACCATATCCTCCATCATTTTGTACGCGTCATTGGTAGACTTGTACAAAAAGTTACCACCGCCGGCTAGGTCTAAGTCCTTTTGGGAATTCTTAGTCAAACCATAGAAGAAAATCTCCATGATCTCATCCTTGTTAAGTCCATTCTTGTGACAGTTCCTGATCATTTCCCTAAGCCTTTTCCATGCATCAACTAGTGATTCTCCTTTGTCTTGCTTGAAAGCCTTGATGTCTCGAAGCATTTTCCTAGCTAAACTCGGGGGAAAGAATCGCGAGACAAACTGTTCGCGAAGTTGATTCCATGTAGTGATGGTACCTTCATCGAGCTCATCGAACCAAGCACGCGCCTCCCCGGTGAGAGACGACGAAAATAAGCTAAGCTTCACATCGTCATCGGTGACTTCTCCTCCGTATTTGAACATTTTGCACAAACTGGTGAACTTGCTTACTAGCTTATGGGGGTCGGTTTTGGCTCGGCCGTCATATTGGTTATCCTGAATTAACTTAAGGTGGTGTCCTTTGACTTCAAACGAGTCTCCTAGGTCAGGTAGGAAAATAGCCGATCCCGGTGTCGGTGCAACGGCTCTCGTCCTTTCCATCATGGGTCTGTCGAATTCGTTCATTTCGGATCTAGGTGAGGGTGGTTCTGATCTAGTGTCGGTTGTTCCTGAAGAAGCTTTTAAGTCGAAAAGGTTACCTAGGTTAATACCGGGTGTAGAGTTTGACCTGTTGAGTCTTCTCCTCCGTCTAAGTCTACTTAGGCTAGTAGAAACGCGTCGCAAAACCGTTCCCGATCTCAAACGCATCAACTACCTAAATATTCTGCAAAACTCGATGTAACACCCGTCATTTTAAAAACCTGAATTTCAAAAACTTTTGCCAAACGGCATTTAAAATGTAGTGGAAATAGGATCACTTAAAATTTGCCCCAACCGAAACAGTTGGTACTTTCAATAAATGGTGTTACCAAGTGCATCATCAAAATGATATCAATGAAATCCAAGTAATTAATGGCACCAACATAAATGTCATTCATCATTACAAGTATCATAAATGTAAATAAAGTAGCCAAAACATAGGCTAAAAGGTGAAGTCTAAGCATTCAATAAACTATGCTAGTCTTCTTTATTGCATCTACCCATCTCACCGAGTTAATCCTTTCCTATCTCAAACCTGCTTATCCTGAAGGACACAACATTTTCATAAAAGCAAGTGTTAGCTAATAAATTAGCTAAGTAAGATACATACATTTTAATAAAACGTTCTTCATTTTACTTTCTCAAAACTTCTTCATATTATACTTATTAAATCATGGTCACATCACATAATATCCAAAAACATCATAAGATATTCCCACCTTTACCTATTCCCACATTCCAACACAATTTATATCATATCAACATATACTTATAACTTATACAACATCTCATATCATATCAACTTACATTTACAACTTAATCAACATCTCATATCATAACACACATAAACATGTCACACGTATACATATTAGCACATATAGAGTGTAAACTCCTAATTGTGCCTATCAACGATGCATCATACTTATCAACATATTCAACTTAATCATCTTTAGCAACTTAGTCAACTTTAATCAACCTTATCATCTTTAATCAACTTAATCCACTTTATCATCTTTAATCATCTTTAATCAACTTTATTCAACTTTAAGCATTCCGTTATGCTTTTAACATTGGTGGTTAGTCACTCCACCTAGAAATACTAGATCAACGTAACTATGCCGCAAGAAATTACTCAAGCGACCACTTATAGTATCCCGTCTTGATGGTTAGTCACTCCACCCAGAAATACTAGATCAACGACTATGCCGCAAGGAGCCACTCAAGCGACCACGTACGCACTAGCTTTTCAACTAGCACGGGTTAAGCTTAACACAAATTATGCTCGAGACTTCTTATCTTTATTAGCTTAGGCTACACTTTCACCTAAACTAATCACTTATCAATATCTTTACTTTACTTTATATTAGCTTAGGCTACACTTTCACCTAAACTAATCACTTATCAACATCTTTACTTTACTTTAACTTTAGGTATAATCATTACCTAATTAGTTCCACATCTATTTCGACGTTTAATCAACGTGCACAACTCATAACATTTCTTACGTGTATCTAGTGAACTAGACATTTCATACTTAAGTGCCACATATAAGCCATGACATATCAACATCAAGACATATCAACAACATTATCAACAATATATATCAAAATCAGTTCATAGCAACATCGTTAAAGTCATCACACTACTTATGCACATAACTACTTTTACTTTAAACGTCAACATAACAACATGGATCATTTCAACATACATACATTCCCATATAACCTCCCGCATAACCCGGAAAACCCAACACATATAAGATAATCTGATTAAGAGGTTGTTATAGAAAACTACTTTTGTTGTGCCTCCAGCGTGAGAAAAGTTATGTATCTTACCTTATTGCAGCGCACAACACAATGATAACAAATGTTACCGAGCCTTGCAAATATTCTTGACTACCTATAACAAGTATAGAATCAATAATCTACCATAAACGAGACCCAATTAACATCTGGAACCTACATATATGATATGGACACTTATATGTCACTTAACACTTATTTTAAACCTTAATAGTTTGGAAAGACACTTTATGAGTCTCATGCATCAGCCATGAGTCGCATATTTGCAAACAGTAGCAAGCATAAATCGACCATGATCAGTTTATGAGTCTCATACCCTTTTATGAGTCTCATATTTACAAAAGGAATAACATTGATGAGTTATGGTAATCTCACCGAAACCCTAACACCGAGTTATATATATATATGGATTATATATATATAGATATATATAATTACATACATTATACATACACACACAACATCTATATATATATATATATGGTGAATCGGTGTTTGAAATATGAAGCAAAGAAAGTGTCAGCTTAAGAGAGAATGTGAAGGTTAGACCTCGGCGAGGCTAGGCAAGGAATCAAGGTGTGAAATAGGACCCAATCTTGGCTAAAGGAGCAGATCTTCAAGGAAATCTTAGATCGGGCCTTCAGGAAAAGAGTTTTAATTAATATATATACATATAAAATAAATCGGAGTTTAAGGTTAGACGTGGGGCCCAGACGAAGCTAGCGAAGTCTCCCTCTCTTTGTCGAAGCTTAGAGAAAAGACAAAACAGAGTGAAGCATCGGTGTGGGACCCAGCCGAGGTGAAACATTGGAGAATAGGTCCCACCCTTAGCGAAGCATGAAGGGAAGGGAAGAGGATCGAAGCTTAAAGCTGGACAGGGCCCACATCGAAGTCCCAACCTCCAATTCCTTTATAATTTGAATTGAGGCTTCACTAATGTTACATAAATATATATTTATATTATATATATAAGATCTACATTATATATATATATATATATATATATATTATATATATACAAGGAAAAACTAGCGAAGCTAAGGAAGCTAGGAGTGGGGGCCCAGCCTAACCTTCATTCCAGCGAAGCTTAGATAAAAGACAAGAGGATGTTGTGGCTTAGAGTGGTCTCATTATTTATTTGAGACTTCGCAGTATATAATTGCTTTAGTCCCATACACACTTTCCTCACCTTTATCTAAAGACAAAGGAATATCAAAGCTCAAGGTAAGGCAGCTATGTGTGGGCCTGGCCTAATAGACAAAGCTTCGAGTTCTCTAAATCACTATATCCAACATTGATTTAAATGTTATTATACTTATTACAATAACATTACAAATTCAGTAACATACAAATGACTGAGTGAATGATTAGAGCATGTACTCTAGAATATTCTATACCTCGTATTGCCATATTGAATTCTGGGCCAGAGCCCATTTCTGACAGGCCCATATAACGATATGACCTAATTGTCAGTCTATAAAGAGATCTCATCATTGGTTGCCAGAGGCATTCACAATCAATTCATTCAATACATTCCATACAATATTCTCTGCATATTCAGCAGTACATTCAATCATAAATATTCATAAATATTCATCATCAATCAATCATTATACAGAAATCAAAACATATTACATTAATATCCTCCATAGATCGATACATCTCTATGCGAAAATCATCATACACCTTAGATTCGTCAAGAGTTTATTAGGTTTGCACTACTTTGTAGGAGATCTTGATGATTTTCTTGGTTAAACCCCTTATTTGATTGAGCTCCTCATTTTCATGCTCAAACAAACATAAATCGAACTTGATCAGTTCATGAGTCTCATACCCTTTTATGAGTCTCATATTAGCAAACAGTGGGAAAACATAATCGACAATTATCAGCTTATGAGTCTCATCCTCTTGTATGAGTCTCATATAATGTAGCTTCGAACAAAACTTCGTTTTTACACACCCTTTACGACTTTAACACCCATTAACGACCTGGAGACTTACAATTAACCTTTTCAATTACACTTTTGATGACTTTAATCAATCAATTGATCCTTTAATCATTTGCTAACATAATACAATCGTTTGCTATTGATTACAAACGAACTTAGATGCTTTAGGTGTGTGTGATATATCGACTGGAGACTTCAATTTAGGGTTTCCAATCGTTTATATACGTTTATAATCGATATTGGGCCTGCTGGGCTTTGTTCTTACGAACTTAGCAGCCCAGCCCTTAGAACGAATATAATCTTCGTTCGTTCCTAACGAAGATCATCTTCGTTAGTACTAAAAACCATCAACATCTTATGCTTAGTTATTTTCCTAGTACTTTATGTACAAGAACCTAACATATATTATGATTGTACTTGTATGACATACATAACAACCATCATATATAAACATATATAAAACACCAAAACATGTAATCAATCATTACTAAAACATTATGTTCATAATCTATCAATTACATATACAAATAAGCGTCTAATCAAATCTAAGTTGCTGTTGTCACATCAACATGCATCAACAAACTCCCCCTTGACAGCAGCATCTTGGATTTCTTTAGTCTTCAAAAATCTTGTCATCCATCAAATAACAACCGCTTGCTATTGGCATGGATATTCTCGTGTAAGCAGACTTGGAGAATCTTACGATATCGGTTTTCTTCATTCTTCCAAAATGGTAAAAATGAGCATTCAGTATCGTATAATTTCCTTTGATCATTTCTTGAGAAGTTGACCAACTGCATTGGATCATACATTCTTCTCAACAAAATCTTCTTCTTTGAATCTGCATACATCTTGGCTTCACCAGAATCTCGATCAATCTCCCAATTGTCCATTTTATCCAAGACATCTTGTGCCCATTTCTTGGCAGGGACTTTGATCATACATTTGATATCACGTTGAATATACTCAACACTTTTATCTGGCTTCACCACCTTCTTCTTTTGTCTTGGTTCAATATGAAACTTCGGTTTCTCTGAATCTTTCATATTCAATCTCAGCCTGAAATCTTCATGAAGCTTCTTACCAAGAACATCAGCAAGACCGTACTCACTTGGATTGATAATCCAAGTTATTTTCCTAGTACTTTATGTACAAGAACCTAACATATATTATGATTGTACTTGTATGACATACATAACAACCATCATATATAAACATATATAAAACACCAAAACATGTAATCAATCATTACTAAAACATTATGTTCATAATCTATCAATTACATATACAAATAAGCGTCTAATCAAATCTAAGTTGCTGTTGTCACATCAACATGCATCAACAAACTCCCCCTTGACAGCAGCATCTTGGATTTCTTTAGTCTTCAAAAATCTTGTCATCCATCAAATAACAACCGCTTGCTATTGGCATGGATATTCTCGTGTAAGCAGACTTGGAGAATCTTACGATATCGGTTTTCTTCATTCTTCCAAAATGGTAAAAATGAGCATTCAGTATCGTATAATTTCCTTTGATCATTTCTTGAGAAGTTGACCAGCTGCATTAAGGTAAGATATATTACATTTACATGTCATAACTTATTACATGCAACCTACAATATACTTCATCTAATCTTTATCAATATCATAAGTTGAATCAGAATTAGAATCAGATTCCAAAGCAGTTGGCTTTTGAATCTGTAATTCTTTTTCTCTTTCAGTAACTGCTTCTTGTTGTTTATCTAACAAGACATCAAATACATCATGAAATGCGTTTTCTTCAGAATAATAGTCATGTCCAAATTTTGCTTCAACTTCACGCTTTAATCGTTCAGTTTCAGCTTCAACTTGATCATCACTTAAATAATCTATTGATTTTGAAGAATTACCTGAGTCAAGTGCTTCAATAGCCTCAGCATCACGAGGAGCACTTGATCCACCAGCACCAGATGTACCAACTTCATGAGCAGTATCTCCTGCAGTCTCCCCCTGAATCTCAACACCCTTTCCTTTGTCCAGAACTGGGCGAGAATCACTTCTATCACCAGCATTATCAGCATCATCATCATCATCATCATCATCATCATCATCATCATCATCATCATCATCATCATCATCATCATCATCATCATCATCATCATCATCATCATCGAATCATCATCATCATCATCATCATCATCATTCATCATCATCATCATCATCATCATCATCATCATCATCATCATCATCATCATCATCATCATCATCATCATCATCATCATCATCATCATCATCATCATCATCATCATCATCATCATCATCATCATCATCATCATCATCATCATCATCATCATCATCATCATCATCATCATCATCATCATCATCATCATCATCATCATCATCATCATCATCATCATCATCATCATCATCATCATCATCATCATCATCATCATCATCATCATCATCATCATCATCATCATCATCATCATCATCATCATCATCATCATCATCATCATCATCATCATCATCATCATCATCATCATCATCATCATCATCATCATCATCATCATCATCATCATCATCATCATCATCATCATCATCATCATCATCATCATCATCATCATCATCATCATCATCATCATCATCATCATCATCATCATCATCATCATCATCATCATCATCATCATCATCATCATCATCATCATCATCATCATCATCATCATCATCATCATCATCATCATCATCATCATCATCATCATCATCATCATCATCATCATCATCATCATCATCATCATCATCATCATCATCATCATCATCATCATCATCATCATCATCATCATCATCATCATCATCATCATCATCATGGACGCAACAGTGGAGGCAAAGTGACACTACCAGCAACAGAGGCAATCTGTGCTGTAGATACAGTAGGGATAGCAACAGTAGTTGGACGTGCATGTTCAGGAACCGATACTGAAGTAGCCTCAGTAGTCCGCGCACGCTTAGCTCTGCTATACATAAGAGGAGCATCCGAAGTTCTTTTAAGAGTCTCGGTATGAACTGGACTCGTTGCATTCTCCGGATCACTGATATCTTCAAACAGTTTAGCTAATTCAGGATCGTTCTGAGCCGCAACCTCAGGATCAATACTTGCATCAAGCTCCATAGCCTTATCTCGTTGTTCAACATGAGCAGATTGAGCTGTATCAGAAACTGTAGGAGACGAATGACATGCCTTGCTCCTACGTTCTCTGCGTAACTCACCAGATATGCCTTCTCGAGAAAAGTGATAAGAACGATCACCTTCAGAAGCAACGTCACTTTCAGACTCAACCGGAACATCATGAACCCTTTTTGTTCGATTTTCATTGCCAGAATCAGCAGCAACACTATCATATTCTTCTGTATCTGCTTCAACAATATCATCACCACCATCATTCCCACTATCAGAATCATCATCAGAACGGTCATCTGAACTGTCATCTGAACTCTCTTCATCTTCATGATCAGAGTTGTCTTCATCATCCACTAACATATCGTCCTCAAAACGAGAGCGATAATTTGGATTAATCAGATGACCAAACAGTGGTGGATCAGTCAGACCAGCCACATTGCCTGTGTTAGCTGCCAAATCAGCATATAAACGTAATGGCCAAGCATGAGGTACATAACGAGGACCTTGATCAAATATCAAGTTAGGACAAAAGTGCCTAACGATTGCCATAACAAAACGAGGATATAGAAGAAACCTATTTCTCGGTTTAGCATTAATTTGACCAATAAACTCATGAAAGAAGAATGTTGAAAACGGATAAGGACGATTATAGACCAAAGCAATCATTTGTGAAGAAAGCTGAGCAGAAAGTTGATCAAACCCCGCCTTACGATTACTCAGACTTACTAACAAAACGTAAGCAAGGTATCTCCAGCGTCCTTGAAATCCACTCTTATCAAATGGAAGCTTTATCTGACCAGCAAACCCCATTCTTTGAAAGCACCGACGAATAAAGTCAAAATCATACGCTAATTCTACTGCTTCGTCTGATTCCTCACCCAAGTGTAGAATTTCACGAAGTATCGCAGCATTAAAATCAAAGGTAATTCCTGCAACAGTTGCTCGAACAGTGCTACTACCATCAACCATTACTTGATGAGCAGTTCTCCAGAAATCATCAATGTACTGCCTAACCAATCTTGGTGAATCACAGAATGCAAAAGACAGTCTTGAACGAGCAATAAAGTTAAACATTTCATGATAGCGTTCTGAATTATGCTGATCTGGATCCAGATTTAAGGCCAAGTTGTGCTTCTTAAAGAACTGACGAGGAGCAAGAGCCATTTCTGCAAAACAAATCATAATATAAAAACAGTTATTAGTACAAGAAATGAATCGCAGGTTAAATAAACTTAATCACTAATTTCATAAGTTAAACTGTTCGAAATTAGTCGTTAAGTTCGTTTAGCTAAAATTCGTTTGTCACTAGAACTTCTAAGTTCGTTGAAGGAAAAAGTCTAAGTTCGTTTGTCATCATCTAAGTTCGTTTGTCACAAGAACTTCTAAGTTCGTTAGTTGAAGGAAAGTCTAAGTTCGTTTTTCATCATTTAAGTTCGTTTGTCATCATCTAAATTCGTTTGTCACTAGAACTTCTAAGTTCGTTGAAGGAAAAAGTCTAAGTTCGTTTATCATCATCTAAGTTCGTTTGTCATCATCTAAGTTCGTTGAAGGAAAGTCTAAGTTCATTTTTCATCATTTAAGTTCGTTTGTCATCATCTAAATTCGTTTGTCACAAGAACTTCTAAGTTCGTTAGTTGAAGGAAAGTCTAAGTTCGTTTTTCATCATTTAAGTTCGTTTGTCATCATCTAAATTCGTTTGTCAATGAACATCTAAGTTCGTTGAAGGAAAAAGTCTAAATTCGTTTATGGTTAAGAATGAACGAAGATAGACTTAAATTCGTTGGATAACATTAAACGAAAATAGATGTTAAGTTCGTTGGTAACAATGAACGAAGATAGACTTAAATTCGTTGGATAACATTAAACGAAAATAGATGTTAAGTTCGTTGGTAACAATGAACGAAGATAGACTTAAATTCGTTGGATAACATTAAACGAAAATAGATGTTAAGTTCGTTGGTAACAATGAACGAAGATAGCTTTTGAAGCATAAATAAATTCGTTTGTCACTAGAACTTCTAAGTTCGTTAGTTGAAGGAAAAAGTCTAAGTTCGTTTAGTATGACTAAACGAAGATAGACTTAAATTCGTTGGATAACATTAAACGAAAATAGATATTAAGTTCGTTGAAAGAAAGTCTAAGTTCATTTTTCATCATTTAAGTTCGTTTGTCATCATATAAATTCGTTTGTCACTAGAACTTCTAAGTTCGTTGAAGGAAAAAGTCTAAGTTCGTTTTTCATCATCTAAGTTCGTTTGTCATCATCTAAATTCGTTTGTCAATTCTGAACATTCTAAAATCATCATCATTTATAATGTAAGTATTTTACAAACATTACAATCTTGAATAGAAACAAAACCCCATGATCTAAAATCAACCATTAACAAACCTGAAGATAATCAATGAACATATTAACATCGTTACCAAACACGACCATGATACGGAGAGCATTTCTCTACTCATTGAGATGCTTGACGACAAACGATCTTGAAACACTTAAGTCCCATATAAGATGCCGTCTACAAAACGAACACACAATGAATAGTCTAAAAATCCAATGAAGAACTTTGTAAAGTTTCCGAATTCATGTCATAAGTTAAGGTACGAAAATCAAAGGAACAAGTATCAACACTGATTATTTTCACCAATTACATGAAATCTAAAGTAAATAAATACTCCAAAGACAGATTCATGTATTCTTTCTTCACGTGCTTATTATTGCATCACAACATTGTCATTTCACACCAAAGATCTTATCTCAACGATATCATCAGTATGAATAACACTGTGTTGTAATCAAGGATCAGCACCCCAACTTTATCTTCTTAACCTGAGCACTGCACACTTACCACAAACTCATTAACGCATTAAGAGCAAAGGCATAATAATGCAGAAAAGTTAAGCTAAAACACACAAAATTAGGATTAACAATTATGAACTAATCAAGATTTTAACATAAGATCAAGGTAGGTCATTCCATTGTCAAACCCTAAAATGTCACCAAGTTATTAATTAAATTCATAACTTGTAAAAACTGAAACTTGTGAGATTTCAAATAACATTGACTTGTCACAAAGTTTTAAAAGATCATTTTCTAAACTTAAACAAATTAATGTCCATATCAGAAAATCTTCTTTTGACACAAACCACACAACCTCATCAAGAATTCTCATGAATGAATTCAGTAAGACATATACTCAGAATTGGAATAGGATCTCTCGTGCAATAAGAACTTATAAAAATACTATTTTGACTCAATATAAAGAAAAATAAATTAGAATTAAAATAACAGAATAATAAACTAAGCTATACACTAATTAACTTGAATTTATTCATCATTTATTCATTATTTACATGATGCTTGGTTACTGCTGACTAGATCAGTTTAGCAATTACATAAGCCTGTGGGTGAGAAATAATTCTCTTATTATTAGTTATGAACAGTGATCCAAAAACGATTACCAATATGTTTGTCCTCTTAAACACTCGGTACTTCCAGTCTCCTTTTTTTTTTTTTTTTTTTTTTTTTTTTTTTTTTTTTTTTTTTTTTTTTTTTTTTTTTTTTTTTTTTTTTTTTTTTTTTTTTTTTTTTTTTTTTTTTTTTTTTTTTTTTTTTTTTTTTTTTTTTTTTTTTTTTTTTTTTTTTTTTTTTTTTTTTTTTTTTTTTTTTTTTTTTTTTTTTTTTTTTTTTTTTTTTTTTTTTTTTTTTTTTTTTTTTTTTTTTTTTTTTTTTTTTTTTTTTTTTTTTTTTTTTTTTTTTTTTTTTTTTTTTTTTTTTTTTTTTTTTTTTTTTTTTTTTTTTTTTTTTTTTTTTTTTTTTTTTTTTTTTTTTTTTTTTTTTTTTTTTTTTTTTTTTTTTTTTTTTTTTTTTTTTTTTTTTTTTTTTTTTTTTTTTTTTTTTTTTTTTTTTTTTTTTTTTTTTTTTTTTTTTTTTTTTTTTTTTTTTTTTTTTTTTTTTTTTTTTTTTTTTTTTTTTTTTTTTTTTTTTTTTTTTTTTTTTTTTTTTTTTTTTTTTTTTTTTTTTTTTTTTTTTTTTTTTTTTTTTTTTTTTTTTTTTTTTTTTTTTTTTTTTTTTTTTTTTTTTTTTTTTTTTTTTTTTTTTTTTTTTTTTTTTTTTTTTTTTTTTTTTTTTTTTTTTTTTTTTTTTTTTTTTTTTTTTTTTTTTTTTTTTTTTTTTTTTTTTTTTTTTTTTTTTTTTTTTTTTTTTTTTTTTTTTTTTTTTTTTTTTTTTTTTTTTTTTTTTTTTTTTTTTTTTTTTTTTTTTTTTTTTTTTTTTTTTTTTTTTTTTTTTTTTTTTTTTTTTTTTTTTTTTTTTTTTTTTTTTTTTTTTTTTTTTTTTTTTTTTTTTTTTTTTTTTTTTTTTTTTTTTTTTTTTTTTTTTTTTTTTTTTTTTTTTTTTTTTTTTTTTTTTTTTTTTTTTTTTTTTTTTTTTTTTTTTTTTTTTTTTTTTTTTTTTTTTTTTTTTTTTTTTTTTTTTTTTTTTTTTTTTTTTTTTTTTTTTTTTTTTTTTTTTTTTTTTTTTTTTTTTTTTTTTTTTTTTTTTTTTTTTTTTTTTTTTTTTTTTTTTTTTTTTTTTTTTTTTTTTTTTTTTTTTTTTTTTTTTTTTTTTTTTTTTTTTTTTTTTTTTTTTTTTTTTTTTTTTTTTTTTTTTTTTTTTTTTTTTTTTTTTTTTTTTTTTTTTTTTTTTTTTTTTTTTTTTTTTTTTTTTTTTTTTTTTTTTTTTTTTTTTTTTTTTTTTTTTTTTTTTTTTTTTTTTTTTTTTTTTTTTTTTTTTTTTTTTTTTTTTTTTTTTTTTTTTTTTTTTTTTTTTTTTTTTTTTTTTTTTTTTTTTTTTTTTTTTTTTTTTTTTTTTTTTATTTGTTTTCTGTTTTTTCAATTTTTCACTTTTTTTTTTTTTTTTTTTTTTTTTTTTTTTTTTTTTTTTTTTTTTTTCATGCCACAATTTTAGTTTGCGAACTTATGTGCCCCATATTCAGATACACTCTTACAATCGAAAAAGCACTAAGATTAAGACATTTGGTGATTAAAGTGAGAAAGTCTTTAAGAATCAAGTCAGCGGTGACAGGTCGGTGATTCCTCACGCGTAAAGCGACATAACTTGACTCACGTACGGAAATATACTTAACATTGCATAATGCCAAGTACTTGCATATTTGTGACATTAATTTACTTTAAAGCACTTATGAAAACCCGTGACTTTCTATGAGACCCGTGTAGCGAACTTTCTGACAACCTATCCCAAGTTGAAAACTTTAGGTAGGCTAGGTATACAAGGACACCCCAAGGACTTACTTGTTCGAATCTCAAAGGCCACATTAGCTTCATACTTTCAATAGATTTATTTTGATATTTGCATATCTTGTCACAAATATACATCCGAAAAAGCAATACATACACATATATGTACCCGAGACCTTCTTTATAAAGACCAAATATACCTAATTACAATGCAAGATCTTTCATAAGATTTAAAGGACTTGTCTATTTTAAGAACAAGTATTCGCAGCCATATATCTGAATAAGTTTCCCATAAGAACATTGTATACATTTAAGTTCAGATTATAAGGAAACCTTGGTACTTTGTGCCTATCGATACATCATATAATGGTATCACTGAACTAAGCATTTTAAAGTACAATTAAGTAGGCTTAAAAGCTAAAGTATCGTCACGTCTAATCATTTAGTGCAGTGACCGTACTTCATTTATTATATTTTTGGATTTTCCAATTTTTCTGATGTTTTTGGATTTTTCAGACACTAGATATGTACAAACTTATACTAAAACAACTCTTTTTGTATTTTAATGACTCTATCTATGTACGACTTAAACTACAAAGACACAAAACCGAAAAATTTAAGTTCTTTGAGAGAAACTACTCGGCATTCTTCATACCATTGAGTTGATATAACAACTCATGACGAGGTCTATCAAAAGCTTTAGTATAAAGATCAGCAAGGTTATCATCAGTAACAACCTTTTCTAAATGAATAAGCTTTTTCTCAAAACAGTCACGCAAAAAATGATGCTTTATATCTATGTGCTTGGTGACTTTAAAGTTTTTCGGATTCTTAGTAATATCTATGGCAGACTTATTATCAATACAAATAGGAGAGTCTGAGATATCCATACCATAGTCGCGCAATTGTTGCTGTATCCAAAGTACCTGAGAACAGCATTGACCAGCAGCTATGTACTCTGCTTCACAGGTAGACTGTGCAACAGATGTCTGCTTTTTGCACTGCCACGATATAATTCTCCCCCCTAAAAGTTGACATCCACCTGACGTTGATTTCCTATCCGAACTGCAGCCACCATAATCCGAATCAGTATAAGCTTTGAATTCAAAGGAACCATGCATGGGATACCAAAGCCCTAGACGAGGCTTGGCCTTCACATAACGAAGAATCCTTTTCGCAGCTTTCATATGTGACTCTTTCGGATTAGCCTGATATCTAGCACACATGCAAACAGCAAAGGTAATGTCTGGACGTGAAGCCGTCAGATACATCAAGGAACCAATAATAGCCCGATATTGAGTTGCATCGACTTCTGGATCATTAGTCTTATCAGGACACAGCCCATGATTAGTCTGAATGGGAGTAATTGCATCTTTAGCATCGGTCATTCGAAACCTTGTGAGAAGATCCTGAACATACTTGCTCTGATGAATAAAGAACCCATCCTTCAGTTGATCCACCTGTAATCCAAGGAAGAAAGTTAATTCCCCCATAGCACTCATTTCGAACTTAGCCTTCATGCTCTGCTCAAACTCCTTGCACATGGTCTTATCAGATGAACCAAAAATGATATCATCAACGTAAACCTGTACAAGCAAGTAGTCCTTCCCTTTCCATTTGATGAACAACGTGCTGTCAATAGAACCTCGAGTAAAACCATTTTCATGCAAATGAGTAGACAGTTTTTCATACCATGATCGAGGAGCCTGATGTAAACCATATAGAGCCTTATCAAGACGATATACTCTATTGGGAAAATCTGGATCCTCAAACCCCTGAGGTTGATCTACATACACTTCTTCTCTAATTTCTCCATACAAAAAGGCACTCTTTACGTCAAGTTGATACACCTTTATACCTTGATAGCTAGCAAATGCCAGAAATAATCGAATAGCTTCTAGTCTAGCTACAGGTGCAAAAGTCTCATCGTAATCAAAACCTTCTTGTTGCTCAAATCCTCTAACTACCAACCGAGCCTTATTGCGAGTGACAACACCTTTGTCATCCTTTTTACAACGAAAAACCCATCGCGTAGACAAAGGAGATTCACCATGAGGTAAGTCAACTAACTTCCATACATCAAGCTTCCGAAACTGAGCCAATTCTTCTTGCATCGCCTCAACCCATGACGGATCTTTAAGAGCCATACCAACATTCTTAGGCTCAACCTGAGAGATGAAGCAATAGTACAAGTACCAAGTAATCGCCCCAGTATCCTTAACCTCAGCAAACATACTTGCTCTGATGAATAAAGAACCCATCCTTCAGTTGATCCACCTGTAATCCAAGGAAGAAAGTTAATTCCCCCATAGCACTCATTTCGAACTTAGCCTTCATGCTCTGCTCAAACTCCTTGCACATGGTCTTATCAGATGAACCAAAAATGATATCATCAACGTAAACCTGTACAAGCAAGTAGTCCTTCCCTTTCCATTTGATGAACAACGTGCTGTCAATAGAACCTCGAGTAAAACCATTTTCATGCAAATGAGTAGACAGTTTTTCATACCATGATCGAGGAGCCTGATGTAAACCATATAGAGCCTTATCAAGACGATATACTCTATTGGGAAAATCTGGATCCTCAAACCCCTGAGGTTGATCTACATACACTTCTTCTCTAATTTCTCCATACAAAAAGGCACTCTTTACGTCAAGTTGATACACCTTTATACCTTGATAGCTAGCAAATGCCAGAAATAATCGAATAGCTTCTAGTCTAGCTACAGGTGCAAAAGTCTCATCGTAATCAAAACCTTCTTGTTGCTCAAATCCTCTAACTACCAACCGAGCCTTATTGCGAGTGACAACACCTTTGTCATCCTTTTTACAACGAAAAACCCATCGCGTAGACAAAGGAGATTCACCATGAGGTAAGTCAACTAACTTCCATACATCAAGCTTCCGAAACTGAGCCAATTCTTCTTGCATCGCCTCAACCCATGACGGATCTTTAAGAGCCATACCAACATTCTTAGGCTCAACCTGAGAGATGAAGCAATAGTACAAGTACCAAGTAATCGCCCCAGTATCCTTAACCTCAGCAAACATACTTGACATTTTCTTATGCTGATTCCTCGTGAGAGTAGAGGCAGAGGCATCACCAATAATTTGATCTACTGGATGATCCTTGTTGACTCTTGTCTGAGGAACCTTATCGACCGTAAGATCACTTCCCAAGTTTGTCTGCACATGATGTTCTGGAGTTTTAGGCTCTTCCTGATTTTCACCTTCCGTGTCATCAGTATCATAGAAAGGATCATCAGGTAGCGGTATATGTAAAGGATCAGTAAGATTTTTAGGAGCAGTATCTAAAGTAGAGTCTGCTTCTTTGGTCCCACTTGATTCACCAGATTTAGAAGCAGGCTCAACGAATGGTGAGGAAACAGGAGTGGAAACTGGAACCGGCCCACCATCAATTGGATCATGTAGAGTAACTACATCTTCCACAATCGGAACACCTGTAAAAGAAACAGGACCACGAAAAGAAGTGAAAACACCATCATAATCAAAGTCATTAGCAGGACCAATGTGCACAGCAGGTTTATGACTGACAATTACGACATTTGTACCAAAATCGACTTTGCCAGTTTTCTGATTGTACACACGCCGAATCGGTGTACTTGGCACATAACCTAAAAAGAATCCCTCCTCAGATTTAGGATCAAATTTCCCTTGAGGAAGAACTTTCAGAAAAGTACACGGAACACCAAACGGCTCAACATTCTGCAAATTGGGCTTTTTGTTGTGCAACAGCTCATAACAAGTCTTCTTAAACCGTTTAACTGTTAAAACCCGATTCAAAATGTGGCAAGCTGTATTCACCGCCTCTCCCCAGAAAGTAATAGGAAGCCCTGAATCAGCAAGCATCGTCCTGGCTGTTTCTATCAATGTCCTGTTCTTCCTTTCAGCTACTCCATTCTGTTGTGGCTCATAAGGTGCACTGAATTGATGTTGAATTCCTTTGGTCAAGCAAAATGCAGTAATAGTATTATTCTTGAACTCAGTGCCATTGTCACTCCTGATTCTCTTCACTTTAATCTCATGGACATTCTCTACTTGTTTAATGAAATCCATAAATCGAGCAGCAGTCTCATCCTTGGTCTTCAAAAAGAATACCCATGAGAATCTTGAGTAATCATCAGTGATCACCAAACAGTAAGACATCCCTCCAATGCTTCTTATGTTCACAGGACCAAAGAGATCCATATGAAGTAACTCGAATGGTTTGGATATAGAATTTTGCACCTTTGATTTATGGGGATTCTTATGTTGCTTCCCTTTCAAACACGGTACACATTTATCTTCCATCCCAAACTTCTTTACCGGAACACCTTCAACTAATTCAAGACTGACAAGTTCATTCATCTTCCGAAAGTTGATATGTCCCATTCTTCGATGCCATAAGAGAGATTCCGACTCATTGGCCTTGCTCAACAAACAAAGGGACTCCTTTGGATTATCAACACCTAAAACTAAACCATAGATGTCTCTCTTCCTAGGAGCTCTGAGCATAATCCATTCTTCAGGAATAACAAAACCCGGCTTCAAGATGAATGCCTCCTTTTCTGTGAAATGAACATTGTTGCCTTTGTCACAGATCTGTGAGACACTCATAAGATTATGAGTAAGTTGTTCCACAAAGTTT
>CM067171.1:82123596-82203984 GCA_034093135.1 Erigeron breviscapus | reverse complement strand
GGGCACATAGACTTAACGATCCTAACGTTAACTAACGGAATAGTCAACAAGTCAAACACAAAAAGTTCGGGATGTTACACTCCAGAAAAGGATCAACGTACCAAAATAAAAATAAAATGAAAACTAAATTAAACTACTTAAACTAAAAACGAAAAAGAAATATTTTTGGATTTTTGATTTTAAGAAAATGAAAATACGACCTAATTAAGCTAAACCTAATTTTAACCTAATTTACTACTTAACCCTAATTGACTTAAACTAAGTACTGAAAAGTAACTACTTCGTGCCGAAACACAAAGCAGGATCGAATTACACTACTAAACTAAGAATGCGTCGCGTCCCCGGCAGCGGCGCCAAAAGACCTGATGTGCTTATTGTCTTTAAATTTATAAAATGTTGTACAAGTGACTATCTTAAAACCTAATGCACACTAACGAGCAGAGAACCCGGTCTATGCAGTATAGTGTAGTGATAAGCTACATGATCGTTCGCAGGGACGCGTTGGTTTACCTAATCTAGTAATGTGTGTAATTCTAGTTGTTTTTGGGGGTTTGTCACTAACTCCTAAATAACTAATACTTTAAAGTAAATATCCGGTATTACCGGCACAGGCCGTTTCTGAAGAAACAACGTAAAAATAGTGGAAAACCTAATAACAATAATTAAACTAAAATACTTGTTTGGCATCTCCGATCTCATGGTACGACCAAATACTATCCTACTAGTTTGATAGACTGTTGGAAACTTAATCACGGCTCAGATTCTCGTTAGATTCACTTCGCCTAGTTACTAGTGCTGTCGCTAGACTCACACAACCCTATAAACAAATTCTCGCTATATTCATTGTTTAAGCATTATTGTCCTAAAGTTTGTGTTACTAGTTCATCTTTTAATTACCCGGCTCTTAAGCCATGACCAGATATAATTATCTCCGGTGACCGCAGTGCTCGTTTCCAAGTCAAAGGATCGCGTCTGACATTGTTAAGCATCATATTCAATTCATCCTAATTACTATGGTTCTGGATCCCTCTGTTACAAGTGAATCACTTTTTACTTCTAGTTATAGGCCGACTAGTCGTTTTCTCTCCTAGCATATTAGTCCTAGTATATGATCATAGACAACCATCAGAATTAAACTAACATGTTCAGATATAGAACCGATAATAATATGGATTACTAATAAATATGGATCTACGATAAACAGTAAAACACACTCTAATAGATTCTAAGAAACCACAGTAAAACAATAAATGTCTACATGATCACATCGATCCAAACAAGTATTCAGCCTACTAGCCTAGCATTATTAAAGGAATAACAAAGTCTGAAAAGATGAAAGACATTGTTCAAGTAAATAAAGATAAATAGAAAAGCTAGATCTAGACCGAGGATGAAGATCGGAAGGCGTTAGAAGCTCCAAAACCTTCTGGAAATCTGCAAAGTCGACCTAGGGTTGTTGCTGGGCGGCTAGGGCTGCTGAATCGGCTCTCTCCTAGGGTTTTGAGGGTTAGTTCGGCTTAAATAGTGATTTAAGTCGGTTGCTGAACTAGGCCGACCAGCGGCGCTGGTGGGCTTACCAGCGGTGCTGGTCCTGGGCTTCGTGGGTCCAGCGGCGCTGGGTCTTCGGGAGCGGCGCTAGTAGCTAGCCAGTGGCGCTGGCTTGTGGCCAGCGGCGCTGGTGGCTGCTGTACGTTCTTGTGCATCTTCGTTTGGCTCTCGAATCACTTCCTTGTGTCTTGTAACTTCATAGGCTTCCTTCTTGAGTCACTTGATGTCATTTACCCTCTCTCGTATCTTTCGTGAACCTGCATAATCATACGATTCATTAAGTACCAATAGTTCCGGAATAATAACTCATTTAGGCATAGAAATGAAGCCTTTCAACAGGGGTTTTTATCACAAAATGGACGTTCATCAATCCACTTGAGGAGAGAAGGTGACTGAGCTGCAAGTGAAGAGTTGGAGATTTTTGAGCTGTTTACTCTTGGATATGTTGAATGTGTAGAGTTGTATAATATTCTAATGTTGAACAAGCCAAGCAATTATGGAGTGGTGGCTGGTGACTTGTCCAAGAGGTTTGACAAAATGAAAAGTTATAATATTGATACTTCTGGACTACCACAACCATTTGCTCCTGAAGATCATTCTGAAGCTGATGAAGATGAGACTGTGCCTGGTCTCAAAAGAACAAAGAAGAAAGTAACCATTCAAGACTTATTCAAAAGAAGACAATTGCACATGAAGATTCAAAAGTCTGGATATGGTGAAAAGATGGATAAGCTCAATTTCAGCTTGCCTCCTGAAATTGCAAATCCAATGGAAGGCCAAATCATTGAAACCCCTGAGCTTGGTCTCATAATAAGAACTCACAAAGAAGAAATTGGGCTACAAAGAGCTTCTGAGCTGACAATGGTTCCCAATGTACATCTATATGCTCTCAAGCTGGTCTGCACTCAAGTTGGTGACAACAAAAGCAGATTTCATCAAGCCTTAATGATTGAAGGTTCAAGAAGGGGGTATGATTTGAATAAGCCTGCTCCAGATCACATAAAGGAAGAGTATTATGAAAGCTTTCTTGATTAAAACTCAAACTCTGTCCTTTATGTAACAAAAGTTTGTAAATACTCTATGTTATGATTTCATGTACAAATTTTTCTTTTTAAGTAAATAGAGTTCATGTTATCTTTTTCATTCAGTTTTGTAAGTATATATTGTTTAAGATGAAAAAGATCAAAAGAACCCAAGAAAAAGATTGAAAAGGGTCAGATGAATAATGTTATCAACTTGATAACCCTTTCAATCTGTTTAAGTATTTCCAGTCTGATCAGAAGAAGCTGCAAAGGTTTTGTCATCATCAAATAGGGGGAGATTGTTGGAGTCAAGTCACTCATACACTACAAGATAGATTTGAAGATGACAAACAACTCTAGAAATACTTAAGTCCTTGGTTCTGGAGCTGAGTCAGCTTGGATGGTTTCAAGCTGAGTCAGCCTGAACATCTTCATTTGAATGTGGTATCTCTCAAGCTGTATCAAAAGAAGAACTAGCACTTGGTCTAAATCGAAGATGAAGAACAAGGATAGAAGACCAAGCTCATGGGTGGAAGTCAGCTTGGATCTTACAGTCAGCTTGGAAGGTACATTATCAGCCTGGAGTCTTGCAAGTGCTCCAAGGTTGTTATAACTTTGTATATATCATCAATCAACTGGATAAACATCAGAAAGGACATTCTAGAAGTGTCAGTTGTTGATTGTAAAAATTCTATGAGGTGTCCATTGTATTGTTGCTGCACGATCAACCTTGGTGAGCAAGTAGGGAACAAAAAGGACAATGTCACTATCACCTAGTACTGATCATGCAGAAGCCATTAGATCAAGACGCGTGGAAGGAAATGGACGGCATCCAAGGCAGTGTTGATGCCTATATAAACCAGCCTTTGTGTCTCAAGAATGTGTGCATCCATAACATTAACTCTCACAACGATTAAAGCTATCAGCTTGGATCTGTGTTGTACTCAGCTTGGGCTAGTAGAGTTAATAAACAAAGTTGTAACTTGCTATTCCGCCAACTAGTTAGATTTGTAGGCTAATTTGTTCCACAACTACTTGTAATTCTTTTTATTCTTCAATAAAAGAATTGGTTGAAATTCAGCTTGCACTTTGTCTTTGGACTGCACTTTACTTTACTGTCTTTATACTGTATATTTACTTACTGTTCCATTAATATAATTATCTCAAGCTGAATATGGATAAATACTTTAAAGATAATTTACATTCTGCATTGAAAAGTATTATCTAAGCTGATTAAGTTTAAAAGTTGTATTCATCGGTGCTGGTTATTGCGTACGATTAAGTTCAGGATTGGAATTTAATCGAGTAGCTCTCTTTTGCCGCGACGGATTTCTTTTAGGTGCCATATGACTATATATAAATCAAACTTTTCTCGTTAGGTGTTTCTTATAAGTTAGATCTGTCAAAGAATTTCAGACGTAAGGTGGAAGCGCGCGCGCGCGCGCGGGGGGGGGGGGGGTGGTAGTTGGGGTGTATAATCTCATAGAATCGAAATACTTAAAGTTGTAACACCCCGAGCTAGGCTCGAAATGTACCGAAAAGCATGACACAAGATGGAATTACCGTAGAACGAGACTATATGAAAATAAGAGGATTCCAGGAACCCTAACAATTTAGTTACAATGTCACAAAAGCATAAGGAGCATTCAACCATCAAAAGTTTACAAAATAACAATTCAAAAGATGGCTCATGATCCTAAGCAAATCCATCAACGGGTAATGAATCACGGATCCATGGTCAAGTCCAACAATCTAGCAATGCATCAAGCTCTTGGGTTCTTTGGTTACCTGAAAAGTGTACTAAACAATGTCAACACTAGGTTGGTGAGTTCGTAGGAAAAGATGAACAAGAATACGTTCCAATGTCAACCAATACATGATTAACATTAACATGATCTAATAAATTGCACACTTGTACTCAATGTACTCAATTGCACGTAAATGTACTCATTGTACTCAATTGCACGTAAATGTACTCATTGTACTCATTTGCACGTAAATGCACTCATTGTACTCATTTGCACGTAAATGTACTCATTGTACTCAATTGCACGTAAATGTACTCATTGTACTCATTTGCACGTAAATGCACTCATTGTACTCAATTGCACGTAAATGTACTCATTGTACTCATTTGCACGTAAATGCACTCATTGTACTCAATTGCACGTAAATGTACTCATTGTACTCATTTGCACGTAAATGCACTCATTGTACTCAATTGCACGTAAATGTACTCATTGTACTCAATTTCACGTAAATGTACTCATTGTACTCATCCATGACCATCAATGTCCACACATAACCAAACATCATATGTATATACTTCATACGATACTACTTTTGAAAGGCCTTTGATGCTTATATATAGGGTCACCCGCAGCCTTCCCACCACATCTCCAACCTTTCAAGGCATTACCGTCCTCCATATATACACAACTAACCTAAAACAACTCAAGTCACAATTTACAATGACCATACAACAAATCACAAAATTGCACATCAACAAAAACGTCACACAACATGTACGTCACAAAATAACATCAAGCACGAAGTACACTTTTCAGCCCGACTCTTAAAAGAGTAGGGGAGGCTACGAAAACTCACCTTGTCCGACAAAGAAGCTAGTATAAGATTACAAGCGAGTATTACGGTCCACACATCCACAACCTATAATTATACATCAATATACCATAATGTCAACTCTAAAATCGTAAACAAGTTGGTTCTTTGGGTTTAAGTTGAGTCACGAACCCACAATTACGTTCTTAACATTACCGAGTGTGAAACATAACACTTTGACTCGACATTTTTAGAAATGGACAAAGATTTACTCCAAATGGATGTTATCATAGAAAACTAGACTCTCACACGATTCCAACGATAGGTCATACGTCTAAAACGGACTTACGGTTCAAAAGTTATTGACGTTTGAAAATGTTCGACAAAACTAGTCCCTAACGGGCGTCACATAAGTGACGGCCGTTAACTCCATCACAACCCTTTTTACTGTAACGGCCATGTAAAGGGCGTTACATATGTAACGGGCGTTACATATGTAACGGCCGTTACATGCCAAAAGCCTGATCTTCCTTCTGCAGAATTCAGCAACCCAAACACGAACCAAACCCAACCCAAACGTCATTTTTGATCTAGAAGACGACTTGTGAAGTGTAAATACTCATTTTCAACCTCTAGGAACATATACAAACATAACCCATTCCACAAATTCGACCAAAACGTCACAAACACTCCCAAATCATTCAAACCCTAATTAAACCCTAGTTTGACCCAAAACAAGATTTAAGCCGATTTAGGACTTGTAAATGTTCAAGATGACTAGAAATGCATAAACAAACATAATTAGGTACAAATAAGATGAATTAGACTTACCAAAACTTCCACTAGCAATCAAACCCGATTTTGACCTAAATGAAGCTTTTTCTTGCACTTGAAGACTTGGATTTTGGTATGGTGCTAGAATGATAATAAGGATGATGGTTTTGTTATTAATCTAGTTGAAGCTAACATAAATGAACCAAGAATTTAGAGAGAGATTGAGAGTAAGAGTATTTAGTGAGATGGGAGAGAAAATGTAAATATTATGAATGAATGGATGAAGGAAATGAGGGAGGATAGGGTTTGTTTTACTTGGGTGGGTCATGGGTTTTGGGCATAACCCATGGATAGGATCCAACCATTTACTAGTTATCATAAATACCATCTAATGAAACTCGATTAGCACCAACTAATGATATCAACTTGCACTTAAGTCTCTAATTACACAATAAATTGACCCATATGAACCACATTGCACTCAAATGACCCTTAGATTGCACTTGAACACATATTAATTAAATCAAAACTTAGGAAACGTACCCATAGTCAACAAGGTCAAAATGCACGGTTGTTACATTATTCCCCCGTTAAGGGAATTTCGTCCCGAAATTCGATGGAACCCTAATCACTAAACAAATGCGGATATTTTGACTTCATGAAGTCTTCCCGCTCCCAAGTGAATTCGGCTCCACGTCTAGCATGCCATCGAACCTTGACTATCGTATAGCGCTTTTTCTTTAGTTTCTTTGATACCCGATCTACGATCTCTACCGGTTCTTCAACAAAGTTGAGCTTCTTGTCCACTTGTATCTCGTCCATGGGTACGTGATGTGTAGGATCCGCCAAGCACTTCCTTAAATTACAAATGTGGAACACGTTGTGCACTCCACTAAGTTCTTGAGGTAGCTTTAGCCGGTAAGCCACCTTGCCCACACGTTCTATGATTTCAAAAGGTCCTATGTATCTTGGCGCAAGCTTGCCTCTCTTGATGAAACGAACAACACCCTTCCACGGGGAGACCTTCAAAAGCACATGATCACCAACATCGAACTCCAAGGGTCTACGCCTCACATCGGCGTATTTCTTTTGTCTTTCACGGGCCACTTGTAATCTCTCCTTAATTTTTGAAATCACTTTTGTTGTTTCAATTATTACTTCCGGTCCAATAAGTTGGCTCTCGCCTATTTCCGCCCAAGCGAGTGGAGAACGACACTTTCTACCATAAAGCGCCTCAAACGGGGCCATTTGGATAGTCGCATGATAGCTATTGTTATATGAGAACTCCACTAGCGGTAGGTGATCTTCCCAACTTCCACCAAATTCAATAGCAAAAGCCCTCAACATATCTTCAAGCGTTTGGATGGTTCTTTCGGTTTGCCCATCCGTTTGTGGATGGAATGCCGTACTCATGTCAATTTGAGTACCCATTGCACGTTGAAAAGCTTTCCAAAAATTTGATTTGAACCGGCTATCTCTATCGGAGATAATAGAAACCGGAACTCCATGTTTTGCCACCACTTCCTTAATGTACAAACGCGCTAGGGTGTCGAACTTATCGGTCTCACGAATGGCTAAAAAGTGAGCCGACTTGTGTAATCGATCCACAATCACCCATATAGTATCACGCCCATTTCTTGTCTTCGGTAACTTCGTGACGAAGTCCATTGCAATCCTTTCCCACTTCCATGCCGGTATCACCGGTTGTACCAACAAACCGGGTGGCTTCTTATGATCGGCTTTCACTTGTAAGCAAGTAAGGCACTCACTCACATATTTAGCCACATCACGTTTCATGCCCGGCCACCAATAGAAATCCTTTAAATCAAAGTACATCTTATCCGACCCCGGGTGGACCGAATAAGGCGACTTATGAGCTTCATTCATTAGGAAAGTTCTTAAATTGCCAAAGATTGGAATCCAAAGCTTCCCAACTAAATATAACCCGTTGTCTTCCTTCCGGTCAAAAAGTTGCTCCATACCATCTAGCCCTTCATTACCAAAATTTTCCGGTACGGTAGCTTGCACTTGAGCTTCTATGATACGGTCCCGAATACTTTGCCCCACCGTAAGGCTCATGGCTCTTGATCTTCTCGGCTTGACCCTTTCCTTTCTACTTAAAGCATCGGCTACGACGTTGGCTTTGCCCGGATGATAGCGAATGTCACAATCATAATCGCTAAAAAGTTCAATCCACCTTCTTTGCCTCATATTTAACTCACTTTGATTGAAAATGTGTTGGAGACTTTTATGATCGGTGTAGATTACACATTTTGTGCCATAAAGGTAATGTCTCCAACACTTCAAAGCGAAGACAACCGCTCCTAATTCCAAATCGTGAGTAGGGTAGTTTTTCTCATGCACCTTAAGTTGTCGGGAGGCATAAGCAATGACCTTGCCCCGTTGCATGAGTACACACCCCAATCCTTGTCCCGAAGCATCACAATAGACCACAAAATCATCAATCCCATCCGGAAGGCTCAAGATAGGAGCATCACATAACATGTCCTTGAGAGTTTGAAAGGCAACTTCTTGTTTCTCGCCCCACTCAAACCTCCTCTCTTTTTGAGTCAAGAGAGTGAGTGGTTGTGCTATCTTGGAGAAACCTTCAATGAATCTTCGGTAATAACCCGCCAATCCAAGAAATTGACGAATCTCGGATGGTGTTTCGGGTCGCCTCCAATTCTTTACCGCTTCAATCTTGCTAGGATCCACATGAATCCATCCTTGCTAATCACGTGACCAAGGAAATGAACTTCCTCCAACCAAAACTCGCATTTTGAAAATTTCGCATACAACTTCTCCTTTCTAAGCAACCATAGCATCTCACGCAAATGCTCGGCATGATCCTCCTTTGTCTTTGAGTAGACAAGTATGTCATCAATGAAGACAATGACCGACTTGTCCAAATAGGGTCGACACCCCGGTTCATCAAATCCATGAACACCGCCGGTGCATTAGTCAACCCAAACGGCATAACGGTGAACTCGTAGGGACCATACCTTGTACGAAACGCCGTCTTTGGTATGTCATCTTCATGAACTCTAAGTTGGTGATAGCCCGAACGGAGGTCGATTTTTGAGAAATACTTGGCACCTTGCAAATGATCAAAAAGCTCATCGATCCTAGGGAGTGGATACCGGTTCTTCACCGTGAGCTTGTTCAATTCTCGATAATCAATACACATCCTAAAAGACCCATCTTTCTTCTTCACAAACAATATTGGAGCTCCCCAAGGCGATTGACTAGGACGAATGAACCCTTTTTCTTGAAGTTCTTTAAGTTGAGAAAGCTCTTGCATTTCCGTCAAGGCGAGTCTATATGGAGCTTTGGCCACGGGTGCGGCCCCGGGGATCAAATTGATGCGAAAATCAAGTTCACGAGACGGGGGTAGACCCGGTAGGTCATCCGGAAAAACATCGGGAAAATCACGAACAATAGGAACGGCTTTCAATTCTACCTTAGTGACGGTAGCACTAAAAGCCTTGAAACTAGGGGAATCGGAAGTTTCACCTTGGACTCTAAGAATATCACCGTTTGAAAACGGTACTTTGATCACTCTTTCACCACAATCTATGACCGCATTTACCGCCGTCATCCAATCCATACCCACAATGATGTCGAAGCTTCCAATATCGAAAGGCATGAGATTAATATAAAATTCGACGTCGTTTAAAGTCAAGATACAATCACGAAGCACCTGACTAAGTCTAGTTAAAGTACCATTGACCATCTCAATATCAAGCACATAGTTCAAGGCACAAGGATGAACATCTATCAAAGGAACAAAACCATGGGACACGAAGCTATAATCGGCTCCGGAATCAAATAACACCGTGGCATAATGACCGTTAAGAAGAAATGTACCTGCCACCACATTAGGGTCATTGCGGGCTTCATTTGCATTCACCGCAAAGGCTCTTTCCCCTTGGTTGCACTTGATGGCCTTGTTGGCCACGGTTTTGGTTGGGACCGGTGATTTGAAGTTGATTTGGGTGAACCGCCACTTGCACATTTTGTCCTACCCATTGAGGACAAGTATTACGGTAATGTTCGGTGCTTCCACATTCATAACACCCACCCCGTTGACCCCTTTGGTTATTAGCTTGAGGAGGATGTGCTCGGAGAGGAACTGCATGAGTAGGAGCCACTCTCGGGGCCCTACAATCTCTAACAAGATGCCCAACTTGATTACAATTGAAACAAGTCCCACAAGGAGTGGTGGAAACATGATGTCGGGAGCACTTATTACAAAATGGGTAAGGACCCACATAAGTCTTCTTGGCCGGTTCGATAGCCGCAAACACCTTTCCTTTGTTAGGACGCTTAGGATCAAACCTACCCATCTTCTTCGCCCCGCTTGACTCGGGTGCATCCTTCCTCTTTGATGACGATGCTTGGCTTAATTCACCACTTCTAAGTAAGTCCTCGGTAACACTACCGACTCGGTTTATGGCTTCCGTCATGGTGGTAGGCATAATGTTGTTCACCAAGTGTCGGACCTTTGGAGTCAAGCCCATAACAAACTTTTGAATAGCTTGAGCTTCGGGAGACACCAAGTGTGGAATAAGTGTTGACAACTCTTGGAATCGCCGAATGTACCCCTTATAGTCCGCCCCATTCATTTGGAGTTGAACGAACTCCAAGGTTAGAGTTTGAAGTTCGTAGGGTGGACAAAATCTTTCTTTCACCAAAATCTTGAATTGATCCCATGGTATAGCATTGCCCGCCCCTATTTCCTTATTCCACCATTTCAATGCGTCACCCCTAAACATGCCGGATGAGTAGATAACTTGGTCATCATGAGTACAATGACTCCTAGCAATCACCGCTTCAATTTCTTCAAGCCACCTAATACAAGCCGTAGGACCCCCACTCCCGTCATACTCCGGGGCCCCACAACCCTTGAAATCCTTAAAAGGGCACCCTTGCCGGTATACTCCGTGTTGATTGTACCTTGGGACATAGTTATTGTGCATCACCGGCGCCTCTTCTTCCTCTACCCCTACCGGTTGAACATTTTCATTGTTCCCATTCACTTGAGCTTGAACATTCGGCACCGTGTTATCGGGTGCTTGGAGAGTTGCCGTGACTTGGGCAACTATGTTAGGCATAATGTTCGTGACCACTTGAGCGATCACGGTTGCCAAGTCGGGTGTTTGTGCTTCACCCCTACCTTGACCTCTCCCTTGGCCTCTCCCTTGACCTCTACCACCACCTCTACCTCTACCACCACCACGACCTCTTCCACCACCACGACCTTCTCCTTGAACTTCCGGTTGTTGTTCCGGAGTTTGCTCTCTATAAGTAGTCCCGGCTCTTCTTGGCCTCACCATTACTATAAAACAAGGAAACGTCGACTCGAAAAGTTAGCCTCAAAATCTCGCATGTTAGTCACACAAGTGGTTAGTGTTCTCATGTCAACATGTCACACATAATTCATATCGTTACGCTAAGGCAAAAGTGCAACTATTCTAGGGGAATTGTTATGTATCATGCCATCATACCATATTTCACCATAATTGTTCATCAATAAACCACATGTCCATTTCAATACATCAAACAATCACACAACTAAACAAGTGGTCCAAAGTATAATCCGAATCCGATATGCTTCCTAGTTATTGATCCGGGTATGTATACAGGGTGTACCAGCGGCTAACCCTCCACCCAATCAACTCCCAAAAAGCATACCGGTTCCTTATTATACCCTAAACCAACCGCGTGCAATCCGTGATGTCATTAACTTGTTATAATACCGGGTAACCATAAAAGAGTTGATCACGTTCTTTTAGGGTTGCCACAATATTATATCATGTTGATGCCATAACTTCATCTTGCCCTACATCATCAAACAATATCAATTCAATCCAACAATATGCACATGACCATCCCACAACAACACATTAATCATGCCGACCTATTGCACTCATGTTATCACATATAATGAACCTTCCTACGAACCCAAATGTACACTTATAATGCTCATATAGTTCACGTTGCATACAAGATTCCTAATCATGCATGCTATATGAAGAGTTTTACTTAAGCCGTAGTCTAGGTCAATCCGCCTAATTCTCTACGACCATGCGTGGGCCACCATTCTGTAACACCCCGAGCTAGGCTCGAAATGTACCGAAAAGCATGACACAAGATGGAATTACCGTAGAACGAGACTATATGAAAATAAGAGGATTCCAGGAACCCTAACAATTTAGTTACAATGTCACAAAAGCATAAGGAGCATTCAACCATCAAAAGTTTACAAAATAACAATTCAAAAGATGGCTCATGATCCTAAGCAAATCCCATCAACGGGTAATGAATCACGGATCCATGGTCAAGTCCAACAATCTAGCAATGCATCAAGCTCTTGGGTTCTCTTGGTTACCTGAAAAGTGTACTAAACAATGTCAACACTAGGTTGGTGAGTTCGTAGGAAAAGATGAACAAGAATACGTTCCAATGTCAACCAATACATGATTAACATTAACATGATCTAATAAATTGCACACTTGTACTCAATGTACTCAATTGCACGTAAATGTGCTCATTGTACTCAAATGCACGTAAATGTACTCATTGTACTCATTTGCACGTAAATGCACTCATTGTACTCAATGCACGTAAATGTACTCATTGTACTCATTTGCACGTAAATGCACTCATTGTACTCAATTGCACGTAAATGTACTCATTGTACTCATTTGCACGTAAATGTACTCATTGTACTCATATGCACGTAAATGCACTCATTGTACTCAATTGCACGTAAATGTACTCATTGTACTCATTTGCACGTAAATGCACTCATTGTACTCAATTGCACGTAAATGTACTCATTGTACTCATTGCACGTAAATGCACTCATTGTACTCAATTGCACGTAAATGCACTCATTGTACTCAATTGCACGTAAATGTACTCATTGTACACAATGCACGTAAATGTACTCATTGTACTCATCCATGACCATCAATGTCCACACATAACCAAACATCATATGTATATACTTCATACGATACTACTTTTGAAAGGCCTTTGATGCTTATATATAGGGTCACCCGCAGCCTTCCCACCACATCTCCAACCTTTCAAAGGCATTACTGTCCTCCATATATACACAACTAACCTAAAACAACTCAAGTCACAATTTACAATGACCATACAACAAATCACAAAATTGCACATCAACAAAAACGTCACACAACATGTACGTCACAAAATAACATCAAGCACGAAGTACACTTTTCAGCCCGACTCTTAAAAGAGTAGGGGAGGCTACGAAAACTCACCTTGTCCGACAAAGAAGCTAGTATAAGATTACAAGCGAGTATTACGGTCCACACGTCCACAACCTATAATTATACATCAATATACCATAATGTCAACTCTAAAATCGTAAACAAGTTGGTTCTTTGGGTTTAAGTTGAGTCACGAACCCACAATTACGTTCTTAACATTACCGAGTGTGAAACATAACACTTTGACTCGACATTTTTAGAAATGGACAAAGATTTACTCCAAATGGATGTTATCATAGAAAACTAGACTCTCACATGATTCCAACGATAGGTCATACGTCTAAAACGGACTTACGGTTCAAAAGTTATTGACGTTTGAAAATGTTCGACAAAACTAGTCCCTAACGGGCGTCACATAAGTGACGGCCGTTAACTCCATCACAACCCTTTTTACTGTAACGGCCATGTAAAGGGCGTTACATATGTAACGGCCGTTACATGCCAAAAGCCTGATCTTCCTTCTGCAGAATTCAGCAACCCAAACACGAACCAAACCCAACCCAAACGTCATTTTTGATCTAGAAGACGACTTGTGAAGTGTAAATACTCATTTTCAACCTCTAGGAACATATACAAACATAACCCATTCCACAAATTCGACCAAAACGTCACAAACACTCCCAAATCATTCAAACCCTAATTAAACCCTAGTTTGACCCAAAACAAGATTTAAGCCGATTTAGGACTTGTAAATGTTCAAGATGACTAGAAATGCATAAACAAACATAATTAGGTACAAATAAGATGAATTAGACTTACCAAAACTTCCACTAGCAATCAAACCCGATTTTGACCTAAATGAAGCTTTTTCTTGCACTTGAAGACTTGGATTTTGGTATGGTGCTAGAATGATAATAAGGATGATGGTTTTGTTATTAATCTAGTTGAAGCTAACATAAATGAACCAAGAATTTAGAGAGAGATTGAGAGTAAGAGTATTTAGTGAGATGGGAGAGAAAATGTAAATATTATGAATGAATGGATGAAGGAAATGAGGGAGGATAGGGTTTGTTTTACTTGGGTGGGTCATGGGTTTTGGGCATAACCCATGGATAGGATCCAACCATTTACTAGTTATCATAAATACCATCTAATGAAACTCGATTAGCACCAACTAATGATATCAACTTGCACTTAAGTCTCTAATTACACAATAAATTGACCCATATGAACCACATTGCACTCAAATGACCCTTAGATTGCACTTGAACACATATTAATTAAATCAAAACTTAGGAAACGTACCCATAGTCAACAAGGTCAAAATGCACGGTTGTTACACGAGTATAAGCAAGTAAAGGAGTTTGTTAGAAAGTCAGTTATAGTCTAAGTTCACTAATGCAGTCTAAAAAAAATTGTACAAGGCCCACTAATGCAACCTAGTTCGCTATAACTGTGGAGAGATGGGACACTTTAGAAGGAACTGCCCAAAGTTAATGAATCTAAACGTTAGCCAAGCTCGTGGAAGAGCATTCGTTATCACAGGAAAGGAAGGCTGTGATGATCATAACCTCATGACGGGTACATTCCCTATTAACAACTACACATCTTTTCTATTTGATGTTAGTGGTGATAAA
Organism: Erigeron breviscapus; assembly: GCA_034093135.1. Taxonomy (NCBI): domain Eukaryota; kingdom Viridiplantae; phylum Streptophyta; class Magnoliopsida; order Asterales; family Asteraceae; genus Erigeron; species Erigeron breviscapus. The sequence goes on along the minus strand of CM067171.1, from coordinate 82,189,197 downwards.
TTCTTCGTGTGTAAAGAGTTTAGATCAATATCGCCTTAAGTACTTTAAATATCAAGTATATTATAGAACTAGTTAACGGCAAGTTATTAACAACCGACACCACCTCCATATATAATATGCTTCGCGAAACGGAAGATAATCTCCTTTATTCATTACATAGTTTTTCAAATAAAATAGAATGTGTATATATATATAATATATATATATATATTATATATATATATATATTATATATATATATATATATATATATTCTTCCATCTATTTTAAAATTTTATTCCACCAGAGGCTAAATCTGAATTTCGGGACGAAATTCCCTTCAACATGTAGCTACTATCACAACCCTCAAAAATACTCTTATTTATTAGCTTAAAAATATAACCAAATTAATATATGTGTAATGTGTCAAAATGTTTTAGCTTAATTTAGTTAATAGTTTGACAACTTTTGCTAGATTACTTTGCTTGGTATTATATCTTGCAAAATAAAATAAAACTTAATAACACTTGAAACTACAAATAACAAATTAAGTATGACAAATTATACAAGTTGATGGACAAAGAAATCCTTCCTTTGCTTCCCGGTAAAAACGTCCCCTCCATGGAAGGTGCTTACAAGCACCTTAATCATCAACTTGCAACTAGCTTCAATAAGTCAACTTATAGCCTTGCTTAATATTCATGTAGACATGCCATTTCTTTTCTCTATACGTAGACACATCAGCCATTCATCACCAACATTATCCAAGTGATACAAACTTGACACCTCCTTTTGTTTAACTTGAAGCCCACGACTTCTACCTTCCCTTTGTACTATAAATAGGGACTCCTAAACCCATTCCAAATCACACCAACATCAATTCTCTTTCTCGTCTTGACATTTCTAGCATTCAAAAAGAGGTTCTTAAGAATCTTCCAAGCAAACATAAGGGTTTTTAAATGCTAGGGGTGGTGGTGTTTATACTACTAGAGTCACTTTGATCCTATACCCTCAAGTCTTCTTGTATGTGTAAGAAAACTCTAACATGTTTCAATTATAAACTTATATTGTTATTATGATAATGCTTGTCAAATATTTTAATACAAAAAGTTTTACATAAGGTTATCATGCTTGAAATAATTAAATCATATAATTTGTATTGTCACCATGTATAAACCATTTTCAAAAGTTATATGGTAATGTTACTTTGAACCTATATGTACTCCATAAAGGTATTCCAATTTGTTACGTAGAAACTTGGAAAAATTAAAGTTATGTTGACAAGCCTAAAAACATTTTTTAAGTATTTATTCCTGTAAAATCCAAGACCATTAAGTGAATCTTAAACAAGTTTAGGTGATACATAAATTTGGAGAATCTTCTTTGTTTGTCACTATAATCTTGCTGCTAAGGTGAGTTTTGTGGCCCCCTCTTTTAAATTATTTTATACTTTGGGGTGAGAATACACTGCTCAATTTTATGGACACAAGTACTTTTAATAGTTTGTTTATGGCTATGTAACAATCACTCATGAAATCCCCTTGGAATCTTGATGCCGTGAAACCATTGCGCGAATATTATGGATAGTACTATCGGGGTTGACACCCCTGCTCGAGTTAGTCATGCTAACTTGGGAAACGGGCATATAATATTTGAAATAGTGTTTTGAGTGAAACACTACTACAGGGGTAAACAATATGTTAAGGCATCGGCACTCAAGACATAGCATACAAAACTATTGGTCTTTTAAAATGTGTTATGATATTTATACTACTACTGAAATCTTGTGGTCCATGACAATTTTTATGGTAAAAACCTATGAGCTCACTAACAGTATTGTTGACGTATTTTAGTGTGTATCCTCAGGAAACTAAGGTATATCCATGGAGCATACTCTAAGAGTCACATCTGCATATTTCCGAAGAAAAGGAGATTTTCTAGTATTATAGTTGCTTTGTATAAAATCTATGTCAAAAATTGTGAACACGTTGTTATAACTATGTAATGAATAAAGGAGATTATCTTCCGTTTCGCGAAGCATATTATATATGGAAGTGGTGTCGGTTGTTAATAACTTGCCGTTAACTAGTTCTATAATATACTTGATATTTAAAGTACTTAAGGCGATATTGATCTAAACTCTTTACACACGAAGAATTTATCACCACTAACATCAAATAGAAAAGATGTGTAGTTGTTAATAGGGAATGTACCCGTCATGAGGTTATGATCATTGCAGCCTTCCTTTCCTGTCATAACGAATGATGTACCCCTTCAGAACACTGTACGAAGGGCATCCTTTACGAAGCATCTGCACAAAGGGCTTATGCCCGGAGGTGTTAATAATAATTAAATGGTTAGGGATAAACCTAAATCCTTTCCTAAAATATAGCAAATCATATCCTAATTATAAAAGGATAATGATGGCAAGCAAATCGGATAAACATGGCAATGATATCCGAAACCCTAAAGAAGGCTAAAACCCTAGCTTTCCCTCCAAGTTACCCTCTCCTATATAAGGAGAGGGAATTCTCCCTCAAAGGCATGATCACAAATCAGCCGCTTCACACATAAACCCTATCAACAAGTCGAAGAACCTTCGACAATCACATAAACACATAGTTGGCGTAAAGGAGCACCGCTCCTACCTTCGGGGAATCGCCAACAAACCTTTAAACCTCAAACACTCTCCATGATCGAAGCCTCTTGCCGGAGTCTACATCCTACATGCAGTTTGGTGCACAATCATTTGGCGCCATCCGTGGGACAACACTTATCCATATCATAAAACCCACCATTAAACCACACTATGATCGTCGTGCCAAACTAAAAGATGATAGATCACCGCGAGGAAAAACTCCGACCAATGGGTAGCCTTTTCTGATGCGATCCATCGGGCCCGTCAACATAAAGTTTCTTGCCTCCATCACCAAGAAAGATCGGAAAGTTAATCCTGCCCTTGATCCTAATTAAATCTGTAAGTATTCTTCAATTTAATATACGCTCGCTGCACATATATATACGGACGACAACAAGTAGGAGAATATTATATAGCAGCAATTACAATTCGCACCATCATGATACTTGTATAATATCATGTTATATATTCTATATGGGCTATCCTATTATTAACAAATCAACTATATACAGATGCCTATTATTAATGTGAACATGTCACATATAATAGTTATAAATATTGTCTTTGAACAAAAGCATTCGATATCTCTTCATCATGAAGATACTAACCAATACATTATTTGTTAAGATACACTCACCATGTTAATCATTCAATACTTATAGTCGACTATCGACCTGCAAACGACGGCCCACCTTATAATTGATATATATCAGTGTTATGGGGTTGTCTAAGATATTGTATACACATGAGTATTTAATGTGAGTCGTATCCGTCAAGATCGATATAAAAGTATAGGCGACAGCCTATATTATCTGTAAATAATGGCCCTAATACGCCAGTTCATAAGCCGTTTTCTGAGATGATAATCGTCAAATTATTATGCGCTTATTTACTATTACTATTAAGTATGCTTCTTCACATATATATGTTTTTAACAAATCTAAATGTGATACAAAACAAGGATCCCTTGCGGTCTTTAAAAAACAGAACCATCTCAATGGTAAAAAACAAAACCATCTTAATGGTACGAGGAACAAATCTAGACAAAAGAGGATACACGACGATATACCCCTTCGTATAGCGGGTCATATATCAACATAATAATTACAAATTATTATGTGCCTATTTGATGTCATATATAACAACTATTACCTGAACCCAATACAAATCATTACCTCTTACAGTCATAGATAAAACCATTTTAATGGTACAAAATAATAATAATAATAATAAAACCTTATGATAAAAGACAAAGATTAATACGAAGGGTCTGCTCTATAGCCTTCTCCGACGTAGATCCAGATAGAGAGTTTGGCCCAAAACCTCCAACAGCCTCCGGTGACCTTCGGAAACCTCCGGCAGCCTTCAGCGAGCTTCGGAAACCTCCAGAAGCCTTCGGTGAGCTTTGGAAGTCTCTATAAATTTTTAGCGATATTCAGAACACCTTCGACAGCCTTCGTTGAGCTTCGGAAACCTCCGACAGCCTTCGATGAGCTCTGGGAACTTCCGACAACCTTCGGTGAGCTTCAGAAACCTCCGACAGCCTTCGGCGACCTTTGAAGACCTCCAGCAGCGTTCGGCGAGTTTAGAAATCCTTCGACAACCTTCAGCAACATTCAAAAGACGAAGTAAATTCGATACAATAACTTAAGAAACTCGCGCAATCTAAGAATAAGAAGTACAGTCTAAAATCACGATCCTAGCAGCCCATAATGTTAGACTGGGGGGCTTGATGATATACACCTCATGTAACCTTTAGTAACATTGCGCGACCAAGTTCACAAACATCTTTGACATTTCCTCCTGCCACGAAGCTCCACTCAAAAAAGATCATATCTACAAAACTACTAACCCCACCATAGGTCAAATAACCTTTCGTCAATGGACACCTTAAAAGAATTCCTGTCAAGATAAAACTCCGGATGCAGTTTACTACCCTTCGTAGATCATACAACCTCCGTAGAGCAAAATCATCGGGTATAATACTTTCCCTTCATAACACTTCTATAGAGTAAAACTCCGAAAGTAGGTTACCCCCCACACGGTCTATTACCTTAAAATCAGTGTGCCCTAAAGGAGCATATACGCATACGACCTAGATAAATGCCAAGCGCATAAAACTCATATACTCTGGGGAAAACCCGAAACCAAAATATATCAGAGGCCACGAGCCTACGATCTTGTATAAAAAGTCTTACTTAAGCCTAAGAAGGTCGAGACTACTATCCCATAAGCTTTTTCAAATAATGTTCCTCTGTAAGCACGGAGGTCAACAAATACATACCTCGTCACCACCTTTAATCATGAGGAGCTCAACGATACACCTCTTCGTGATTGTGGAAGGTAGTACATAGCCTCCCGTAATTCCTAAAAAACATTTGAATAATAGAAGATTTACTCATTACCAACAATACCTTCTAAGAAGTCCTCGTCTCACTCCTGTTGACACAACTAGAGACTTAGACAATATCCTTCAACACCTTTCACTAAAAAAAACGCTCAAATAGCATAGAACTAAATCCACAAGGATACAATCCTGAGGTTATAGCACGCGGAAAATGTGAGACATGGAATATCGAAGGTGGTTGCCTTCGGAACCATGCACTAATATTCCTAAATCTATAGGAACGTAGAATACCAAAAAAGAACACCCTTTAAGAGTCACAAAACGAAGGGGATACCCCTTCGAGAAAACAAACAAAAAACTAGAAACCCTTTAAAACAATATCAAACACTTTAAAGGAATATTATATCCAACACAAATATGTACAAAATTACCATAGCAGATACCCTACACTCAATACGGAGAATACCTCATATAACCTAATAATAATAATAAATAATGAATAAAGAGGCCAACGAAAAATCGGAAGGCAGTGCCCTCCGCAATTGGCCAAACATTGGTCCTATTAAGACCACAACGTTTTATATTATTCCTAAACTGAAAAATGGTGCAACTAGGAACCATATAAGTCTTTATTAGAAATTATGCTAACTCTTTGATCTCAGCTCACATTTGACAGTTGTTTAAATGGCGTAATGGCTTAACTACAAAGTTTAGACAAGCTTCGTAATGGCTAATTATGAAGTTGTTCATATGTGAGTACTGAGGTTTAAAGAAGGCATGATATAAAGGTCTCACCCTCGAAGAGACCAAAATCATGAATATACGACCTAACAAAGGTTTGAATCATTTTGTAAACGACAAAGAGACTTATATGTCCTACGTCGTAAAACCCATGGCCCGAATAAGGTCAGAAAGCGGTGAACACACCCTCATCTTTAACCATTACGAAGGGTCGCTCCCTATCGTACTATTTATCTTACCACGTACGTATCCATTTACGAATAAAAGACATGCTACTAAGGCTCAATGTATGATAGGGACGCCTACATAACATATAGCCAAATCGTAATTGGAAGAACAAAACTTCCATAACGAAGCATGCACAAGTAAAAAGACATGGAAAGTACGAAGGTGGTTGCCTTCGACACCATGCAGAGTTTTACCAAACTCACACCAAAAAGTGTAAGACACGGAACAATCGAATGGTGATACCCTCGATACCGTGCATATACAAGAAAAGACCTTCAAATTTCCAAGCAGACTTCTACACGACCATACGGAGGCAATATATGTGCCCCCAAAGGTCCAGAGACAACTCTCAAAGCAATAAAAAGGTAGCTCGGAAAGATGATCCATTCGTAATATATCTTCGAAGCCTAAAGAAAGGACTTCCGAATAACATAAACAATAGTTCATCACCCGAAGCCCATAAAAAAGCTTGAAAGAGTCAACAAAGGATAGTGGCCTACATAAACCACTACCAAAATCAGAAAGAGAAAAGGGGATCCCTTGGGAACTTCCCATAACAACGAGGATACCCCTAGCACCTTCGTAGATAATTCCAAGAAAAGAATAGTCATCCAGAGACATCAGAATCGACAATATATGAAGAACATATCCCACGTAACTCTGAAACATCAGCTATGCCTTCTCCACATAAAAAGAAGCAAAATTCCTAAAGTCTGCAACATCTGCCCTACATCAAAAGAAAAGAATCATAAGAAGATGTGGTCTACGGAACAAGGACACAACCACCTGACAAGTAACGGACATCAAGTTCATCAACGCACGAAGTTACTCAACAAAGCGACACACGTAAAAGTTCGTTGAAGTAGAACAACCTGATGCAATGGAAATACGACCTCCGATATGAAGGATACACCACCGGTTGTTTACATTATGCATAACAAAAAGATGCAAAGATACATCGAATTTACACCATTACATCACCAAATCAGAAGCATAACACTTTATGTTTAATACCATAAATACATTATCAATTTCCTCCGTTACAAGACTCACTGATCTCCGTAAATCCACGCCCGCTTAAAACTCCATCGCAAAAGGTGAGATTCGAAGATCAAAGGTCCATAAACGAAAACAACCAATTTCTAGCAAAGACCGTATCAAGAGTCTCCCCGAAAGTACCTTATCCAAAACCTTACAAAGGCCCCACTTTCTCAAATTTCGATACAAATCAAATATCCACCTATCACCTCGGCTAACGTGTCAAGATTCAACAAGATCGCCCACTACCTTCTCTCAGTTAACAAAAGTCATCCTTCGCAAGTTGCATTCATATAAAGGAAAAACCTCCTTATCAAAAGACGAGCTTTCTGAACCAGCCAAAGGGCTTGATTAGGCAATCAAAAAGCCCTGACCTTATCCAGAAAGTACGTATCTATAAAAACACTAAGTTGATTGGAATACCTACCATCGTCATTGATAAAGAAAAATGGAATAAGAGTTACCTAGAAACGCAACGATCAACAACGATGGATATAAAGTGAAGAAAGAAGAAAAGAAAGTACATTTAAAGAGACAAGAAAACGCGTACCACAAGATCCCCTTCGAAGAAATATTCAGAAGTTGTGCAATACAAAGAGCATGAGAGTATAGTCTAAAATCATAGCCTTAGCAGTCTATAATATTAGACTCGGGGGCTTGACGATGTACCCCTTCGGAACACTGTACGAAGGGCATCCTTTACGAAGTACCTGCACAAAGGGCTTATGCCCGGAGGTGTTAATAATAATTAAATGGTTAGGGATAAACCTAAATCCTTTCCTAAAATATAGCAAATCATATCCTAATTATAAAAGGATATAGATGTCAAGCAAATCGGATAAACATGGCAATGATATCCGAAACCCTAAAGAAGGCTAAAACCCTAGCTTTCCCTCCAAGTTACCCTCTCCTATATAAGGAGAGGGAATTCTCCCTCAAAGGCATGATCACAAATCAGCCGCTTCACACATAAACCCTATCAACAAGTCGAAGAACCTTCGACAATCACATAAACACATAGTTGGCGTAAAGGAGCACCGCTCCTACCTTCGGGGAATCGCCAACAAACCTTTAAACCACAAACATCTCTCCATGATCGAAGCCTCTTGCCGGAGTCTACATCCTACATGCGGTTTGGTGCACAATCAGTTATAACTATGTAATGAATAAAGGAGATTATCTTCCGTTTCGCGAAGCATATTATATATGGAGGTGGTGTCGGTTGTTAATAACTTGCCGTTAACTAGTTCTATAATATACTTGATATTTAAAGTACTTAAGGCGATATTGATCTAAACTCTTTACACACGAAGAATTTATCACCACTAACATCAAATAGAAAAGATGTGTAGTTGTTAATAGGGAATGTACCCGTCATGAGGTTATGATCATTGCAGCCTTCCTTTCCTGTCATAACGAATGATGTACCCCTTCAGAACACTGTACGAAGGGCATCCTTTACGAAGCATCTGCACAAAGGGCTTATGCCCGGAGGTGTTAATAATAATTAAATGGTTAGGGATAAACCTAAATCCTTTCCTAAAATATAGCAAATCATATCCTAATTATAAAAGGATAATGATGGCAAGCAAATCGGATAAACATGGCAATGATATCCGAAACCCTAAAGAAGGCTAAAACCCTAGCTTTCCCTCCAAGTTACCCTCTCCTATATAAGGAGAGGGAATTCTCCCTCAAAGGCATGATCACAAATCAGCCGCTTCACACATAAACCCTATCAACAAGTCGAAGAACCTTCGACAATCACATAAACACATAGTTGGCGTAAAGGAGCACCGCTCCTACCTTCGGGGAATCGCCAACAAACCTTTAAACCTCAAACACTCTCCATGATCGAAGCCTCTTGCCGGAGTCTACATCCTACATGCAGTTTGGTGCACAATCATTTGGCGCCATCCGTGGGACAACACTTATCCATATCATAAAACCCACCATTAAACCACACTATGATCGTCGTGCCAAACTAAAAGATGATAGATCACCGCGAGGAAAAACTCCGACCAATGGGTAGCCTTTTCTGATGCGATCCATCGGGCCCGTCAACATAAAGTTTCTTGCCTCCATCACCAAGAAAGATCGGAAAGTTAATCCTGCCCTTGATCCTAATTAAATCTGTAAGTATTCTTCAATTTAATATACGCTCGCTGCACATATATATACGGACGACAACAAGTAGGAGAATATTATATAGCAGCAATTACAATTCGCACCATCATGATACTTGTATAATATCATGTTATATATTCTATATGGGCTATCCTATTATTAACAAATAACTATATACAGATGCCTATTATTAATGTGAACATGTCACATATAATAGTTATAAATATTGTCTTTGAACAAAAGCATTCGATATCTCTTCATCATGAAGATACTAACCAATACATTATATGTTAAGATACACTCACCATGTTAATCATTCAATACTTATAGTCGACTATCGACCTGCAAACGACGGCCCACCTTATAATTGATATATATCAGTGTTATGGGGTTGTCTAAGATATTGTATACACATGAATATTTAATGTGAGTCGTATCCGTCAAGATCGATATAAAAGTATAGGCGACAGCCTATATTATCTGTAAATAATGGCCCTAATACGCCGGTTCATAAGCCGTTTTCTGAGATGATAATCGTCAAATTATTATGCGCTTATTTACTATTACTATTAAGTATGCTTCTTCACATATATATGTTTTTAACAAATCTAAATGTGATACAAAACAAGGATCCCTTGCGGTCTTTAAAAAACAGAACCATCTCAATGGTAAAAAACAAAACCATCTTAATGGTACGAGGAACAAATCTAGACAAAAGAGGATACACGACGATATACCCCTTCGTATAGCGGGTCATATATCAACATAATAATTACAAATTATTATGTGCCTATTTGATGTCATATATAACAACTATTACCTGAACCCAATACAAATCATTACCTCTTACAGTCATAGATAAAACCATTTTAATGGTACAAAATAATAATAATAATAATAAAACCTTATGATAAAAGACAAAGATTAATACGAAGGGTCTGCTCTATAGCCTTCTCCGACGTAGATCCAGATAGAGAGTTTGGCCCAAAACCTCCAACAGCCTCCGGTGACCTTCGGAAACCTCCGGCAGCCTTCAGCGAGCTTCGGAAACCTCCGACAGCCTTCGATGAGCTCTGGGAACTTCCGACAACCTTCGGTGAGCTTCAGAAACCTCCGACAGCCTTCGGCGACCTTTGAAGACCTCCAGCAGCGTTCGGCGAGTTTAGAAATCCTTCGACAACCTTCAGCAACATTCAAAAGACGAAGTAAATTCGATACAATAACTTAAGAAACTCGCGCAATCTAAGAATAAGAAGTACAGTCTAAAATCACGATCCTAGCAGCCCATAATGTTAGACTGGGGGGCTTGATGATATACACCTCATGTAACCTTTAGTAACATTGCGCGACCAAGTTCACAAACATCTTTGACATTTCCTCCTGCCACGAAGCTCCACTCAAAAAAGATCATATCTACAAAACTACTAACCCCACCATAGGTCAAATAACCTTTCGTCAATGGACACCTTAAAAGAATTCCTGTCAAGATAAAACTCCGGATGCAGTTTACTACCCTTCGTAGATCATACAACCTCCGTAGAGCAAAATCATCGGGTATAATACTTTCCCTTCATAACACTTCTATAGAGTAAAACTCCGAAAGTAGGTTACCCCCCACACGGTCTATTACCTTAAAATCAGTGTGCCCTAAAGGAGCATATACGCATACGACCTAGATAAATGCCAAGCGCATAAAACTCATATACTCTGGGGAAAACCCGAAACCAAAATATATCAGAGGCCACGAGCCTACGATCTTGTATAAAAAGTCTTACTTAAGCCTAAGAAGGTCGAGACTACTATCCCATAAGCTTTTTCAAATAATGTTCCTCTGTAAGCACGGAGGTCAACAAATACATACCTCGTCACCACCTTTAATCATGAGGAGCTCAACGATACACCTCTTCGTGATTGTGGAAGGTAGTACATAGCCTCCCGTAATTCCTAAAAAACATTTGAATAATAGAAGATTTACTCATTACCAACAATACCTTCTAAGAAGTCCTCGTCTCACTCCTGTTGACACAACTAGAGACTTAGACAATATCCTTCAACACCTTTCACTAAAAAAAACGCTCAAATAGCATAGAACTAAATCCACAAGGATACAATCCTGAGGTTATAGCACGCGGAAAATGTGAGACATGGAATATCGAAGGTGGTTGCCTTCGGAACCATGCACTAATATTCCTAAATCTATAGGAACGTAGAATACCAAAAAAGAACACCCTTTAAGAGTCACAAAACGAAGGGGATACCCCTTCGAGAAAACAAGCAAAAAACTAGAAACCCCTTTAAAAACAATATCAAATACTTTAAAGGAATATTTATTAAACACAAATATGTACAAAATTTCCATAGCAGATACCCTTCACTCAATACGGAGAATACCTCATATAACCTAATAATAATAATAAATAATAATAAAGAGGCCAACGAAAAATCGGAAGGCAGTGCCCTCCGCAATTGGCCAAACATTGGTCCTATTAAGACCACAACGTTTTATATTATTTCTAAACTGGAAAAATGGTGCAACATAGGAACCATATAAGTCTTTATTAGAAATTATGCTAACTCTTTGATCTCAGCTCACATTTGACAGTTGTTTAAATGGCGTAATGGCTTAACTACAAAGTTTAGACAAGCTTCGTAATGGCTAATTATGAAGTTGTTCATATGTGAGTACTGAGGTTTAAAGAAGGCATGATATAAAGGTCTCACCCTCGAAGGGACCAAAATCATGAATATACGACCTAACAAAGGTTTGAATCATTTTGTAAACGACAAAGAGACTTATATGTCCTACGTCGTAAAACCCATGGCCCGAATAAGGTCAGAAAGCGGTGAACACACCCTCATCTTTAACCATTACGAAGGGTCGCTCCCTATCGTACTATTTATCTTACCACGTACGTATCCATTTACGAATAAAAGACATGCTACTAAGGCTCAATGTATGATAGGGACGCCTACATAACATATAGCCAAATCGTAATTGGAAGAACAAAACTTCCATAACGAAGCATGCACAAGTAAAAAGACATGGAAAGTACGAAGGTGGTTGCCTTCGACACCATGCAGAGTTTTACCAAACTCACACCAAAAAGTGTAAGACACGGAACAATCGAATGGTGATACCCTCGATACCGTGCATATACAAGAAAAGACCTTCAAATTTCCAAGCAGACTTCTACACGACCATACGGAGGCCATATATGTGCCCCCAAAGGTCCAGAGACAACTCTCAAAGCAATAAAAAGGTAGCTCGGAAAGATGATCCATTCGTAATATATCTTCGAAGCCTAAAGAAAGGACTTCCGAATAACATAAACAATAGTTCATCACCCGAAGCCCATAAAAAAGCTTGAAAGAGTCAACAAAGGATAGTGGCCTACATAAACCACTACCAAAATCAGAAAGAGAAAAGGGGATCCCTTGGGAACTTCCCATAACAACGAGGATACCCCTAGCACCTTCGTAGATAATTCCAAGAAAAGAATAGTCATCCAGAGACATCAGAATCGACAATATATGAAGAACATATCCCACGTAACTCTGAAACATCAGCTATGCCTTCTCCACATAAAAAGAAGCAAAATTCCTAAAGTCTGCAACATCTGCCCTACATCAAAAGAAAAGAATCATAAGAAGATGTGGTCTACGGAACAAGGACACAACCACCTGACAAGTAACGGACATCAAGTTCATCAACGCACGAAGTTACTCAACAAAGCGACACACGTAAAAGTTCGTTGAAGTAGAACAACCTGATGCAATGGAAAGACGACCTCCGATATGAAGGATACACCACCGGTTGTTTACATTATGCATAACAAAAAATGCAAGGATACATTCGAATTTACACCATTACATCACCAAATCAGAAGCATAACACTTTATGTTTAATACCATAAATACATTATCAATTTCCTCCGTTACAAGACTCACTGATCTCCGTAAATCCACGCCCGCTTAAAACTCCATCGCAAAAGGTGAGATTCGAAGATCAAAGGTCCATAAACGAAAACAACCAATTTCTAGCAAAGACCGTATCAAGAGTCTCCCCGAAAGTACCTTATCCAAAACCTTACAAAGGCCCCACTTTCTCAAATTTCGATACAAATCAAATATCCACCTATCACCTCGGCTAACGTGTCAAGATTCAACAAGATCGCCCACTACCTTCTCTCAGTTAACAAAAGTCATCCTTCGCAAGTTGCATTCATATAAAGAAAAACCTCCTTATCAAAAGACGAGCTTTCTGAACCAGCCAAAGGGCTTGATTAGGCAATCAAAAAGCCCTGACCTTATCCAGAAAGTACGTATCTATAAAAACACTAAGTTGATTGGAATACCTACCATCGTCATTGATAAAGAAAAATGGAATAAGAGTTACCTAGAAACGCAACGATCAACAACGATGGATATAAAGTGAAGAAAGAAGAAAAGAAAGTACATTTAAAGAGACAAGAAAACGCGTACCACAAGATCACCTTCGAAGAAATATTCAGAAGTTGTGCAATACAAAGAGCATGAGAGTATAGTCTAAAATCATAGCCTTAGCAGTCTATAATATTAGACTCGGGGGCTTGACGATGTACCCCTTCGGAACACTGTACGAAGGGCATCCTTTACGAAGTACCTGCACAAAGGGCTTATGCCCGGAGGTGTTAATAATAATTAAATGGTTAGGGATAAACCTAAATCCTTTCCTAAAATATAGCAAATCATATCCTAATTATAAAAGGATATAGATGTCAAGCAAATCGGATAAACATGGCAATGATATCCGAAACCCTAAAGAAGGCTAAAACCCTAGCTTTCCCTCCAAGTTACCCTCTCCTATATAAGGAGAGGGAATTCTCCCTCAAAGGCATGATCACAAATCAGCCGCTTCACACATAAACCCTATCAACAAGTCGAAGAACCTTCGACAATCACATAAACACATAGTTGGCGTAAAGGAGCACCGCTCCTACCTTCGGGGAATCGCCAACAAACCTTTAAACCACAAACATCTCTCCATGATCGAAGCCTCTTGCCGGAGTCTACATCCTACATGCGGTTTGGTGCACAATCAGTTATAACTATGTAATGAATAAAGGAGATTATCTTCCGTTTCGCGAAGCATATTATATATGGAGGTGGTGTCGGTTGTTAATAACTTGCCGTTAACTAGTTCTATAATATACTTGATAATTTAAGTACTTAAGGCGATATTTATCTAAACTCTTTACACAAGAAGAATTTATCACCACTAACATCAAATAGAAAAGATGTGTAGTTGTTAATAGGGAATGTACCTGTCATGAGGTTATGATCATTGCAGCCTTCCTTTCCTGTCATAACGAATGCTCTGCCACGAGCTTGGCTAACGTTTAGATTCTATAACTTTGGGCAGTTCCTTCTAAAGTGTCCCATCTCTCCACAGTTATGGCATCCTCAGGGCGGAATTACTTTCATGCCTCGAGTCGAGGTTCTACAGTCTTTGGCCAGATGGCCAACCTTATTGCACTTTTCACACACTTTACAGGGTCCTTCGTAGTGGTGGCGACCGCACTTGTGGCAGAACGGTTTGTTCCCAACATATATCTTAGGGGTATCTGGTTTTTCGTATAGTTGTTGCACATAGTTCCCTTCTGGATTGTTATCCCACTTCCTCTTGTTGTCGCTGACTCTTACTTCCGCATTTTTAGTTGTGTGGCGAATGACTTGAACCATAAAATCGTGTGACAGCTAAATAGCTTCTTGGATGGTAGTCGGTTTTGATGCAGTCACATTTCCTTGAATTGAGGGTGGAAGTCCCCAGATGTACCTTTCAATCTTTTTATATTCGGGAGTAACCATCCCTGGGCACAATGACACTAATTCATTGAAACGATTAGTATACGCGGGCATGTCAGTTCCTTTCACGACATGATGCCAGAATTCTATCTCCAACTTCTGGATTTCACTCCGCGGGCAATACTCGTTTCTCATCATTTCTTTTAAGCCTTCCCAAGGTAATTCATAAGCGGCATCAATTCCTACAGGTTGCTCATAGGCATTCCACCATGTGAGAGCACCATTCAGAAGAGTGCAAGTGGCATATTTTACTTTATCACCATCAGCACACCCACTAATACGAAAGACTGATTCCATTTTCTCAAACCAGTGAATCAGCCCTACAGCTCCTTCGGTTCCTTCATAGTTCAAAGGCTTGCACTTCATAAAATCTGTGTAAGTACACCCTTGTCCACCAGTTCTTTGTGCATTGGCTCCTGGCCCAGCAGCTCCTTGTCCAATAGCTCCTGGCCCGGAAGCTCCTTATCTCACAACTCCTAGCCCGACAGCTCCTCTCTCAACAATTCCTTGCGCATTGACTCCTTGTCTTTCTTATTCGGTCCTTCTATTAGCTGCAAGTGTTGCAGCCACTTCTTGAGCCACTAGTTGAGATAATTCAGCGGGGTTCATCGGTGGGCTACATCAGCTTTATGTTAATATGAAGTACAAGAAGGGTAATGTTATGCTATGCCAATCTTGTTTTGTACGGCAATAGAAAGAAAAACAAGAAGGGTTGTTTAAAGTCTTTGCACCTATGTCAACTTGTACTTTGTCATGCTTTAGTTAGTGTTTATTTGTAGTAAAGTTTAATTCATGAATTAAAATATCAAATTAGTTGTGAGATGGTTATTTGGCCGTTAAAAATGATCAAGCAAAAGGATCATGCTAATTTATAAACATTTGCTAATGGCTAATAGGCCTTCTTGGACATAATTCTAAAATCTTGTCTTTTATAGTTCATTAACTAAAATTACCATTATAAGACTTGTATTGAGAACGATATATTATAGATTCTTGAATACATTTTCATGTGAGTTGTTTAATATAAAATCACAGTTCTAAAGTGTCCATTCCTTTTACAAAAACTCCATGTTTAATATAAATTTTTATTTTATTTTTAAGTTTATATATGTATAGGTTGTGACCACTAATATATCTTTAATTAACTTAATCGATTCTAATTAAGCTAATGAATTTTTGACGGTTGTCACAGTATCTACCCGTTAAATAAAATTTCGTCCCGAAATTTAGATTGAGCGGTGAAATAAAGTTTGATAGGAAAAGAGGGTACCTTTGTTTAAATTAATTCACCTAAGGGATCTACGAGAAATCCACCATGCATCCGCTGCGCACTCTGATTGTTAAGATTTGACTATGATTCACTCCCCTCTACAACTCATTGAGACATCTTAAACCATCCTGTTATCTCCTTTGGACCTATCATGTTGTTTGTATATTGTTTATGGTTCGTGTAAGGCACAAAATTTTTATGAAGGAATTTATGAGGTATTTATGATGGGAAATAAGGCCACAACGGTAAACACAAATGCAGAATAACCCCTTCGTTTGGCAACCTTTCCCAACCCGTGTGAACCTAAGATGAAACTAATAAATAGGGTACACTAAATGCAATCAAATTCAGCCCCTAATGGTAACAAGGTCAGCAAACAATAGCACATACAAACACAAGAACTTTTAGCGTGGAAAACCTCTCAAAGTGAGAGTAAAAACCACGGGACCCTTAGGCCGCTTAAAATCCACTACCACAAATAATAGGCAATACAATCAGACCTTCCCTAGATATACTAGAGGCATACAACAATCATCATACACTTGGAATAAACCATCAAGATGTATGGAAACAAAACAAAGACAAAAGGAGAACAATATCACCAGTTTTTTCTGCCCTCTGTTCCAGCCCCTGTAACTCGATCTTCAGATCACTTGAGACGAATTTGTAAGTCCCCTGGTACGGATCGTTAATAGGCTGATCCAATTATCAAGAGGTGCGGAATCCCTCTCTATAACTTGGTGATTCAACAAGAAAGCCCCTAGATCATCTACGGCCTCGTAGATCTTCTTCGGGCTAGCGGAACAACCTTTGACCTATTAACCTGCTATACTAGCTTGATAATTCGACAAATGTTCAACCCTAAACTCTGTTAGGGTTCGGTTTATATAGGTAACACCCGACATGGGCTTCAGCACTTCGGCCTCGCAAACCCAGCCCAGCCCGTCACTTTTACGAGGTCGTAACTGTGATAGGCCTCGTATTTGACCCTGCAAATACGGGGTCGTATTACCTATATGATCGACTCGTATTTATCCCTGCAAATACGGGGTCGCATTACATATGTATGAATTGCGAGCTCGTAATTTATACTTAGCAGATTTACTATACATTCAATACTTAAACTTAATCTAGTATTCTATGCATAATACTAAGTTCATTAATGACAATCACATTACAAAGACATATAACAATATAAGCCCAAACAATCTAGACTGTTAATGACATAGACGTGCACTTACAGACTCCCCCTTGGCAATAGCTTCTAGACGTTAACATATCTATGTCTTTGTCTTGTCTTTGTCATCAATCTACTTTCTCTGCTTCTTCTTGCTCCTGCTCTGCTCCTTCTCAGTCTCAAAATCAGAATCTGACTCTGACTCTGAAGGAGTATGAGTTAACCCTAACCGTTCTTTCTCTTGATCCCTCAAAGATCCTGGATCATAATAATAATCCGCCATCTCTGCCCTAGCTCTCATATGAGCTTGTGGATCATATCCCAACCTCTTCTCTAGTCTATGCACAATAGTTGGATGCAAATCTGACTCAGTAAAAGTATTATTGGTAGAATCAGTTTTGGTAGACTCACTATCTTGAGCACTAGCAATATCATCAACAAGAGCAATAGCATCAGATTACCCTACCAAATCCTTACCCTTGCTTAATCGATCAACGTCCACATTAGCATCTTCTGTAAGGGGTTTGGTTTGAGGTGCATCAGACTCAACTACCATCTTCAACTCTGTGACTGTAACATTCGTGATTTTTACCCGTTTGGCTGTACTTGTAATTTGATTAACTACTTTAATAAACGAAAACTTTGGGCCTAATTGTGTTCGTTTATCTGTAAATTGGGCTAGTTTTAATGTCATAATTGGATTTCTAGAATTAAGTCCCATGATTACAAGACCGTGATATTGGCCCATACGTGTTATAAAAATTATATTATAGAAAATAATTGAGTAAATGTAGTAACAGGGAAAACGCATATACAAAACCTTAAGTATAATGTACGGTAAACAGTGTCGGTGGCACAGTGTCGGTGATTATCTAATAATTCCATTAATAGGACAAAGCTGACATACTTTATGAAAAGTAGGAATACTCGTGAAATTGTCACAAGCTATATTTGATTTATTAGTTGAATAATGTTACTAGTAGACAATTGTTGTGTAAATTGTTAAGAAAACTTACTTCCAAAGCTAGTAAAACCATACACCTCCATGAGGAAACTTCCTAGCACTTTCCTTTACTTAGTAGCAAAGTTATAAACCTCTAAATATCTTCAAAAATCTGATCATAAGTTGTTAAAGTCAAGAATGGATACTAATTTTATCATATTTAATTCCATTTCATTTACTATAAATACTAGGCTTAAGTTTTCATAAATACTTACACCTTAAACTTCATTCTCTCTCAATTTAGCATTCTATAAGTCTAAAATCATCCTTTCCCTTCTTATTATAAGTTTTAAAGAACACTTGATTGTTCTAGTATAAGCAAAGTCGCTTTGATCTCAAAGTGCGCCGAAAATCGTCAAGAGAAGTTGTTATCAACAAATCTCTCTAAAGATCTTCAAAAGTTCTAGTTATAATACTCAATTTGGGTTGGGAATAATCTTCAATTATTAAGTAAACAAGTCCAAGTCTTGAAAGAATTTCATTTGAATCAGAAGTCGTGTTCTTCGTACGTCGAAAGTTTGATCTTAGAGTTCATAAACTCTCCTTTCTTGTAAGTGTTTTTATAAAACCTTACTATACTTTGCTTTATGATTATATGACTATATGTTATGTATTGAAATACTTGTCAACTTAATTTTATACTCAATTGATACATAATTGCATTTAAATACGGTAACTATCGCTTTTATATATGAATATTGAAATATTGTTACTATTGCGAAAAATGAATTATTAGTGAAAGTACGAGAAATCGTAAAACTTTTATTAAATCATCTTGAATACTTATTATGGTATATAAACAAGGGCATAGTTATATACCTAACTATCCTAATTCATATAATTACTATTCACCATCTGTAAATTATTTCGTATTTTCGAATTGTTTGATTTATGGATAGAATATATCCTTGATACGCTTTTAACCGCACAATGTTTCCGAAAGTGATTGCACCTTGGGCCTCTTTGGCTTATGCCGGAGGAATGGAAGGTAGTTCGTGAAAAGTTTGCATAAGCATTCACTAAGCAACTTAATTCACCCCGGTATTCTTCACGACCCAAGGCCAACCCTAACACAACTTGGAAATAAAATGCTGGTTTTTCCTGCCATTTAAGGTATCTCTTCAATTGTAATCAATACATTTTGTATTGATTATAATACATACCATTCAAGGTATCTTTTCATATCCCTACTATTGAAAGCATCTATTCGTTACAAGATTAATACATTCTTCGTATTAATCCTATTATTTAAAAATACTTCAAAAGGATTTAGAAATATCAGAGGAATACTTTATATATCCTACGGATACGTATTACATACGGAAAGTTACATTTTTACCCTACAGTTTCAAAGGTATCATTTTTCGTCCTTATACTTTGGACATTTGACAATTTAGTCCCTTAAACTTTTATAACATAAATTACGTTGACAAGCGTATTAATAAATCCTTATAGTTGTATATCTATATCTGGAATTTAGCATGAATATAAATCAATTCACATTGAAATTAGGGAATACGTAACGTGGCCAGTTGACTCGCTCGTCATCGTTAACTACATCAATCTCTTCTATTTTGCTGTTGAACTATCAACAATAAGGTGAGTTTCGTAAACCCTCCCTACTCTAATTGAGATTCGGGCTGAAAAGTGTACACATACGTGTTTGTTGAATGTTGTATTGTATGAAACGTAAACGTTGTGAACATGCATTTGAAATATATGTAAGTCATGCCGTTATACATGCTGTTGAAAGACACATAAGTCATGTTGTTGTACATGCATTTGGAATATATGTAAGTCATGCCGTTATACATGCTGTTGAAAGACACATAAGTCATGTTGTTGTACATGCATTTGGAATATATGTAAGTCATGCTGTAATGATCACGCCTTTGGAAGACATGTAAGTCGTGCCGAAACGTGTTGAATCGTGATATGTGTTGATGTTGTGCTAACGTATACCCTTTTAGGGTTTTCTTGATGTGATTAGGTATTCTAATCCCCGTATATCGTTAACGGTTGTATTTCCCGATACGTTTATTCCTTGTTATATGTCCCTACGAACTCACCAACTTTATGTTGACGCTCTTTAGTATACTTTTCAGGTAATCAAGTTAATCAGAGACAGAATGGATGAATAGATGTTTGCATTGCTAGGGTTTGGACTATCTTTGGACTTTCTGGATCCGTGATCCTTAGTTCCCTTTAACGGGTTAGGCTTAGGATCAACTACTGTCGTTTGAACATTTTTCTTTTAAGTATGGATTGAGTGTGTATTTTGATGAATGTTGGTTATTGTAATGAGCTTGTGGATTGTTTCAATCTATTGAATACATATAGTTTAACTCTACATAATTCCCATGACATGCTGTGCTTTTTCTAAGTGATACCCCATGATTCCGCCATGTTGGGGTGTTACAGAATGGTATCAGAGCCGTGGTTGTAGAGAACTAGGAGGATTTACCTAGTCTATAGCCATCGCACCCACATTTCATATTAGCATGCATAATAGGGAACTTTGTGTGCAACGTGAACTGTATGATGCATAAAAACATTTTTTAAACAGAGTTCGTAGGTTGCTTATAATATGATGACTTGATTGTTATGTGAGAATTGTTGTGATGAACGTATATGATAGTGTCGGGATACACCGTTAATTGTGGAATTATTGTGATAAACGTTGATGTGTGTGGAATCTTGGATGCATTTATTATTTGTCCCCCAGCAAAATGAAATGATAGCATTAATGGAGTATAACATTCGATAACCCTAGAGGCGCCATCTATGGTTATCCTATGTCATATAAAGTTAATGATCTCATGGATTGCGCTTGTGGATTGTTTCAATCTATTGAATACATATAGTTTAACTCTACATAATTCCCATGACATGCTGTGCTTTTTCTAAGTGATACCCCATGATTCCGCCATGTTGGGGTGTTACAGAATGGTATCAGAGCCGTGGTTGTAGAGAACTAGGAGGATTTACCTAGTCTATAGCCATCGCACCCACATTTCATATTAGCATGCATAATAGGGAACTTTGTGTGCAACGTGAACTGTATGATGCATAAAAACATTTTTTAAACAGAGTTCGTAGGTTGCTTATAATATGATGACTTGATTGTTATGTGAGAATTGTTGTGATGAACGTATATGATAGTGTCGGGATACACCGTTAATTGTGGAATTATTGTGATAAACGTTGATGTGTGTGGAATCTTGGATGCATTTATTATTTGTCCCCCAGCAAAATGAAATGATAGCATTAATGGAGTATAACATTCGATAACCCTAGAGGCGCCATCTATGGTTATCCTATGTCATATAAAGTTAATGATCTCATGGATTGAGCTTGTGGATTGTTTCAATCTATTGAATACATATAGTTTAACTCTACATAATTCCCATGACATGCTGTGCTTTTTCTAAGTGATACCCCATGATTCCGCCATGTTGGGGTGTTACAGAATGGTATCAGAGCCGTGGTTGTAGAGAACTAGGAGGATTTACCTAGTCTATAGCCATCGCACCCACATTTCATATTAGCATGCATAATAGGGAACTTTGTGTGCAACGTGAACTGTATGATGCATAAAAACATTTTTTAAACAGAGTTCGTAGGTTGCTTATAATATGATGACTTGATTGTTATGTGAGAATTGTTGTGATGAACGTATATGATAGTGTCGGGATACACCGTTAATTGTGGAATTATTGTTGAATGTTGTATTGTATGAAACGTAAACGTTGTGAACATGCATTTGAAATATATGTAAGTCATGCCGTTATACATGCTGTTGAAAGACACATAAGTCATGTTGTTGTACATGCATTTGGAATATATGTAAGTCATGCTGTAATGATCACGCCTTTGGAAGACATGTAAGTCGTGCCGAAACGTGTTGAATCGTGATATGTGTTGATGTTGTGCTAACGTATACCCTTTTAGGGTTTTCTTGATGTGATTAGGTATTCTAATCCCCGTATATCGTTAACGGTTGTATTTCCCGATACGTTTATTCCTTGTTATATGTCCCTACGAACTCACCAACTTTATGTTGACGCTCTTTAGTATACTTTTCAGGTAATCAAGTTAATCAGAGACAGAATGGATGAATAGATGTTTGCATTGCTAGGGTTTGGACTATCTTTGGACTTTCTGGATCCGTGATCCTTAGTTCCCTTTAACGGGTTAGGCTTAGGATCAACTACTGTCGTTTGAACATTTTTCTTTTAAGTATGGATTGAGTGTGTATTTTGATGAATGTTGGTTATTGTAATGAGCTTGTGGATTGTTTCAATCTATTGAATACATATAGTTTAACTCTACATAATTCCCATGACATGCTGTGCTTTTTCTAAGTGATACCCCATGATTCCGCCATGTTGGGGTGTTACAGAATGGTATCAGAGCCGTGGTTGTAGAGAACTAGGAGGATTTACCTAGTCTATAGCCATCGCACCCACATTTCATATTAGCATGCATAATAGGGAACTTTGTGTGCAACGTGAACTGTATGATGCATAAAAACATGTTTTAAACAGAGTTCGTAGGTTGCTTATAATATGATGACTTGATTGTTATGTGAGAATTGTTGTGATGAACGTATATGATAGTGTCGGGATACACCGTTAATTGTGGAATTATTGTGATAAACGTTGATGTGTGTGGAATCTTGGATGCATTTATTATTTGTCCCCCAGCAAAATGAAATGATAGCATTAATGGAGTATAACATTCGATAACCCTAGAGGCGCCATCTATGGTTATCCTATGTCATATAAAGTTAATGATCTCATGGATTGCGCCTTGTGGATAGAGTATAGTAGCTACCCCGGTATGTTTAATGAGTGTTGATTAGGTGGAGGGTTAGCCGCTGGTACACCCTGTATACATACCCGGTCAACACTTAGAGAACATATTGGAACTGAGTTTTGATATCCATTCAATATATTAACAGTGTGGAGGGTTAGCTGATGGTACACCCTGTATACAAACACTTTTAATGTATTGAATGTTGAGGTTAAAATTCGGACTATGCTTTACCCACCTTGTTATGACTTGACCCTTTTATATAGTGTTGAATGTTTTTGTGATTGTATTGTTGATTGTAAATTGTACGATTGCTGAAGCCTTAGATTATTGCCATGATAATACCCCTGTGGAGATAACTATATTCATGCAATGATTTAGAAAGGATTTAGGTATGTAATGTTCGACGGACGATTTTGATTATTCGTGTGAGAACTAACTTGCTGATCTAACACACGTGTCCAGGAAAATGGTTAGAACCAGGAGAGCTAACACTAACGATGGACCTCAGAATGAACCCGAGAACCCGATTGAACAAGAAGTAGTTGGTGGACGTGGTGACAGAGGTGGTCGTGGTGGCAGAGGTGGTCGTGGTGGCAGAGGTGGTCGTGGAGGTAGAGGTGGTCGTGGAGGTCGTGGTGGCGAGGGGTCGTGGTGGCAGAGGTGGTCGGGGTAATCCTAATCCCCCGATAACCACCGAGGTTGTCGCACAAGCTCTAAATGACCTCATGCCGGATCTTATGGCCCGAATTCAAGCGGCCATGGGAAATAATAATGAACAAGAGGAACCGGAAGATGAAGCGGTTCCCATACAAAATGAACCAGAAAACATAAATGTAAACGGTGTAGGTGTAGGAGAAGTTTTACCTAGACAAGATTATGATGTTCGTCAACCGGGATGCTTGTTTAAAGACTTCAAACTTTGTGGAGCCCCGGAATTTAATGGAGATGGTGGTGCTACGGGTTGCTTGGAATGGTTAGAGAGCATTGAAGCTATCATTGCTCGAAGTGGTTGTGCCTATCACCAAAGAATCACTTATGCTTCCGGTATGTTGAAAGGTGGGGCTCTTGAGTGGTGGAACGAAGAAGTTGATGAATTGAGGATTGATGTGGCTAATAATCTTCCATGGGGAGAGTTCAAGAATATGATAACTACTAAGTATTGCCCAGCCCATGAACTGAGGAAATTGCAAGTGGAATTTTCTAAACTTGCCATGAAGGGAGGAGACTATGAGGGTTACACTCGCAGATTTGGCCAACTCTCTAGACTCATTCCCCACTATGTGAGACCCCAAGAAGTTAAGGTTGAGAAGTATGTTGCAGGATTGCCACATGAAGTGAGAGTGCTTGTCTCACACCCCACCATGCCTTTAACTTACAAAGAGGCAACCACCCGTACCGCTAGCATAACCTTGGAACTCATTAGGGGTGGCAAGTTGAACAAGAACGATAATAAGAATGACAATAAAAGGAAGGATGTTGCCGAGTCAAGCGGCACCAAGAAAGATGATCGGCGTGATAATAAGCGCCATGGTCGTGGTGGAAAGGTTTTTGCGGCAGTAGTACCAACAAAGGGTCCTCAACAGGTTGGTTACACAAGGGGTCGTCCTTTATGCCCTAGGTGTAATCGCCATCATTGGCCTACCGTGAGGTGTGATGCTTGTTTTCATTGCAACCTACCGGGACACACCTCAAGGTTTTGTCCCACTAACCCCCGGAATGGTCCTTTGAACGTTGCCCCTCTTAATGCTATACGTCCCCTGATGGTTCCGGGTTCTTGTTATGAATGTGGTAGCCAAGACCACTACCGCAACCGGTGCCCACATCTTATTGGCCAACAAGTCCAAGTGACCGTGCATCCTAACCAGTTGCAAATTGCCGGTCCGAATCAAAACCGAGGAAACCAAGGACAATAACAACAACCTCCTCAAGCTCCTCGCCAACAATTGGCCCCCCGTGGAAGAGCTTTTGCCGTGAATGCGGCCGAGGCTCGTAGTGATCCTAATGTCGTAGCAGGTACCTTTCTCCTCAATCACCAATATGCTACCGTATTATTTGATTCTGGAGCCGATTATAGTCTCATTTCCAATGATTTTATTCCGTTGATCGATGCCAATCCTAGTCCGTTGTCCTATTGTTTTGAACTTGAAATGGTAAATGGTGGATTGTCTAGGATTAATCAAGTTGTTCGTGATTGTGTGTTAGATTTATGTGATCACCCATTTTACATTGACTTAATGCCTTTTGATATCGGTAGTTTTGATGTGATTGTGGGTATGGATTGGTTATCGGCCATGAACGCGGTAATTGATTGTGGTAGTCGAACTGTGAGGATTCCGTTAGAAAATAGGAAAGAATTAGTGGTTCAAGGCAAAACGACCGAACTATGGGATGGGAATGTATATAGTGTTAAGATCACAAAGATTGAATTAAAAACCATGCCCGTAGTTAAAGACTTTGCGGATGTATTTCCGGATGACCTACCGGGTTTGCCTCCATCTCGTGAACTCGATTTTCGTATTGATCTTATCCCAAATGCTTCTCCCGTGGCCAAAGCACCCTATCGCTTAGCCATGACCGAATTACAAGAATTGGCCGCCCAACTCAAAGAACTTCAAGAGAAGGGTTTCATTCGCCCTAGTCAATCTCCTTGGGGCGCACCGGTTTTGTTCGTTAAAAAGAAAGATGGCACATTCCGAATGTGTATCAATTATAGAGAATTGAACAAACTAACGGTAAAGAATCGTTATCCTCTTCCTAGGATTGACGATTTATTCGACCAACTCCAAGGTGCTCGTGTCTTTTCCAAAATTGATTTGAGGTCGGGTTATCATCAATTGAGGGTTCATGAAGACGACATTCCAAAAACCGCCTTTCGAACGAGATATGGACACTTTGAATTTACGGTGATGCCTTTTGGGTTGACTAACGCACCAGCTGTGTTCATGGATTTGATGAACAGAGTGTGTCAACCCTACTTGGACCAATTTGTCATTGTTTTCATCGATGACATTCTCATCTATTCCAAGACCAAAGAAGATCATTTGGAACATTTGAAACAAGTCTTAGAGTTACTCCGGAAAGAAAAACTGTATGCCAAGTTCTCCAAATGTGAATTTTGGCTTGAAGAGGTCCAGTTTCTTGGTCACGTAGTAAGCAATGAAGGAATTCATGTAGACCCAAGTAAAGTTGAAGCAGTGAAGAATTGGAGACGACCTGAAACACCGACCGAAATTCGCCAATTTCTTGGTTTGGCGGGTTATTATAGACGGTTATTGAAGGCTTTTCAAAAATCGCCCAACCTTTGACTTTGTTGACTCAACGAGAAAGAAGGTTTGATTGGGGTGAAAAGCAAGAACAAGCATTCCAATTGTTGAAAGACAAATTGTGTGATGCACCCATCTTGAGCTTGCCCGATGGAGTCGATGATTTCGTTGTATATTGTGATGCATCCGGGCAAGGATTGGGTTGTGTCTTAATGCAATGGGATAAGGTGATAGCATATGCATCAAGACAATTGAAGGTGCATGAGAAGAACTATCCGACCCATGACTTAGAATTGGGAGCAGTGGTATTTGCTTTGAAATGTTGGAGGCATTACTTGTATGGCACCAAGAGCGTGATCTATACCGATCACAAAAGCCTTCAACACATTTTCACTCAAAGTGACCTGAACATGAGGCAAAGAAGGTGGCTTGAGCTGTTGAGTGATTATGATTGCGTTATCCGGTATCATCCGGGTAAAGCAAATGTGGTAGCCGATGCTTTGAGTCGAAAGGAACGTATGAAGCCAAGACGAGTTAAAGCCATGAGCTTCACTGTATTAAGGAGTGTCCGTGACTCCATTATCGAAGCTCAAGAATTGGCAATTAGACCGGAGAACTTCACCGATGAAGCTTTACACGGTCTAGAAGAACAGTTTGATAGGAAGAACAATAATGGTTTGTATTTTGTTGATCGATTGTGGATTCCCATTCTTGGAGGATGGCGATTGAAATTGATGGATGAAGCTCATAAGTCGGCTTATTCGGTTCACCCAGGTTCCGACAAGATGTATTTTGGATTAAGAGACTTGTATTGGTGGCCGGGAATGAAGACGGACATTGCTAGGTATGTTAGTCAATGCCTCACTTGTTTACAAGTGAAATCTGACCACAAGAAACCACCGGGTTTACTAGTCCAACCAGTAACACCGGTGTGGAAATGGGAAGAAATTGCTATGGACTTCATCACGAAGTTACCTAGGACGAGTAGTGGTCAGGACACTATTTGGGTAATAATTGACCGGTTGACTAAGTCGGCTCACTTCTTAGCCATCCGGGAAGATGATAAATTTGACACCATGGCACGTTTGTACATCAAAGAGGTTATATCCAAGCATGGAGTACCAATTTCCGTGATATCCGATCGAGATGCCCGATTTACTTCAAAATTTTGGAAGGCGTTCCAGAAATCTATGGGTACTCGTCTCGGTATAAGTACGGCGTTCCACCCACAAACTGATGGTCAAAGTGAAAGAACGATTCAAACATTGGAAGATATGTTAAGAGCTTGTACTATTGATTTTGGTGGTAATTGGGATGTGCATCTTCCTTTAGTTGAATTCTCCTACAATAATAGCTATCATGCTAGCATTGGAATGGCCCCATTTAAAGCATTATATGGGAGAGATTGTAGGTCACCGCTAGTTTGGGCAGAAGTTGGTGAAAGCCAACTCGTTGGGCCCGAAATTTTTATTGAAACGACGAAAGTGATCTCGCAAATCAAAGAAAAGTTAAGAGTGGCCCGAGAACGACAATTGAAATATGCTAATGTTAGAAGACGACCCCTCGAATTTGAAGTTGGTGATTCTGTTTTATTAAAAGTGTCCCCATGGAAAGGTGTGGTTCGTTTTGTGAAGCGTGGCAAGTTGGGGCCACGGTACATTGGCCCGTTCAAGATCTTGGAACGTATTGGTCCGGTTGCATATCGATTAGCACTTCCTCAAGAATTGAGTGGAGTTCATAATGTTTTTCATATTTGTAATCTTCGAAAGTGTTTAGCAAATCCAACACTTCACGTGCCCCTCGAAGAAATCCGTGTTGATAAAGCATTGAAGTTTGTGGAAGAACCAATAGAAATCCTAGATCGACAAACTAGAAAGCTAAAGAATACCCGATATACGATTGTCAAAGTGAGATGGCAATCTAGACATGGACCCGAGTTTACTTGGGAACGTGAAGATTCTATGAAAGCCAAGTATCCCCATTTGTTTAACGAGTCTAGTTAGATTCAAATTTCGGGACGAAATTCTTTTAACGGGGGAATAATGTAACATTCGTGATTTTTACCCGTTTGGCTGTACTTGTAATTTGATTAACTACTTTAATAAACGAAAACTTTGGGCCTAATTGTGTTCGTTTATCTGTAAATTGGGCTAGTTTTAATGTCATAATTGGATTTCTAGAATTAAGTCCCATGATTACAAGACCGTGATATTGGCCCATACGTGTTATAAAAATTATATTATAGAAAATAATTGAGTAAATGTAGTAACAGGGAAAACGCATATACAAAACCTTAAGTATAATGTACGGTAAACAGTGTCGGTGGCACAGTGTCGGTGATTATCTAATAATTCCATTAATAGGACAAAGCTGACATACTTTATGAAAAGTAGGAATACTCGTGAAATTGTCACAAGCTATATTTGATTTATTAGTTGAATAATGTTACTAGTAGACAATTGTTGTGTAAATTGTTAAGAAAACTTACTTCCAAAGCTAGTAAAACCATACACCTCCATGAGGAAATTTCCTAGCACTTTCCTTTACTTAGTAGCAAAGTTATAAACCTCTAAATATCTTCAAAAATCTGATCATAATTGAGTAAATGTAGTAACAGGGAAAACGCATATACAAAACCTTAAGTATAATGTACGGTAAACAGTGTCGGTGGCACAGTGTCGGTGATTATCTAATAATTCCATTAATAGGACAAAGCTGACATACTTTATGAAAAGTAGGAATACTCGTGAAATTGTCACAAGCTATATTTGATTTATTAGTTGAATAATGTTACTAGTAGACAATTGTTGTGTAAATTGTTAAGAAAACTTACTTCCAAAGCTAGTAAAACCATACACCTCCATGAGGAAATTTCCTAGCACTTTCCTTTACTTAGTAGCAAAGTTATAAACCTCTAAATATCTTCAAAAATCTGATCATAAATTGTTAAAGTCAAGAATGGATACTAATTTTATCATATTTAATTCCATTTCATTTACTATAAATACTAGGCTTAAGTTTTCATAAATACTTACACCTTAAACTTCATTCTCTCTCAATTTAGCATTCTATAAGTCTAAAATCATCCTTTCCCTTCTTATTATAAGTTTCAAAGAACACTTGATTGTTCTAGTATAAGCAAAGTCGCTTTGATCTCAAAGTGCGCCGAAAATCGTCAAGAGAAGTTGTTATCAACAAATCTCTCTAAAGATCTTCAAAAGTTCTAGTTATAATACTTAATTTGGGTTGGGAATAATCTTCAATTATTAAGTAAACAAGTCCAAGTCTTGAAAGAATTTCATTTGAATCAGAAGTCGTGTTCTTCGTACGTCGAAAGTTTGATCTTAGAGTTCATAAACTCTCCTTTCTTGTAAGTGTTTTTATAAAACCTTACTATACTTTGCTTTATGGTTATATGACTATATGTTATGTATTGAAATGCTTGTCAACTTAATTTTATACTCAATTGATACATAATTGCATTTAAATACGGTAACTATCGCTTTTATATATGAATATTGAAATATTGTTACTATTGCGAAAAATGAATTATTAGTGAAAGTACGAGAAATCGTAAAACTTTTATTAAATCATCTTGAATACTTATTATGGTATATAAACAAGGGCATAGTTATATACCTAACTATCCTAATTCATATAATTACTATTCACCATCTGTGAATTATTTCGTATTTTCGAATTGTTTGATTTATGGATAGAATATATCCTTGATACGCTTTTAACCGCACAATGTTTCCGAAAGTGATTGCACCTTGGGCCTCTTTGGCTTATGCCGGAAGAATGGAAGGTAGTTCGCGAAAAGTTTGCATAAGCATTCACTAAGCAACTTAATTCACCCCGGTATTCTTCACGACCCAAGGCCAACCCTAACACAACTTGGAAATAAAATGCTGGTTTTTCCTGCCATTTAAGGTATCTCTTCAATTGTAATCAATACATTTTGTATTGATTATAATACATACCATTCAAGGTATCTTTTCATATCCCTACTATTGAAAACATCTATTCGTTACAAGATTAATACATTCTTCGTATTAATCCTATTATTTAAAAATACTTCAAAAGGATTTAGAAATATCAGAGGAATACTTTATATATCCTACGGATACGTATTACATACGGAAAGTTACATTTTTACCCTACAGTTTCAAAGGTATCATTTTTCGTCCTTATACTTTGGACATTTGACAATTTAGTCCCTTAAACTTTTATAACATAAATTACGTTGACAAGCGTATTAATAAATCCTTATAGTTGTATATCTATATCTGGAATTTAGCATGAATATAAATCAATTCACATTGAAATTAGGGAATACTTTATATATCCTACGGATACGTATTACATACGGAAAGTTACATTTTTACCCTACAGTTTCAAAGGTATCATTTTTCGTCCTTATACTTTGGACATTTGACAATTTAGTCCCTCAAGTTTCAAGAATGACAATTTAGTCCCTCAAGTTTCAAAAATGACAATTTAGTCCCTTAAACTTTTATAACATAAATTACGTTGACAAGCGTATTAATAAATCCTTATAGTTGTATATCTATATCTGGAATTTAGCATGAATATAAATCAATTCACATTGAAATTAGGGAATACGTAACGTGGCCAGTTGACTCGCTCGTCATCGTTAACTACATCAATCTCTTCTATTTTGCTGTTGAACTATCAACAATAAGGTGAGTTTCGTAAACCCTCCCTACTCTAATTGAGATTCGGGCTGAAAAGTGTACACATACGTGTTTGTTGAATGTTGTTAATCGTTATATGAATCGTTGTTGTTAAACGTGCTTGTTGAACGTGTTAATCGTTATATGTGATCATTATTGTTGAATATTGTTAATCGTTATATGTGATCATTATTGTTGAATGTTGTATTGTATGAAACGTAAACGTTGTGAACATGCATTTGAAATATATGTAAGTCATGCCGTTATACATGCTGTTGAAAGACACATAAGTCATGTTGTTGTACATGCATTTGGAATATATGTAAGTCATGCTGTAATGATCACGCCTTTGGAAGACATGTAAGTCGTGCCGAAACGTGTTGAATCGTGATATGTGTTGATGTTGTGCTAACGTATACCCTTTTAGGGTTTTCTTGATGTGATTAGGTATTCTAATCCCCGTATATCGTTAACGGTTGTATTTCCCGATACGTTTATTCCTTGTTATATGTCCCTACGAACTCACCAACTTTATGTTGACGCTCTTTAGTACACTTTTCAGGTAATCAAGTTAATCAGAGACAGAATGGATGAATAGATGTTTGCATTGCTAGGGTTTGGACTATCTTTGGACTTTCTGGATCCGTGATCCTTAGTTCCCTTTAACGGGTTAGGCTTAGGATCAACTACTGTCGTTTGAACATTTTTCTTTTAAGTATGGATTGAGTGTGTATTTTGATGAATGTTGGTTATTGTAATGAGCTTGTTGAAGTTGTTAATCGTTATATTGAATCATTTTGTTGAATGTTGTTAATCGTTATAGTGATCTTTTGTTGAATGTTGTTAATCGTTATATGTGATCATTTTGTTGAATGTTGTTAATCGTTATATGTGATCATTATTGTTGAATGTTGTTAATCGTTATATGTGATCATTTTGTTGAATGTTGTTAATCGTTATATGTGATCATTTTGTTGAATGTTGTTAATCGTTATATGTGATCATTTTGTTGAATGTTGTTAATCGTTATATGTGATCATTTTGTTGAATGTTGTTAATCGTTATATGTGATCATTATTGTTGAATGTTGTTAATCGTTATATGTGATCATTTTGTTGAATGTTGTTAATCGTTATATGTGATCATTTTGTTGAATGTTGTTAATCGTTATATGTGATCATTTTGTTGAATGTTGTTAATCGTTATATGTGATCATTTTGTTGAATGTTGTTAATCGTTATATGTGATCATTATTGTTGAATGTTGTTAATCGTTATATGTGATCATTTTGTTGAATGTTGTTAATCGTTATATGTGATCATTTTGTTGAATGTTGTTAATCGTTATATGTGATCATTTTGTTGAATGTTGTTAATCGTTATATGTGATCATTTTGTTGAATGTTGTTAATCGTTATATGTGATCATTATTGTTGAATGTTGTTAATCGTTATATGTGATCATTTTGTTGAATGTTGTTAATCGTTATATGTGATCATTTTGTTGAATGTTGTTAATCGTTATATGTGATCATTTTGTTGAATGTTGTTAATCGTTATATGTGATCATTTTGTTGAATGTTGTTAATCGTTATATGTGATCATTATTGTTGAATGTTGTTAATCGTTATATGTGATCATTTTGTTGAATGTTGTTAATCGTTATATGTGATCATTTTGTTGAATGTTGTTAATCGTTATATGTGATCATTTTGTTGAATGTTGTTAATCGTTATATGTGATCATTTTGTTGAATGTTGTTAATCGTTATATGTGATCATTATTGTTGAATGTTGTTAATCGTTATATGTGATCATTTTGTTGAATGTTGTTAATCGTTATATGTGATCATTTTGTTGAATGTTGTTAATCGTTATATGTGATCATTTTGTTGAATGTTGTTAATCGTTATATGTGATCATTTTGTTGAATGTTGTTAATCGTTATATGTGATCATTATTGTTGAATGTTGTTAATCGTTATATGTGATCATTTTGTTGAATGTTGTTAATCGTTATATGTGATCATTTTGTTGAATGTTGTTAATCGTTATATGTGATCATTTTGTTGAATGTTGTTAATCGTTATATGTGATCATTATTGTTGAATGTTGTTAATCGTTATATGTGATCATTATTGTTGAATGTGAATCGATCATGCCTTGCCTTAGCCAGCTCATCACCTTTGCAACCTAAGCTATCTCTCTCAGCTCTAACCTTGAGATAGTTATCGATGAGATCATGCAATTTTTCTTCGGCAATCTTGACTCCCTTCTTCATTGCATCTTCCATCTTGATAACCTTATCATCTAGAGCCACATACTTCTTATACATCTTGGACATTACCACTTCGGCTTTGCCCAATTTGTCTTCAAGAAATGTGTTCTTGTCACTAACAACCTTCAAATCATCATTCAAATCATCAGTCAAACGAGTAACCAAACTTCTCATCTCATTCATCTATCTCTGCAGATCACTAAGATTAGTTTCTTCACTTGTTTGAAACTGTGGCTGTGTAGTCTCAGAAACAACAATCCTTGGCACACTTTGTGAGCCACCAGCAGCAGCAGAAATCTCTTGTTCTCTGACAAGTCTAGTTCTCTTTGGCATAGGCTGCTCTATCACCCAATCTTCATCTGTTTCTCTCCTTCTTCTTCCTTGATCTGCCTCAGTAGGTTTAGGAACCATCTTAGATCCAACTCTGATGAATGCATGAGATCTGTAAGGATCTTCATCACCATCACTGCTGGAATCATCATCAGAATGGATAGAAGGCTCCCTGTCTGTTTGAACATCAACAACAGCCTTTCCTCTACCTTCAGCATTCACACCTGATCTGCTCCTGACCCACTAGCTTCTATAGTACCTGACCTACTAGCTCTAACTGCTTCAGAACCAACTGCAGCTTCAGCTACATAATCATCTATGTCTCGGTCAAGGTCCACATCTACTAGGTCATCAACATTAGCATTCGCCCAAAAATCTCTTAAATAATCTATATAAATAACTGGCGAATGAGTCAAAACATGATGAATCCTTGATCTTCGGAAGAAAGCAAATATCTCATGATAATACTCTGTGCCTTCCTGATTATCATCGAAGTTCATCACATCATCTGCAACCTGTACAACAACTTCAGGCACTTCTGGTGCATCTTCCCGAACTACTACGTCATGTAACTGCTCAACATTCTCAGCAGCTTCACCACCCTCTGGCTGAGGCCCTTCATAAGCTGATATGACCTCATCAGCAGGTGCCACGTAATTGGCATTAATAATTGCACCAAATAATGCAACAACTTGTGCATTTGGATCATTATGGTATCGAGACACAAACTCATCATAACCACGTCGGATGATTGAGCTCACTTGCTTCACTTCTCCTACAGCTGGTAGATTTGGAAGTCGAGCATTGATTATCATCATCACGAACCGAGGATACATCAAAAACCTCCTCTTTCCCGTGGCTGTGATCTGTTTCTTCATCTCATCGAAGAAGAATTTCGAGAAACTATATGGCTTATTAAAAACCAAGCCAACCATCTGTGCCTGGGCTTCCTGGTTCAATGTATCGAAACCAGACTTCTTATTGCTCAAACTGACATTCAGAACATGAGCAAGATACCTCCACCTGCCATAAAAACCCTTCTTAAACAGAGTTCTACTTGCCAGGTCACCTGCAAACCCCATTCTTCGGAAAGCACCCTGAATCAAGTCATGACGGAACTTGGTGAGACCTGTAGCACCACCTTCCTGCTCAACTGTACCCAACCGAAGTATAACAATGAGATCTGCAGCTGTAAACTGTATCAGCTGCCCAGCAACAGAGGTATGAAAAATATGTTCGTCCCCAGCACGAACAACATTAGCATTCGCCCAAAAATCTCTTAAATAATCTATATAAATAACTGGCGAATGAGTCAAAACATGATGAATCCTTGATCTTCGGAAGAAAGCAAATATCTCATGATAATACTCTGTGCCTTCCTGATTATCATCGAAGTTCATCACATAGTTATGCGCACCAATGAAGTTTCTTGCCATTTCTGTAATCAATAACAAATAATTAATTACCTAAAACAACATAAAAATTCACACGCATAACATATACAACTAGAATTATCTCTGTAATCCAGTCAATACATAGATTAACTCATTTTCAAATATTTATTACAATAAACTTTTGAAAATCTGTTAAGTCAAAAATACGAGGTCGTATTTCAAGGTCAAAATACGGTCAACCAAACTCTAAAATACGAGGTCGTATTTCTAAATACGAGGTCGTATTTCTAATTTAGCCACGTATTTGGTCCAAGTCGTAAATCCACCTCGCAATCTAGAAGTCAACAAAGTCAAAATAAATTGACAAATGCGAGGTCGCAAATCTGGGCCAGCAAACCCACTTTTGCGAGGTCGTCGCACTGTTCATCTTCTTCATTGCGATTTTACGATTTACCCAACCAAAACTGGTAAAAATTGTTTCTTTATACTCGTATTCAAATGATAAAGATACCCCAACCCTTAGTTTTACCCAGAAAACATCAAAATCGAAGAAAATATGGAAACCTAATTCGAAAATTTTGAAACCCTTTTTCTTGATTTTCTTGTTGCATGGTTAACTACTGGACGATTAGATAGTATACCTAGATTCGGTTTTTCACGATGAACACAACAATATCAATCAAAAACTCTCGATCTAATTGTATCTATCAAATCTAATACGGGGTAGCAAAGTAGTATTTCGGGGTCGTAAAGCTCTATTTTTGATTTTTAATATGTGAGGTCGTGTTTGGGTAAATTTGGTTTATATACCCACTTGACCCGAATGGGTCTGGGTCAACCCGGCCCAATTACGAGGTCGTAATTAAACTTGGCCCAATTCGACCAATTACGAGGTCGCATTTTACCATCTTCAATTACGAGGTCGTAAATACCTCCTGCACACTTTAAAATCAAAATTTCGTCAAAGTTTCTGAATAATTGATCAACGATTACCACGAACTTTCTGGAAATATGAAAATTTAAAAGATCAAACCTGTAAGCATCAAATTTTCATCTTTTCCTAGATCTTCGTCTTAACCTGAAAAGTTAATAACTTACACAAAATTCTTTAACTTTTCAACGATCAATCTTTCCAAAACTTTCTCGAATTTAGCTTTCCCGAACTGTACCACTTGCAACAATTCTTATATCAAACCAGTTATAAAATTGATTCTTCATTCTTATATCTCCCCCTCAATTTTATGACTAGGAAATATAACGATGACTAATCATTATAACAACTATCATTCTTATGTACTCCCCCTCAATTTATGACTGGGATACATAACTATGATAGAACAAAATATTGATTATCTACTTCATATTCTTATGAAAACACAATTGACTAGGCACTCCTCCTCAATTTAAGACATGTTTTCACAACTATATGATCTAAATAATCAATGCTTAAACCTTTCACATCCATATATGTTTCTATATCTAAGGTAGCAAAGACCTTTCATATTCAAACAATATATCTATGTCTAAGGTTTAAAATAACCTAATTGATAATCTTTTATATTAACATAACCTTATTTCAATATCTAAGATCTTCAACTATTAATGACATTTCTATCATCATCTTGTAAATACTATATAAATAATAAAAACTGATGATCTTAGCTTTGTCTTGAACACTTCAGTCTTTTGCTTAAAACCCTTCTCTTGGATTGACTTCTCTGCAAATATACTGAAAAACAATTTCGAGACAACAAAATATAATTGCCATACCCGAAACTTTGATCCTCTGAAACTTCAGATTTGAGAAGCAAACTTCAAACTCTCTGTATCGTCATAAAAATCAACTAATGCACCATAGCTTGTTGTAGTTCTCCCCCTCAACGATAAATCTCTCCGAATTAAGCATATCTCTGAGTCCCTGCTCGCCTTGCCTAACCGGCATGTGATAGAGAGGTAAAATTTCCAACAATCTATCATGAACGAGTTGACTCCCATGAAAACCAGAAACTTTGAAACTTG
Source organism: Erigeron breviscapus (assembly GCA_034093135.1). Classification (NCBI taxonomy): domain Eukaryota; kingdom Viridiplantae; phylum Streptophyta; class Magnoliopsida; order Asterales; family Asteraceae; genus Erigeron; species Erigeron breviscapus. Next base: position 82,152,010 of record CM067171.1, on the reverse strand, counting down.
AATCACAAATTTCAGGAACATGGAACCTATTTCAAAAGCAATTCTTTGTCTCCAAAAATGTTTCTTTGCCTCATAATCAGACAAAACATATAAAATACAGCTCATATGATGTATTCCCTGCACAAGAAGCTGTTTAACAAAACACATAAACAAGATAAAAATGATAATGTTATTCTTCATTATTTCATCACTATACTAGCAATGACTTAATCTAGAACTACATTCCTCATTTTCTTCTCCAAATTTGTTATTCTTCACTATCATAAGTCATAAACATATGACATTATCTTAGTCTAGAACTACAGATCAAATACACACAATATAAAGAAACCTTACAATCGAAATCTTAAGGTTTTAAAATCAAGACCTATAAACTCCTTGTTTATCCGTCAATTTTACACAAACTAGAATCTTAAGAACCTTGTCTTATCATTCTACGGATAACCTAATCTAAGGTCTTCCAATTACATCAAACATGCAAATCTATATTGATTTAGTTTCAACAGTCACTTGATTTTAACTCAGTAAAATCATATAACTAAAACTAATCACTTATACTTTTGCATATGAGAAATCATAAGTGTTGCCTTCAAAATATGTTCTCATGAAACTTTGAATTTCATGTAAACTTTGGATAACATGATCATAAGAAAACTTTGATGATTCCTAAAATTTTCCGCCAAAACCGTATTGACAACGGATAAAAGTTGACCTAAAATTTTTCGAATGCTGCCAAAATTTCAATTCTTCATGTTTATCCTATTTTAAGATCCTTGGCAAAAATTACAAACCATATGTAATACTCTTATGATTACCTTATCATACCAGCATACATCTTGGTTGAACAAAGTAACAATTATAAATACCTCTATGATTGTCTCATCATACTAGTATTTATCTTTGTTATGCATAAAATGACCTGTACAACCTGGTGCACTTGTCTTTCTTGCTTTCATTGTGAGATCTTGCTTGACAACCTAAAAAATCAAACTTTTGTCCTTTGTCCTGCACATCTCAACAGACATAATCATATCTTCTCAAGGTAATAACATACAATCTGAAGAAATGAATTACAATAGCAAGATAAAATGAATATACTTAACAATCTATTATTAACCTAAGTTACTTTAAGGTCTATAATTCACTGTTGAGCACTTTCAATCTTCGCACATAACAATAAATTGCTTTGATAAACTATGTGCATAATCTTTTGATTTCAAAAATCTTTCAAAGATGAAATTCAAAACTATGAACAACTCTGTGTTCATTCTTAAGAAAATCTTCTTTCTAAGATATAAAATGATTCTTTTAAAGATAAAATTCAAAACTATGAACATCTCTGTGTTCATTCTTAAGAAAATCTTCTTTCTAAGAATTAATGCAAAAACATTAACTAAATATCTGTTTATTGAAATCAACAACTTTGTGTTCTTTTCCTTAAACCTATATTATGTTAATGTGACAAACTTTCTTTTAGCTTTTGATCACAACACTATCGCTAAACTACCCTACTCGTTTATTCAGTGTTCCATAAGAACGTAGTTGAGTCCTCTTGGAAACTAGATTCTATTCTGACTTTGTCTCTCGTGCAATAGGAACTTTTATTTTACAACAACAACAACAACAACAACAACAACAACAACAACAACAACAACAACAACAACAACAACAACAACAACAACAACAACAACAACAACAACCACCACAACAACAACAACAACAACAACAACAACAACAACAACAACAACAACAACAACAACAACAACAACAACAACAACAACAACAACAACAACAACAACAACAACAACAACAACAACAACAACAACAACAACAACAACAACAACAACAACAACAACAACAACAACAACAACAACAACAACAACAACAACAACAACAACAACAACAACAACAACAACAACAACAACAACAACAACAACAACAACAACAACAACAACAACAACAACAACAACAACAACAACAACAACAACAACAACAACAACAACAACAACAACAACAACAACAACAACAACAACAACAACAACAACAACAACAACAACAACAACAACAACAACAACAACAACAACAACAACAACAACAACAACAACAACAACAACAACAACAACAACAACAACAACAACAACAACAACAACAACAACAACAACAACAACAACAACAACAACAACAACAACAACAACAACAACAACAACAACAACAACAACAACAACAACAACAACAACAACAACAACAACAACAACAACAACAACAACAACAACAACAACAACAACAACAACAACAACAACAACAACAACAACATAAAAATAAATTGCTTTGATAAACTATGTGCATAATCTTTTGATTAAAAAAATCTTTCAAAGATCAAATTCAAAACTATGAACAACTCTGTGTTCATTCTTAAGAAAATCTTCTTTCTAAGATATAAAATGATTCTTTTAAAGATAAAATTCAAAACTATGAACATCTCTGTGTTCATTCTTAAGAAAATCTTCTTTCTAAGATATAAAATGAAACCTTATGTCTATGTGCTTAGTCCTACTGTGCTTAACAGGATTATTGGTAATAGATATGGTGGATATACAATCTGTCTTTATGAGAGTACAAAGGAAAGCCTAACTGTGATAGCCCGAGCCGGTGAATGAGTATTCACTTGCTGTTATATAATCCGATCTCTCCCCTAAGACAAACATCCACTGATGTCTACTTCCTCAAGAACACCAATTTCTTCATCCCTGTGATTAAACTAGTGCACTTCTGGAACTGACATATATCATAACCAACAACAAAAAAAAAATAAAAATTTAAACATTTCACGAAAAACATAACACACACACACATACACTAAACATAAACGAATACAATAGTTACAAGAGCTAAAGTTACTGCTGATTAGATCAAATTAGCATGTTACATAAGCCTACTAGCGAGAAATAATTCTCTTATTATTAGTTATGAACAGTGATCCAAAAACGATTACCAATATGTTTGTCCTCTTAAACACTCGGTACTTCCAGTTTCCTTTGGGTTGTGGCACTTTCGTATTACTTGAGCATAGGACAGTCACCATGTAACCTAGTAAGTTACTCATGCCATAATTTTAGTTTGCGAACTTATGTGCCCCATATTCAGATATACTCTCACAATCGACACAAGCACTAAGATTAAGACATTTGGTGAATAAAGTGAGAAGGTCTTTAAGAATCAAGTCAGCGGTGACAGGTCGGTGATTCCTCACACGCAAAGCGACTTAACTTGACTCACGTACAGAAATATACTCAACATTGCATAATGCCAAGTACTTGCATATTTGTGACATTATTTTTTTAAAGCACTTATGAAAACCCGTGACTTTCGATGAGACCCGTGTAGCGAACTTTCTGACAACCTATCCCAAGTTGGAAGCTTTAGGTAGGCTAGGTATACAAAGACACCCCAAGGACTTACTTGTTCGAATCTCAAAGGCCACATTAGCTTCATATTTTCAACAGATTTATTTGATATTTGCATATCTTGTCACAAATATACATCCAAAAAAGCAATACATACACATATATGTACCCGAGACCTTCTTTATAAAAACCAAATATACATAATTACAATGCAAGATCTTTCATAAGATTTAAAGGACTTGTCTATTTTAAGAACAAGCATTCTCAGCCATATATCTGAATACGTTTCCCACAAGAACATTGTATACATTTAAGTTCAGATTATAAGGAAACTTTGGTACTTTGTGCCTATCGATACATCATATAATGGTATCACTGAACTGAGCATTTTTAAAGTACAATTAAGTAGGCTTAAAAGCTAAAGTATCGTCACGTCTAATCGTCTTGATGCAGTGACCTTACTCCTTTTATTATTTTCTTTTTCTTTTCTGATTTTTCTCATTTTTATTTTGTTTTTCTGACACTATATGACACACATACATTACGACACAAACACTGACTCATTTTACAAAGTTCCTTTTGAGAGACACTGTCACTATAGATTTCCCATTCCAATCAATTGGACTAACAACTCGAAACGAGTTCGGTCGAAAGCCTTAGTGAACCGATCAGCTAAATTAAAGTCACTCGACACTTTTTCTAGGAATATTAATTTCTTTTCAACACAATCACGTATAAAATGAAACCTTATATCTATGTGCTTAGTCCTACTGTGCTTAACAGGATTATTGGTAATAGATATGGTGGATATACAATCTGTCTTTATGAGAGTACAAAGGAAAGCCTAACTGTGATAGCCCGAGCCGGTGAATGAGTATTCACTTGCTGTTATATAATCCGATCTCTCCCCTAAGACAAACATCCACTGATGTCTACTTCCTCAAGAACACCAATTTCTTCATCCCTGTGATTAAACTAGTGCACTTCTGGAACTGACATATATCATAACCAACAACCGAAAATAAAGCATAAAGTATGAGAATTTGTATTATAGATCATCATCTAAACATGATCTTCTATAGTACTTTGTTTATTACAAAATAAATTTACAAAGCAGACATAGGATCCTTTACAGAAGTAAACTTCGTTAATAATCCCTTGTCTCCATAATGTGCTTGGAGCTTCTGCTACTGACAAACCATAAACCTGCGGTCTTCCCTAGCAGCTCCTGCACATTCAAAAAACGATTAGTTTTTCAAAGGACCCCTAGCCCTGTTGGCTCTGGGTCGGTCATTTTCTTCATCTGAAACAATATCCGCCCAAGATTCACCAGTAGGCACCCAAACTTTAGTAGATTTAACATTTGAGCTGTTAGCAGGCTTTCTGCTAGGTGAAACACTTCTTGACTTCTCAGATCTGTCGTTAGGTGAAATACTCCTAGATTGAGGTGATGTGTTCCTTAAATTTTGGGATGGTTTTTGATTTCCATTTACAACTCTTGACCTAATTAGTTTCACATAATTCTGTGCATTTACATCATCAGGATTTCTTTTTGCATAATCCTCATAATATTTATTTCTATAAGCACTCATGAACTGTGGTGAACTAACTTGATCAACTAATTTTCCCTTCCCATTACTTCTTGAAAACCTGACACTATCCTTAGACTTATTAGGTGACATCCTAGATTTGTTCTTCTTATAAGGACAACAGCTTGCCACGTGACCTACCTCACGACACTTAAAGCATGACCTTTTAGAAGTCTTCTTCGATAAATCACCATGAATAATCTCAGGCACTGGAACCCATGACCTCTTAGTTCATCTATATGCTCAAGGGCTGCATAAGTCTCTTCCCAAGAAGTCAGAGCTTGTTCATGAGACCTACAAATCTCTTCTTGTTCAGGAGTTGACACAAGAGGAACAACTTTCGGACGATCATAGCTACAATCCTCCATGTTAGCTTCTACACTCCATACCTTGTCTATCAAATCCCGAGGAAGGCAAAGTCTAGAAAATTCCTTCTCGGTAAAAACTCGATCACTACCCTTTAATGTATAATAAGTAAGATAGACTTTTTCCTTTTCTAAGTCCTTCTTAGACATTGATACGCCTGGCAAAAGGTCCTGATCCTGTTTTTTCAACAAAATTAACATCATCAATTAAAATGCTCCCTTTTATAACTCTTCCAACCCCGGAAATTTTTCCGCCTTTGGAATCAGCAAAACTAACTTCATACCCTTTAACAGGTGTGAACTCTGTTAACAGTCTCTTGTCACTAGTCATATGTCTTGAACATCCACTATCGACGAACCATAATCCTTTAGTTCTCCTTAGTGGTTCCTTATGTTCAACACTATCAAGATGTGCCATCAAGCTTGTCTCAGCTTCGGCGACATCTTCGCTCTCAGCTCTTACTGGTTCTGATGATTCAGGTTCCTCTTCTACCCTCTGATGAATACTACAATGATCATTTGCACATACCATAGGATCAAATGAATTATCTGCAAGATCGTTCATTTCTTCATCAAGGTCTTGAATAATTGCCATGAATGCATGATTCTGATCATCGGTACTAGTCGAACCCCAATTATATGTACCATCAGATTGAACAACTAAGGCTCTTGAGTTGTCCGCTTCTCCTGATCTTCGGTTCCCAGTATTAGCATTTTGATGTCCTGAATTCTGACTCACTATAGAACCACTTTGATTGAAGTTCTGACGGCCGGTAGCTGAATTGTTGTCCCGTCTTGGTCTCTGACACTCTCTTGCAAAATGTCCAAAACCATCAAAGTTATAACACTTCACCTTGGTCTTGTCAAACCCTACTTTGCCATTCACAACCTTTCTTCCGGTTCTATCTGTGAAACGCTGAACTCTCAATGTTAACAGAGCTAATTGCCAGTTCAGATCCATTTCTTCCAAATCGTCTGGATCAACTTGCTTGTAATCCTCCCTAACCAATTCAGGATCAGTTAGTTTTCCTCCAATTAACTTTTCATGAGCAGACACAAATGAAGCGAGCATGCCCAATTGTCCCTCAGCAGATATTATGCTCATCGGCATCCCTGTGTAACTCGAGTTTGGAGAACTACTCTTCTGACTCCCATTATGCACTATCATGGCCGATTCTGGAGAAGTTACATACATCAAGTTGCTGTCAGAATCCGTTGACATCTTCATCTTATCATCATCTCCACTATAGAAGGCAGTAATCCCTCCATTTGAAGACTTAGCAGAAGGAACGCTTGATTTGCTATGATAGAGTTCAGGACACTGAACAAAATCACTGCTACCTGCTTCCTTCGACTTTCGTTTCATGTCTTGACCTCTCAGCTTTCGAATGATCTGATCCAAAGTCCATGTGCTAAATTCGGGATTTTGTTGGATTGAAGTTATAAACCCTTCCCACTTAACTGGAAGTGCTTCCAACAACTTCTCGATCACATCTTCTAGATCAGGTTTGTACCCAAAATATGCAAGCTCAACCAGCAGATGACTGTAACGAATTAAAATCTCATCAAGAGGTTCATCTTTGAAGCTAGTAAAGACATAATACTGCTTCTTTAGCAAATCCTTCCTACTCTTCTTGAGATCATCATCACCTTCACAATGCTCTTTGAGTGCATCCCATAAGCCTTTTGTACTATCATACATTTCAAACAAGTGCAAGAATTCCCCTTGGAGAGCCATTCGGAGTGATCCTAAAGCTTTACTTTCTGCTTCATAATCTTTCTTTTGATCAACAGTCATTTGCTCATACGAAGCTGCTTTTCCACCACTTGAACCAGTAGGTTCTTTGTCATTTTGCACAATAGGATGAACATAACCATTAACAATACATATCCACATCCTTACATCCATTAACCTGCAATATGACTCGAATCTGCCCTTCCAACTGAAATATCTATCAAGGCTTATTAACTTGGGCGGTGAGTTGGCCTTTCCGGTTTCGTGATCCATCAAAATTAGTTGATTCAGCAGAGATTGATAATTTGCGGGTAATTGAGACGTCATTTTCTCCGAGCTAGCAAAGTTCACGAACTGTTTATAAAAACGAGGTCGTAAAAGTTCACGAGGTCGTGAAGAAAAACGAGGTCGCAATTAACTACTCGAGGTCGTAATTGAACTGGCGAGGTCTTAAAGAGCTCACGAGGTCGCAAACGAAACACGAGGTCGCAATTAACTCCAGGTCGCAATACGAGCTGGATGAGGTAATACGAGCCCGCGAGGTCGCAACAGCTGCTGGAATCCTTAGATCTCTTGAATTCGAAACCCTAAACACCAACAAAACACCTTCGACTGCTGCAAACAAAAATAGAGGTCACAAACAAGATTTCCGGTCGTAAACTCGTGAAAGAATCACGTCTAAATGACCCTAAATCAATATTGTCTATCACCAACAAGCTATAACCTTCCGGTATTTAAACCAAGAGGCTCTGATACCAATTGTAAGTCCCCTGGTACGGATCGTTAATAGCCTGATCCAGTTATCAAGAGGTGCGGAATCCCTCTCTATAACTTGGTGATTCAACAAGAAAGCCCCTAGATCATCTACGACCTCGTAGATCTTCTTCGGGCTAGCGGAACAACCTTTGACCGATTAACCTGCTATACTAGCTTGATAATTCGACAAATGTTCAACCCTAAACTCTGTTAGGGTTCGGTTTATATAGGTAACACCCGACATGGGCTTCAGCACTTCGGCCTCGCAAACCCAGCCCAGCCCGTCACTTTTACGAGGTCGTAACTGTGATTGGCCTTGTATTTGACCCTGCAAATACGGGGTCGTATTACATATGTATGAATTGCGAGCTCGCAATTCAACTTAGCAGATTTACTATACATTCAATACTTAAACTTAATCTAGTATTCTATGCATAATACTAAGTTCATTAATGACAATCACATTACAAAGACATATAACAATATAAGCCCAAACAATCTAGACTGCTATTGACATAGACGTGCACTTACAGAATTCAACCGTCAGATATGTTGGCCCAGATGTTGTGATGTTTATGAGGTTTGAAAGGTATGTAAAGGGTATGTTGAGTGATGTTTATGAGGTTTGATAGTGAAAGGTATGTAAAGGGTATGTTGAGTGATGTTTATGAGGTTTGATAGTGAAAGGTATGTAAAGGGTATGTTGTGATGTTTATGAGGTTTGAAAGGTATGTAAAGGGTATGTTGAGTGATGTTTATGAGGTTTGAAAGGTATGTAAAGGGTATGTTGTGATGTTTATGAGGTTTGAAAGGTATGTAAAGGGTATGTTGAGTGATGTTTATGAGGTTTGATAGTGAAAGGTATGTAAAGGGTATGTTGAGTGATGTTTATGAGGTTTGATAGTGAAAGGTATGTAAAGGGTATGTTGTGATGTTTATGAGGTTTGAAAGGTATGTAAAGGGTATGTTGAGTGATGTTTATGAGGTTTGATAGTGAAAGGTATGTAAAGGGTATGCTTTATGATTATTATGTTGTATAAGGATATGTTGGCCCAGATGTTGTGATGTTTATGAGGTTTGAAAGGTATGTAAAGGGTATGTTGAGTGATGTTTATGAGGTTTGATAGTGAAAGGTATGTAAAGGGTATGCTTTATGATTATTATGAGGTTTGAAAGGTATGTAAAGGGTATGTTGAGTGATGTTTATGAGGTTTGAAAGGTATGTAAAGGGTATGTTGTGATGTTTATGAGGTTTGAAAGGTATGTAAAGGGTATGTTGAGTGATGTTTATGAGGTTTGATAGTGAAAGGTATGTAAAGGGTATGCTTTATGATTATTATGAGGTTTGAAAGGTATGTAAAGGGTATGTTGAGTGATGTTTATGAGGTTTGAAAGGTATGTAAAGGGTATGTTGTGATGTTTATGAGGTTTGAAAGGTATGTAAAGGGTATGTTGAGTGATGTTTATGAGGTTTGATAGTGAAAGGTATGTAAAGGGTATGTTAGTGATGTTTATGAGGTTTGAAAGGTATGTAAAGGGTATGTTGAGTGATGTTTATGAGGTTTGATAGTGAAAGGTATGTAAAGGGTATGTTGAGTGATGTTTATGAGGTTTGATAGTGAAAGGTATGTAAAGGGTATGTTGTGATGTTTATGAGGTTTGAAAGGTATGTAAAGGGTATGTTGAGTGATGTTTATGAGGTTTGATAGTGAAAGGTATGTAAAGGGTATGCTTTATGATTATTATGTTGTATAAGGATATGTTGGCCCAGATGTTGTGATGTTTATGAGGTTTGAAAGGTATGTAAAGGGTATGTTGAGTGATGTTTATGAGGTTTGATAGTGAAAGGTATGTAAAGGGTATGTTGAGTGATGTTTATGAGGTTTGATAGTGAAAGGTATGTAAAGGGTATGTTGTGATGTTTATGAGGTTTGAAAGGTATGTAAAGGGTATGTTGAGTGATGTTTATGAGGTTTGATAGTGAAAGGTATGTAAAGGGTATGCTTTATGATTATTATGTTGTATAAGGATATGTTGGCCCAGATGTTGTGATGTTTATGAGGTTTGAAAGGTATGTAAAGGGTATGTTGAGTGATGTTTATGAGGTTTGATAGTGAAAGGTATGTAAAGGGTATGTTAGTGATGTTTATGAGGTTTGATAGTGAAAGGTATGTAAAGGGTATGTTGAGTGATGTTTATGAGGTTTGATAGTGAAAGGTATGTAAAGGGTATGCTTTATGATTATTAGTGTTGTATAAGGATATGTTGGCCCAGATGTTGTGATGTTTATGAGGTTTGAAAGGTATGTAAAGGGTATGTTGAGTGATGTTTATGAGGTTTGATAGTGAAAGGTATGTAAAGGGTATGTTAGTGATGTTTATGAGGTTTGAAAGGTATGTAAAGGGTATGTTGAGTGATGTTTATGAGGTTTGATAGTGAAAGTATTATAGGCTTTTTGATTGTTAATTGAGGATTTGTGATTATTACTGCAGTGTATATGAATGAATTATTTAATTAATGGATGCTTGAGTTTCCACCATGCTTATTGTATTAATCTGTATCTGTAACACCCGTGACTTTTGACCCCTTTGACTTTTTGTACAATTTGACTAACAATTTAGTTAGTAAAATATTTGATGACATTTTTGGAGATCAATTGTGAACATGTGCTTATTTGGTTGTTATATTTGGTCATTCGATAATAGACGGTATTTAAATGGACTAGAAATGCGAAACGGGTTATCCGTGGATCCGATCCATGACCCACCTACTTTACCCAACCTTATCTCTCCATATTCTTCCACCACTCATTCTCTATCTCTCTTTCTCTCTCAAGCTTATTTCAAGAACACAAAACACACACACACCTCACTCTCTCTCTAAGATTTCTACCTCATTTATTGTCATCCAAGCTAGATTAGTGCAAGATTCATCATCATTATCATTCTACCTTCATCATATCAAAAATCTAGAGTTCCAAGTGCAAGAAAATCTCATCAACTAGGTCAAAATTCGGGTTTGACTTTTGAAGCAATATTTGGTAAGTCAAAATCATTTCAATTCCTTTCTTTCATGTTTATATAAGTATTTTTAAGTTAAACTTATGAACCTTGGCCGATTTTATGTCTAAAATTGCAAAATTTAATGAATTAGGGTTTGTTTATGTTCTTGGAAATGGGTCAAACAATTTGGGCATGTAATTGACGTTATAGATCGAATTTGTAATGTGGGTTATGTCCCTTTATGCTTGAAAATGAGTTTGGAAGTGTCACTTGGTCGAAATTGAGCTCAAAATGGAGTTTTGGTGTGAATTGGGTCGTTTTTGGCTTGCTTGGTAGCTGCAGGTTTTGGCGGATGCTGATGTCCCCGGCGGACGATGTGCGCGGACGATGGGAACACACCATCCGTCAAAATCTGCCCTCCCCAAATCTTGTCGGATACTTTTTCACTTCCCGCTTCGTTCTACATTCAAACGACTTGTAACTTTTAGGGAAGTCTTATATCATCATTCTAAGGTCGACAAAATTGTTAAAACTCATTTCCAAACACTTTGATTTTCACGTCATATTTTGGTGCTAAGTTATTGAACCGTGTTTAACCAAAACTCTTCAATTGTCGTTTGAACGTTCTCGAATCACTTCTAAAACACGTTGTAGGAAGTTGTGGTATTGTATAACTAGTGTTGACCATGAATTGTATTGTGACACATATTGTTAAGTTGAGGGCATTTGACGATCGTTGGACAACTTAAACTTGATATTAGCTTCTTTTGCCGACCAAGGTGAGTTTCGTAGCTCCCTACTCAATTGAGATTCGGGCTGAAAAGTGTACAACTTTTGTGTGTTGACTTGCTTGATTGTGCAATTATATGTTGCCTTGATTGACGACATAGTTCAATTGTGCATACGCTTGATTTTCTTGATTGATGACATGACTTGATTGTGCATATGTTTGAGTGTCTTGGGTGATGACATTTTTTATTTGATGGATTTGTTGACGTGCAAATACGTGGTTGTTATATGATTATTGTATGTGCGTGTTTGATTGATTATTAGGTTAGTTGTGTATATATGGAAGACGGTAATACCTTTGAAAGGTTGGAGATGTGGTGGGAAGGCTGCGGGTGACCCTATATATAAGCATCAAAGGCCTTTCAAAAGTAGTATCGTACGAAGTATATACACATGGTGTTTTGATTATGTGTGGACATTGATGGTCATGGATGAACAACTTACGTGCAATTGAGTACAATGAGGTACATTACGTGCAATTGAGTACAATGAGGTACATTACGTGCAATTGAGTACAATGAGGTACATTATGTGCAATTGAGTACAATGAGGTACATTATGTGCAATTGAGTACAATGAGGTACATTACGTGCAATTGAGTACAATGAGGTACATTACGTGCAATTGAGTACAATGAGGTACATTATGTGCAATTGAGTACAATGAGGTACATTATGTGCAATTGAGTACAATGAGGTACATTACGTGCAATTGAGTACAATGAGGTACATTACGTGCAATTGAGTACAATGAGGTACATTATGTGCAATTGAGTACAATGAGGTACATTATGTGCAATTGAGTACAATGAGGTACATTACGTGCAATTGAGTACAATGAGGTACATTACGTGCAATTGAGTACAATGAGGTACATTACGTGCAATTGAGTACAATGAGGTACATTACGTGCAATTGAGTACAATGAGGTACATTACGTGCAATTGAGTACAATGAGGTACATTACGTGCAATTGAGTACAATGAGGTATATTACGTGCAATTGAGTACAATGAGGTACATTACGTGCAATTGAGTACAATGAGGTACATTATGTGCAATTGAGTACAATGAGGTGCATTATGACAATATAAGCGAATACTTTAAGTGCTTGATGACACTTAGATGACATGAGAACATTTGAAGAACATTGATAGACATGTTTGGCATTATAGAACTTGCTAGATACTTATTGATATCATTACTTGTTCTTGTTTACTATGCGTATTCTAACTACCTTGAGTAGTTCATTATGTGAGTACATGTGTAAGGGTCATTGATGGACATTGATTGATTATGGATTGATTGAGTATGATTGATTTATTTATGATTAGGATAGTTGTACATACATGGAAGACGATAATACATTTAATGAGTTGCAGATGTGGTGGGAAGGCTGCGGGTGACCCTATATATAAGCATCTAAGATTCCTTAAATGTAAAGTTGTATGAAATGTATGTGCATTGTGTTTGGTTGAGTTTGATGGACAAGATGTACTTGATGACAATATGGTGGACAATTGAGGTGCAATGGGTGCAAGTGCAATAAACGGGTACTATACGTACTTGATGATAATTGAATGACATGAGAACAATTTAGGGACATTGATGAACATCTTTGACATTTTAGAACTTGATGGATACTTGTCGATGTCGACATTCTGTGTTCTTGTGCATTATACGTGTTCTAGCTATGGTATAGTTTGTGCAATGGATACATGTGGGTCTAGGTTGCGCTACAAGCCAACCTAAATTGAATACTTGTGCCTTTTAAGGACTTACTGTAAGTGTGTTCCTTGCTCCTTACCCTCGTTCATATTGTGAATGGCTTGGGCATTAGATCCTTGTCATTCGCTCCTACGAACTCACCAACCTAGTGTTGACTTTGTTTAGTATACTTTTCAGGTATTCAAGAGAATCCAAGATGTGTCGGTTGATTGATGCTTGTGCTAGAGCTTGGGCTTGGACTTACATGGATCCATGATTCATTTGCCCCTATTTTGCATTATGCATTATGTACTTGTTTGTAGATGTTGGATTCACCGAATCCCCATTTATTTCATATAGTTCAGGTTCTACGATAATCCCATGCATACGCTATATCTTTTCGGTAATATTTCGAGCCTAGCTCGGGGTGTTACAGAATGGTGGCCCATGCGTGGTCGTAGAGAATTAGGCGGTTTGACCTATACTACGGCTTAAGTTAAAACTCTTCATATAGCATGCATGGTTAGGAATTTTGAATGCAACGTGAACTGTATGAACCTTGTAAGTGTACACTAAGAGTTCGTAGACAGGATCGTTATACGTAATGATATGAGTACAATTGGACAATGTGTTGTTTTGAGATGGATACTATGTGATCAATGTTTGAGATGAGTACTATGTGATCAACGTGTTGTTTTGTGACGAGTACAATGTGAACAACGTGTTATGTGGGACAAGTACAATGTGATGAATGTGATAACATGAGTACAACTGGGTTGATGCGGACAATGTGTTGTTGTGTGATGGTCAAGTGCATGAGGTCAATGTGGTTATTTGAAGTCGATGAGGTCATGTGCATATTGTTGGATTGAGATGATTTGAATTGATATTGTTTGATGATTTAGGGCAAGATGAAGTTATGGCATTAACATGATATAATATTGTGGCAACCCTAAAAGAGCCTGATCAACTATTTTATGGTTACCCGGTATTATAACAAGTTAATGACATCACAGATTGCACGCGTTTGGTTTGGAGTATAATAAGGAACCGATATGCTTAATGGGAGTTGATTGGGTGGAGGGTTAGCCGCTGGTACACCCTGTATACATACCCGGTCAATGACTATGGAGTATATCGGATTCGGATTATACTTTGGACCATTTGTTTTAGTTGTTCGGTTGTGTGTTGTATTGAGCATGAGTATGTGGTTTGATGATGAATAATTGTTGTGAACTTGGCACGCGAACATGATAGATAACGATTACTTGAGAACTTTAATATGTTTTCCTTAGCATAGTGATATGAAACACATATGATATGTTGGTATGATAGCATGATATATGACAGTTACTTGGGAACATTTATTTGTTGGCCTTAGTGTAACGATATTAAACATGGGTAGTGTGCTGGCATGAAGGCACTAACTACTAGTGTGGCTAACATGAGAGCAATTGTGAAGCTAATCCCTGGGTCATAAACTCTAGGGCTATTACTATGGTTGGAGATTTGATGATGGAATGACATGTTGTTTCGTATGATTGAGTAACATATATGTTATGCATGCGTGGGTATGTTAATCGGTAAGTACTTGCAAGCATGGGTTGGTGTACTAGTTTGCTAGTCTTAACATGTATAAATTATGTTGTTAAGCTAACTTGTGTACATGAGATAAGCGAATACGGTGATGCATGTATCAACATTTACTAGATGGACAATTCTATGAATAAGAGTGGTAGGCATGTTTAATAATCCGAGTATACCCAAAATCTTATTGCTTAACTTGCTTATAAGAACGAATCGGTAATGATTGATAATTCATGCATAGTTGTACTTAACGTATGAAAAACCGTATGTATGACTCGGTATGCGGAATTAGTTGATAGAACATGCAAAACCTTACCTCCTGACTTGGTTGCATGGATGAATGGTTAGGATATGCGGTAGAGCAAGTGTGGTATCCATGATATCCTAATTGTTGAATATGCTTGAAATTTCGTTGCCCAACTAAATTGGTGAACTAAAACGTTAGGACATGATAATACATGCGTCAAGATGATTAGAATCTTGGGCAATTGTGTGTATAAGTTGCCATGCTAGCCTAATTGCTTTAATATCTCAGCATCTTGTTGCCTAACTTGCTTATTGAATACATAGTTAGGAATTGAAGATGCATGCGTGAACAAATAAATTAAAAACTTAAAAGTCTACCCAACATGTAAAATATGCGTAAACACGAACGTCGCAGGAATGGAGTTGAAGTGTAAACAATATTGGGTGGTATATATACACGCACACGATTGGTAAATGTTAATCTAATTGAACGCCTAGCTTAATGCGCGACCGAGAGATCATAAACATGGGAACGATGAGCCAATTGAGTGCCATAGTGCGAGTCACACGTGAGATGTGAGAAGCTCGAGTCCTTATAGTGTGCGATTCTCAAATCTTCTCGACCTTAAATGGATTTCTAGATCGTTGTCTATCACACGAATGAGTTGCTGTCAGGATTGGATGTCGTGGACATGAACCCTCCCATTGTCAGATGGAAGACCAGAAATGAGAGCAAACGTTTGGCTTCAGTGAATAAGCCGCCAACCAATGGGTGCAACACGTCACGAATGCGCTGACTATATGTCAAATCGTCATAATAAGTGTTACCTGTCTACAACTAATTGAACCTAATATTAATCCGAGTGGGAAAGACTTAACCGCGTTATGATTGGTTGAATAAAATGAATACTTGGAGATGACATAAAGCTCGTTTGAGAAAATGGGAACGAATTGCAATGAACTTTATGACGAAGTTACCGAAGACAAGCAAGGGTCATGATACTATTCGGGTGATTATGGATCGGTTGAAGAAGTCGGCTCATTTCTTAGCCATTCGTGAGACCGATAAATTTGACACCATGGCGCAATTGTACATTGAAGAAGTGGTGTCTAAGTAAGGAGTTACGGGTTCTATCGTCGTCGATGGGAATACCCGATTCATCTCAAATTTTTGGAAAGCCTTTCAACGAGCTATGGATACTCGACTTGACATGAGTACGGCGTTTCATCCTCAAATAGATGAACAAAATGAAAGGACCATGCAAACGCTTGAAGACATGTTGAGAGCTTGTGCGATAGATTTTGGTGGTAATTGAGAAGAGTACTTACCGTTGGTTGAGTTGTATAACGATAGTAACATGTGAGTATTCAGATGGCTTCCTTTAGGGCACTTCATGGTGAGAAATGTCGCCCTCCCCTCATTTGAGCAGAGATTGGCGAGAACCAACTTATGGGACGAGAACTTAGTTGAAACGACAAAGGTGACTTCTTAAATCAAGGAGAGATTTCAACTAACCCGTGAACGACAAAAGTAGTACGCCGATGTGAAGCATAGACCATTGGAGTTCAATATAGGCGGTCATGTGCTCTATAAGTATTTCCTTGGAAGGGTGTTGTACGTTTTGTAGAGCCAGGCAAGCTTGAGCTAAGATATATTGGACCTTTCGAGATCATTGAACGTGTTGGCAAGTGTCACATCGATCGAAGCCCCCACTAGAGCTTAGTGGCATGATGATGCATTTCACATTTGTAATCTACGTGAGTAATGGGCATATCCTACCCTTTATGTGTCTATGAACGAGATTCAAGTGGACCAAAAAGCTCAATTTTGTTGAGGAGCCGGTGGAGATTTTAGACTGGGAGACCAAGAGGCTAAAGAACAAACATCACGCAATTGTTAAAGTTAGATGGAGTGCTAACGTGAAACCGAATTCATTTGCGAGCGAGAGGACCATATGAGATCTAGGTAACCGCATTTGTTTATTAACTAGGGTTTTGTCGAATTTCGGGACGAAATTCCTTTAACGGGGGAAAGATGTAACACCCGTGACTTCTGACCCCTTTGACTTTTTGTACAATTTGACTAACAATTTAGTTAGTAAAATATTTGATGACATTTTTGGAGATCAATTGTGAACATGTGCTTATTTGGTCGTTATATTTGGTCATTCGATGATAGACGGTATTTAAATGGACTAGAAATGCGAAACGGGTGATCCGTGGATCCGACCCATGACCTACCTACTTTACCCAACCTTATCTCTCCATATTCTTCCACCACTCATTCTCTATCTCTCTTTCTCTCTCAAGCTTATTTCAAGAACACAAAACACACACACACCTCACTCTCTCTCTAAGATTTCTACCTCATTTATTGTTATCCAAGCTAGATTAGTGCAAGATTCATCATCATTATCATTCTACCTTCATCATATCAAAAATCTAGAGTTCCAAGTGCAAGAAAATCTCATCAACTAGGTCAAAATTCGGGTTTGACTTTTGAAGCAATATTTGGTAAGTCAAAATCATTTCAATTCCTTTCTTTCATGTTTATATAAGTATTTTTAAGTTAAACTTATGAACCTTGGCCGATTTTATGTCTAAAATTGCAAAATTTAATGAATTAGGGTTTGTTTATGTTCTTGGAAATGGGTCAAACAATTTGGGCATGTAATTGACGTTATAAATCGAATTTGTAATGTGGGTTATGTCCCTTTATGCTTGAAAATGAGTTTGGAAGTGTCACTTGGTCGAAATTGAGCTCAAAATGGAGTTTTGGTGTGAATTGGGTCGTTTTTGGCTTGCTTGGTAGCTGCAGGTTTTGACGGATGCTGATGTCCCCGGCGGACGATGTGCGCGGACGATGTGAACACATCATCCGCCAAAATCTGCCCTCCCCAAATCTTGTCGGATACTTTTTCACTTCCCGCTTCGTTCTACATTCAAACGACTTGTAACTTTTAAGGAAGTCTTATATCATCATTCTAAGGTCAACAAAATTGTTAAAACTCATTTCCAAACACTTTGATTTTCACGTCAAATTTTGGTGCTAAGTTATTGAACCGTGTTTAACCAAAACTCTTCAATTGTCGTTTGAACGTTCTCGAATCACTTCTAAAACACCTTGTAGGAAGTTGTGGTATTGTATAACTAGTGTTGACCATGAATTGTATTGTGACACATATTGTTAGGTTGAGGGCATTTGACGATCGTTGGACAACTTAAACTTGATATTAGCTTCTTTTGCCGACCAAGGTGAGTTTCGTAGCTCCCTACTCAATTGAGATTCGGGCTGAAAAGTGTACAACTTTTGTGTGTTGACTTGCTTGATTGTGCAATTATATGTTGCCTTGATTGACGACATAGTTCAATTGTGCATACGCTTGATTTTCTTGATTGATGACATGACTTGATTGTGCATATGTTTGAGTGTCTTGGGTGATGACATTTTTTATTTGATGGATTTGTTGACGTGCAAATACGTGGTTGTTAT
Source organism: Erigeron breviscapus (assembly GCA_034093135.1). NCBI lineage: Eukaryota > Viridiplantae > Streptophyta > Magnoliopsida > Asterales > Asteraceae > Erigeron > Erigeron breviscapus. The sequence continues at coordinate 82,133,339 of CM067171.1, read as the reverse complement.
ATGATTATTGTATGTGCGTGTTTGGTTGATTATTAGGTTAGTTGTGTATATATGGAAGATGGTAATACCTTTGAAAGGTTGGAGATGTGGTGGGAAGGCTGCGGGTGACCCTATATATAAGCATCAAAGGCCTTTCAAAAGTAGTATCGTACGAAGTATATACACATGGTGTTTTGATTATGTGTGGACATTGATGGTCATGGATGAACAACTTACGTGCAATTGAGTACAATGAGGTACATTACGTGCAATTGAGTACAATGAGGTACATTACGTGCAATTGAGTACAATGAGGTACATTACGTGCAATTGAGTACAATGAGGTACATTACGTGCAATTGAGTACAATGAGGTACATTACGTGCAATTGAGTACAATGAGGTACATTACGTGCAATTGAGTACAATGAGGTACATTACGTGCAATTGAGTACAATGAGGTACATTATGTGCAATTGAGTACAATGAGGTGCATGATGACAATATAAGCGAATACTTTAAGTGCTTGATGACACTTAGATGACATGAGAACATTTGAAGAACATTGATAGACATGTTTGGCATTATAGAACTTGCTAGATACTTATTGATATCATTATTACTTGTTCTTGTTTACTATGCGTATTCTAACTACCTTGAGTAGTTCATTATGTGAGTACATGTGTGAGGGTCATTGATGGACATTGATTGATTATGGATTGATTGAGTATGATTGATTTATTTATGATTAGGATAGTTGTACATACATGGAAGACGATAATACATTTAATGAGTTGCAGATGTGGTGGGAAGGCTGCGGGTGACCCTATATATAAGCATCTAAGATTCCTTAAATGTAAAGTTGTATGAAATGTATGTGCATTGTGTTTGGTTGAGTTTGATGGACAAGATGTACTTGATGACAATATGGTGGACAATTGAGGTGCAATGGGTGCAAGTGCAATAAACGGGTACTATACGTACTTGATGACAATTGAATGACATGAGAACAATTTAGGGACATTGATAAACATGTTTGACATTTTAGAACTTGATGGATACTTGTCGATGTCGACATTCTGTGTTCTTGTGCATTATACGTGTTCTAGCTATGGTATAGTTTGTGCAATGGATAGTAGGTCTAGGTTGCGCTACGAGCTAACCTAAATTGAATACTTGTGCCTTTTAAGGACTTACTGTAAGTGTGTTCCTTGCTCCTTACCCTCGTTCATATTGTGTTGACTTTGTTTAGTATACTTTTCAGGTATTCAAGAGAATCCAAGATGTGTCGGTTGATTGATGCTTGTGCTAGAGCTTGGGCTTGGACTTACATGGATCCATGATTCATTTGCCCCTATTTTGCATTATGCATTATGTACTTGTTTGTAGATGTTGGATTCACCGAATCCCCTTTTATTTCATATAGTTCAGGTTCTACGATAATCCCATGCATACGCTATATCTTTTCGGTAGTATTTCGAGCCTAGCTCGGGGTGTTACAATATCTATCATCTATATATCTATAGATTATTTTTTTTGTCATCAATGTTAAACCAATATCTATCTCTTTTCTTAATGATTCATATATGTAATTTATTAAATTTGAGCATTCATCATGAGATTGGTAAATGAGGAATTACGGTTGTATGTAATTTATTAAATTTGAGCATTCATCATGAGATTGGTAAATGAGGAATTACGGTTGAGAATGCAGAGGGGCTGACAACCCATCACTATCCCACCACAGCCACCAGCCAACCACCTCAGTCTGCCCTCCGGCCAGCCATCATGAGCCATCATCCTTCTGGCCACCAGGTTTGTTATATCACTAGCAATTGAATTTGTTTTTGCCTTAAATCTTTTTTTATTTTTTTTTTTTTTTTTTTTTTTTTTTTTTTTTTTTTTTTTTTTTTTTTTTTTTTTTTTTTTTTTTTTTTTTTTTTTTTTTTTCTTAATTTAGTTTGTGATTAAAGGAACAACAACAACAACAACAACAACAACAACAACAACAACAACAACAACAACAACAACAACAACAACAACAACAACAACAACAACAACAACAACCACCACAACAACAACAACAACAACAACAACAACAACAACAACAACAACAACAACAACAACAACAACAACAACAACAACAACAACAACAACAACAACAACAACAACAACAACAACAACAACAACAACAACAACAACAACAACAACAACAACAACAACAACAACAACAACAACAACAACAACAACAACAACAACAACAACAACAACAACAACAACAACAACAACAACAACAACAACAACAACAACAACAACAACAACAACAACAACAACAACAACAACAACAACAACAACAACAACAACAACAACAACAACAACAACAACAACAACAACAACAACAACAACAACAACAACAACAACAACAACAACAACAACAACAACAACAACAACAACAACAACAACAACAACAACAACAACAACAACAACAACAACAACAACAACAACAACAACAACAACAACAACAACAACAACAACAACAACAACAACAACAACAACAACAACAACAACAACAACAACAACAACAACAACAACAACAACAACAACAACAACAACAACAACAACAACAACAACAACAACAACAACAACAACAACAACAACAACAACAACAACAACAACAACAACAACAACAACAACAACAACAACAACAACAACAACAACAACAACAACAACAACAACAACAACAACAACAACAACAACAACAACAACAACAACAACAACAACAACAACAACAACAACAACAACAACAACAACAACAACAACAACAACAACAACAACAACAACAACAACAACAACAACAACAACAACAACAACAACAACAACAACAACAACAACAACAACAACAACAACAACAACAACAACAACAACAACAACAACAACAACAACAACAACAACAACAACAACAACAACAACAACAACAACAACAACAACAACAACAACAACAACAACAACAACAACAACAACAACAACAACAACAACAACAACAACAACAACAACAACAACAACAACAACAACAACAACAACAACAACAACAACAACAACAACAACAACAACAACAACAACAACAACAACAACAACAACAACAACAACAACAACAACAACAACAACAACAACAACAACAACAACAACAACAACAACAACAACAACAACAACAACAACAACAACAACAACAACAACAACAACAACAACAACAACAACAACAACAACAACAACAACAACAACAACAACAACAACAACAACAACAACAACAACAACAACAACAACAACAACAACAACAACAACAACAACAACAACAACAACAACAACAACAACAACAACAACAACAACAACAACAACAACAACAACAACAACAACAACAACAACAACAACAACAACAACAACAACAACAACAACAACAACAACAACAACAACAACAACAACAACAACAACAACAACAACAACAACAACAACAACAACAACAACAACAACAACAACAACAACAACAACAACAACAACAACAACAACAACAACAACAACAACAACAACAACAACAACAACAACAACAACAACAACAACAACAACAACAACAACAACAACAACAACAACAACAACAACAACAACAACAACAACAACAACAACAACAACAACAACAACAACAACAACAACAACAACAACAACAACAACAACAACAACAACAACAACAGCAACAACAACAGCAACAACAACAACAACAACAACAACAACAACAACAACAACAACAACAACAACAACAACAACAACAACAACAACAACAACAACAACAGAATTTGATTTGGCCAACTTCTTTCCTATCTTTATCATTGTTGTCCAATTTCATATATTTAGCTTGAGTAGTGTTTGTTAGTTGTAACCTGTAGGACGTAGAAGTTAAATGAACATACTTAACATAGAGAATGGACAAATATTGGGAAGGGGGAATAGTTACTTGATTATGCTCTTACCTACTGGTTTGGTACGGGTCACAAACTTTCTTGAACCTGCAAGTTACTCATACTTCGACTAAACTCCAAGGATTTGAGACTGCTGGTCAAACATCGCCTAAGTACTATTCTTTGATGTTGGTTACAGCCATTGTCTAAAAAGAATATATGCAAATGTTGGATTTTAAATAAGTTGATCCGGACACAAGTTACACACTGTGTTATTCTGTTGTCTTTGTGTTTCTTTATGCCATTCCCTTATTTGCACAAAACTTCATCTTAAATCCTAATCAAGCCTTAATATCTATGAGAGTTAGTTGTGTATGTGTTGCTGCACCTAAAACATAATCGCTAAGCAACCAGATTTTCTTGGGTAGCATCTTCGTATTCACTTGGCAACAGTAATTGATCCGTGCCCTCGATAACTTTGCGTCAGTCCTTTGAAACCAGAGCTACATGTGGTTAGTAGACTTTCTAAATCAAAATTTACTATTTGTTCTGTTCAATATTCTAATCCCAATCAAAATGGCCAAATTTATAATTAAAGTAGTTGCAAGTGCCACACCTCTAAATTAGAAGTTTGTTAATTCTAAAAACAAAGTCAACCTCTCTCAAACAGTTTGTGAAGTTTAGTTGAGTTGCGAGTTGGTTGTTCTGAGCTAAACTGGGAGATTTTGCCCATTCAATAATTTTTCTCTTTTAGCGGAACTCACTTTCCGGCAAGCCCCCTTTTTAGTGTTGATAGGAATTTTTCGTTGAGTTGTTATTAAGTTTCTGAATTTTAGTTCTCTGCTCCTAGATTTCATGAATGATATGTTGTTTTTAATCCTTGCAAGTTCTTTTGGCTGGCCCCATGGCTATTACAAGTGCATGCCAGATTATAAAAATTGCAACATTTGAGAATGGAAAGGATTTGAGCAAGATGCATGTAGACAATTGTTTGAGAGGCAGGTATTATGCTCACATAAGTTTTTGTAATCATTGATGTATTTTTTTTAATAATATCACTACAAATAGGAAACATTTATGTGAATGCACACATCATCAAGACCGGGATCCAATGTGGAAGTGGTGCCAAAAAGTCTTCTCTACTGTGGAACTCCTTATCATCGCAAGTATGTATGTTCCCTTAATCTGACTACGTATTTTACTTGAAGTATAAAATGGGTGAAAAAGTTTTTTTGGTTTAGATGTTCAATGCTTATATATATGTGTATATATATTTAGTACAAGGTGCATGTAATAATCTAATAATGGAAAAACGAAAAAGGTGGTTACTTGATCTATGTGAATCTGTTACGATTTCCGTACACTTAGATGATAATATGGAACGACGACCATTTTATAGAAAACTTTTTGCTTTTTAATTAACTGCATTTGCATCATGAAGTTTAGTATATATGGTCAAGTATATACGAGTAGTATTCAAGGCTATCGTATGTAGCAATCATGGTTCACCCAGAAGCTCTTCTTTGTTAGTGTTTAAACTCTCATGAAAAAAAATTAGTGCCTTTAGTATGATTCAAATTCTGTTATTAATGTAATGCATAAAATGACTTATGAGGTTATACCTATTATAAATATACTCTAGTGGACCACTCACCAGTGAGATCTGATGCATTTGACCAGATTACACATTGTATTTTGTAAACATCGTAACAAATACCATGAAAACCATTGACCTTTTATAAAGTTTTGGACAAACCAGTGTGTTAGCTCCACCTGACCTGTTTCAAAGTTACCCAGTCCAGTCTTGGCCCGTTACATGAACCACTCTTTTCCCACTTCTAATTAATTGCATTCATCCATGGTAGTTGAATGAAGACTTACAAAAGTTAAAATAATGAAACATATAAAGTGAAAATAACTAGATCGACCCATTTTTACCCGTTGAAATGTGCATAATGTGGTATTACTATCTATCGATGATGATTCAAGTATGCAATTCATGAATTAGAGCAGCAGGCTCTACTGGGCGGGTTTTTTTAATAACCAAAGTAACAGCAAGCACATATTTGCGACATGGGCTGTTGAAACATGCTAAATTTGCGAGGTGGAATATCTGTAAGCTATTCGATAGTCAAGGAGAAAGGTATTGAAGTTTTATTTTTGCTCAAAAGTTTTCTCTATCTGATTTCTATATTAATGTGGTTTCTTCAACTAAAAGTTTTTGATGTAATTGCTTTAATCTGTCGATATATGTATCTAACTTTTCTATCAATTGATTGATCTAAATATTCCGCCAGTTGGGTTGTCTAAATTCACTGGTTTATCGGTTTATAATCACTTACTATTTGCATCAATAGGTTCTGAAATGTGATTGAAAAGTGAAGATCCGGCCAACATGAAATTGTTTATTGTTAGCATATACAACAAGGTTACAGAACTCAAGGCTGCTTCCTGGGATATTATCCATGCCATGCCTCCGAGTCATGGAGGTCATTTAATCGGTGTACTAATAGAAAGAAATTGCTAAGGAAGTCAGACTTCATATCAATAAAAGGTAAATGTTCCTTACAGTTTTCAATCTACCATAAATTGTTCCGTTTCTATTTTTAGAAACATAACAACCCATTGTTCTTTAATTACCAACTTGCCGTTATTAGTGTGTAAGTCCCAACTTGTTAGATTGGTACTACTGAAGACACCTCTATGTCGATGGTGGAGTTACTTTGCAATATACTTACTAAACTGGAGACGACCAGTTAGATAAGTATATACCAAGTTCTAGATAGATTACTTATATAAAAGACAATAAGTAAAGAACAATGCAATAATACAAATAACTTGTAAACAATCTTGATGAGACAATATGTAGTTTTCAAGTGTAATTTATTTATTGATATTAAACAAATTACAAGGTTGTTGCGGAACCAAGATAATACACGAATGTAAATATCCTAACAACCTATGAAATACAATTGATCTATACTCGGAATTTCTCTTCTACAATCGAAACACTTAAAGTAGTGAAATGTTCCTTTTAGCGATTGAGAGAATATTGCACAAGTTCACCAAGAATATTGCAGGTTTGCAAAGTATGAAGTTATTCGTTTGTGAGAGAAATAACTTTGTGAGAACGAATACTTGTTATTCTTGGTTGTGCAATGACTTGTATTTATAGGCAAAGTTAACATTGGGATGTTAACTTTAGCCGTACAAATGTGGTTGGAGGTATTTAAGGAATAGCATTTAATTCCTTAAAAAGTGTTGTAAAGTCGCATGTTACAGTGACTTTACACAACCACCTTTATGTACCTTTTAATACTTAAATAATAAGATAAGGCTTATTATCCGGGTAAAGGTACATAAAGTATACAAGTCAATTCCTCGTAATCAGTGTAAAGCTTTGTAAGGGCTTTCCACTGAAGGTCTCCAGTTTGTAACTGACTAGAATGTCAACTGGGCTTCGCTGCCATTGTCATTCTCTTTCTTCCATTTGTTGTCTTCGACTTCAACTGGAATGTTTCTTCAACTTGGTCAGTTCTCAACTGGAGGAAGTCTTCAGTTGCGTTAACTGTACGGTGCAACTGGACTTCAATATATTTCTCGACAAATCTTCTTGGTCACCAGTTACTGGTCACCAGATGCAACTGGTGAACTGGTCAGTGTGAACTGGTGACTGGCCAGTTCCAGGTGAACTGGTCCTAACAAATTCCCCCTATTTGTCTAGAAATATAGTCTAAGTCTTTTCTAGTTCTTGTATCTATACAAGTGTGAACTATATAGACTTGTTTGATTTAAATCTATCTAAGGTATCTAAGGCATTTTTATAGATCAACAAATGCCTTAGGTTTTTCTTTTGTGTTTGTTAGATTTTAATCTTTTATCTACCTTGTGGTTACAAACTGGTAACTTCTTTTATACAAGGAGTGAAATTTACACAAGTTACAACAGAATGTAAAACAAATTACAAGAAGATAAAAATGAAGACAGAACTTAAACAGATGGCCCTTCGCCAGTTCTTCTTCTTTTGGTCACAAGAGAAATAGGTTGAGTGTCTTCAGGGTCAATATTCAGCCTTTGCTCCAGATTCTCTTTATGTTGAATCTTGCCCTTTAGAAAATTTACCCATGCCTTTTCAAACCTATTCTTTTGTGCCTTCGCATCCAGCACATTTACCATCTCGACCCATTCACTGAACCCAAACTGCAACACACCAGGATCATCAGTTCTTACTAGTGGCCCACCAGCATACTTTACTTCAACTTGAAAGACCTTGGTGCCTGGCTTAATTGTAATGTTGACATTTGTTATAGTACCACCATGTCTCCTGGTTGACATGATCTGGGAGTAGTAGTTTCTTGCTTCAGTTTCATTAGTGATTTTAATACTCCCAGCACCAGCAGCCAGTACGGCGGACTTAATGTCTTCATTTGTGACCTCGCCAGTTGGTTCAACGAATGTTCTAAGATCAGCATCCCTGGCAGCTTTGGTCAGTGGTCTTCTAGGTTGTGGAATCCTTCTATGTACAACTGGTGGATTCATCACTTCCTTCACAACCTTCTTTACATTGGCAATTCTCTTCAGAATCCCACTGGCCCTTAACTCCTTAGCCCTCTCCACAGAAATGTTCAAGCTTCTGGCATCAAATTCAGCCTCATCCTCATGATAGTGTCTTTCCAGTTCAACATCTAGCATTTCATTTAACTGGTCAACTATCCTAGGATTATTCTTGATGCTGAGATACTCCTCCTTAGTGATACCTAGAAGATTGGCATCACTCATATCTAGCAAATTCAATTGTGTGAGATGTGCCCTGGCTTCAGCTTGGTTCCTTTGTTTCATTTTCTTTCGTTCTTTAACACTATCACCAAGTCTGGCCAGTCTTCTACTATCACTGTCTGAAACTGGAGGCAGTATATCAACATTACCAGTCTCAAGCATTTCCATTTCAGTGGCCGGCTGGGCTTCATCAGTTACTTTGCCCTTTCCCTTATCCAACACATTCCCCCTTACACTAGCATCACCAGTTTGCTCACCAGCATCAGTACTGGTAGCTAAGCTTAATTCCCTTCTTGGTACAACTGGTGGTGCAAGGACTGTACTTCTTTCCCCCTTGGCAGCTTCTAGACCTGCCCTTATTGCTTCCCATTCAGTGGGGTGTGATGGCAACCGGTCAAGAGGCTGCCACGACTGTACATCCTTGCACTCTTTAAATATCCCACACATCATTCGGAAGGACCTCCAAAGGTGGCTGGTTTCTTTAGACTGGGCCAAGACATTTGCAATAACTTTGTCTTGACCAGTTTTCAGTTCATTTAAAACCTTTGATTCTTCATCAATACCAGCACCCACCTTTTCCTTCATAGCATCATCCCTCTTCTTCAAATCCTCCACTTCATTGGCCAGTTTATTCAATGTTTCAGTGTGAAGAGATACTTGGGTGCTTAAACCTTCAATGTTGCCCCTCAACTGGTTGATCTCACTGGTAAGTGGGGCCAGATCAACCTGAGGAGTGGCCAGCTTGGTGATCTCAGATATCACCCTTTCAACCAAACGCTCTTCTCTAGCACCCAACATATCCTCCATCTTCTGACCAACTGAAGATACCATCTGCTCACCAAGGCCAGTTAAATCTAGGCCAGGTCTCTCAATAAGTTCCTTGACCTGCCTTTCAATTTCCTTCAAATCTACTTCAGAAGTTCTGACAGTGTTGGTAAGTAGACTTGAGATAGAACTGGTGACCTTGGAGTGAGTTAGGTCAAAGGCTTCCTTCAGTGTACCTGCCAGATTGTTACTGCCAGTGACCAACTCATTCGGAAGGACC
>CM067171.1:82083619-82122596 GCA_034093135.1 Erigeron breviscapus | reverse complement strand
GAAAATTATTAGACAAATTTGGTGAAAAATTCATCATGGTAGCAGGCAATATTTCAACACACAATTATCAACAAGGATCGGTAAGTTGCAAAATAATATCATCTTTCCCATATGCCGATGATTACACATACAGACCTGCTAGAAAAAGAATCTTTATAAGTCATACACCCTGGGGTCAAAGTTATCTAAAAGGTCTTGCAAATACACGGAATATTAATTTCACAAATTTCACAGAACAACAAGATCCTAAAATAATCATAGAAAATTATCAAAAAACACCAGAAGTGCCAGTCACAATGTGGTATAGTTTCAAACTATTAGCCGAAGGACATTATTTACAAATCTGGGCACAAAAACTGGAACATGCTTCTCCCTTTCGTTGGGGAAGGAGACTTTTTACAGCTACAACACATACGCAATGAAGAAAATCCAAAAATATCATGTGGAATGGATTCGGATCCCGGATCACCACCATCCATAGACAGCACTCATCGAGACTTCTAGGAGATAAGGTTTCTAGAAGACATATGTCATCAATGACATATTACACAAATAATTCAAGAAAAGGACATGGAAGACAAAGACAAAAGATGATGGACACGTTATACAAAACAAAAAATAATGGAAGTGATTGGGATGAACGGCTACTTGAACTTGTTGTCCCACCCATCGAGGACAATTATTTCGGTAGTGGTCACGGCTACCACATTCAAAACATTCGCCTCTTCTTTGGTTACCTTGAGGAGGGACGGCCCGAATAGGAGCCGCATTCATTGGGCCGGCTCTTGGAGCTCTACAATTCTTGGATGCGTGCCCAACTTGGTTGCAATTATAGCATGCCCCACATGGAGTAGTGGCGGGATGGTGCCTGTTGCACCTCCCACAAAAAGGATGAGGCCCGGTATAAGGCCTCCTAGCCGGTTCTACCGCCGCCATTACCCTACCCCTATAAGCATTCTTGGGGTCAAACCTTCCCGCTTTCTTTACCCCACTTGACTCCCCCACTTCTTTCCTCTTGTTTGATGAGGACTTACTCAAAACACCACATCTCAATAAATCTTCAGTCACACTCCCGGCTTGGTTGACCGCATTAGCCAAAGAAGTAGGCATGTTGGAGTTTACATAAGATCGGACTTGAGGATTCAAGCCCAATACAAACTTCTGGATGGCCTGTGACTCGGTACCCACCAAGTGAGGAATGAGGGTGGACAACTCTTGAAATCGTCTCACATAGCCCTTGTAATCGGCTCCCTCCATGTTTAGATTTGCGAATTCAATGGTTAAGTTTTGTAGTTCATACGGAGGACAAAACTTTGCTTTTACTTTGTTTTTGAAGTCAATCCACTCCAAGTTTTGAGTCCGCCCCAACGTTATTTCCTGGTTCCACCAACTCAAGGCGTCATGCCTAAACATGCCGGATGCATAGGAAATCCGGTCATCATAGGTGCAATGACTCCTTTCAATCACCGCCTCTATCGCCTCAAACCACCTTATACATTCCGTGGGACCCCCTTTCCCATCGAACTCCGGTGCCCCACAACTCTTAAAATCTTTAAATATACACCCTTGGCGGTATCCGCCATATTGATTATTCATGGGCATCCCGATACCAACTCCCACTGGTTCCTCTCCTTCATCTTCTTCGGCATAAGGTTGATCATTTTCATTGTTTACGTTTTCTGGGGCTTCGTTGTTTTGAGGCCCATTGTTTTGCCCAAGACTTGCCGTGACTTGAGCAATGATGGTTGGCATGATGCTGGCGACCGTTTGTGCGATTACCTCGGCCAAATTTGGCTCAGGAGCTCCACCACGACCCCTACCACGGCCCCTACCACGACCTCTACCACGGCCCCTACCTCCCTGTACCTCCGGTTGAGCTTCCGGTTGAGGTTCTTCCCCTTCAGCCCTATAGTTCGTTCGGACTCTCCTTGGTCTCTCCATTTCTATAAAACAAGTGACACGTTGACCCGAGAGTTAGTCTCAAATGCTCGCATGTTAGTCACACAAGTAGTCAATGCTCTCACACCGATACCACATACTCATTACATAATATTATGCTAAGGCACCAGTGTTAGAATCATAAGGGATTTTTTTACATATCATAACATTACGTTGAATTTATTACAATACCCCATCATTAATTTAAGTAATCACGCTCAAAATATCATGCAGTTAAACAACTAACACAAATGATTCAAAGTATGATCCGAATTCGATATGCTTACTAGTTATTGACCTGGTATGTATACAGGGTGTACCAACGGCTAACCCTCCACCTAATCAACTTCCATTAAGCATATCGGTTCCTTATTATACTTTAAGCCACGCGTGCGCAATCCACGATGTCATGAACTTGCTATAACATCGGGTAACCATAAAAGAGTTGATCGGGTTCTTTTAGGGTTGCCACAATATTATACTAAGTTAATGGCATCCTTTCATTTTGCCCTAAATCATCACATTGAATTCAAGCTATCATACAATAGGTCTTAACTACGAACTCACACGGGGATTCACATAATTCACATTGCACACGAATTCCTAACCATGCATGCTATATGAAGAGTTTTAACTTAAGCCATAGTCTAGGTCAAACCGCCTAATTCTCTACGACCACGCATGGGCCACCATTCTGTAACACCCCAAGCCGAGGCTCGGAATATCACGGAAATCACATAGCACCAGGTGGAATTACAATAGAACAAACTAAATGCAATTAAAGATTCGGTGAATCCAAAACATAACGAAGTAAGTAACAAAATACAACAGGAGCAAATAGCCATCAAAGTTAACAAAATAACAACCAAAGATGGCAAACGATCCTAAGTATAATGCAAAAGACAGGCCAATGAATCCTTGATCCATGAAGTCCATAATCCGGGTTTACAGCAAGCAAAGCAACTAAACTCCACGCCCTGGGAGAACCTGATTACCTGAAAAGTGTACTAAGCATAGTCAACACAAGGTTGGTGAGTTCGTAGTAATGGCCCACAAGGAACCATAGACAAAATCATAAAGCACGAAAGGAGGCTAAACCTGACATACAGTGAGCCTCTACGAAACACAATAATGTCCAACAACAAGATTACGCAAACGCAACGCGTGAAATGAGAAATGCATAAATGATATGAGTATCAATGCAAATGCCGGAATGCATGAATAAGCCAATATGCCTATCCTATGCGTGAGCTCAAGTCACCAATGCAACGATACCCTTCTGTCATCGCAATGAACAAGGTTGTATCTCAAAATCATCGAGATATATATGTCTATATACTCGGAGTCAGGTACTACATCCAAAATGGGTGCATACATCTATGCACCAGGATGTCGGCAATCCCCTGCCGAGGGTCATCAACGATGTATGCAATGCTTACAATCGAATGTAAATGCATAAATCATGAACCAACAATCAATATACGATAAACCTGCGCCAACAATCAATATTCGTCAAACATAACCCAACAACCAATATACGACCATCATACGCCAACAATCAATAATCAACAACATAAGCCACTAATCACAATTTAAACCGACTATACGTACATATACTTCAGAGGATTCTACTTTCTTCAAGTCCCAGATGCTTATATATAGGGTCACCCGCAGCCTTCCCACCACATCTAGAACCCAATGAAGGCATAACCGACTTCCATGTATGTACGTCTATCCTAATATAAAAGTAATACTTAACTAAAACATAACCCAAGTCAATTACACGAAACGAACTATCACATCAATCCAATAATCAAGTCAACCAATCAATAAATCAATCAACAATGCAAGTAAACACACCAGTTTTACACTTTTCAGCCCGAATCTCAAGCGAGTAGGGAGATACGAAACTCACCTCGATTGGTTATGAAAGCTAAATTGATATAATTGTCAAGTTATTGTCGTACAAGGTTCACTTCACGTCCAACACCTAAAGATCGATCATATACATTCACATCAACATACATAAACACTTATACGTAACTTAACAATTCTCGACAAAACCCTAATTAGGTTTTCAAAATGTTTCTCGACGTTAAATGACTTCTATGACTCTTAATCAATGTTATATAACATAAGAAGTGAATTAGGTTAAGACTCGGCGCGTAAAAAGGTCCAGAAAGTCAAACTAGGTCAAACAAGGGGAATTCCAGAAAACAAAGGCCGTAACTTACGGTCAATATGGGCGTAAGGTACGGTGGCATTTTTACAACAGGCGTAAGCTACGGAGGAAAGGGGCGTAAGCTACGCTGGGCAAGTTTTGACGGGGCGTAAGGTACGGTCGGTATGGGCGTAACCTACGGCCCTCTAGAAATGTCATTTTTGGCGTAGAAGTTGGCGTAAACAGTTAAATTTTGGCGTAAGGTCAAAATTGAAGATAGGGATAGGCGTAAGCTACGGTGAAATGGGCGTAAGCTACGGGGCAAACGGGGCGTAAGCTACGGAGGAAAGGGGCGTAAGCTACGGGGAAAGGGGCGTAAGCTACGGAGGAAAGGGGCGTAAGCTACGGAGGAAAGGGGCGTAAGCTACGGGGAAAGGGGCGTAAGCTACGGGGAAAGGGGCGTAAGCTACGGAGGAAAGGGGCGTAAGCTACGGAGGAAAGGGGCGTAAGCTACGGGGAAAGGGGCGTAAGCTACGGGGAAAGGGGCGTAAGCTACGGGGAAAGGGGCGTAAGCTACGGGGAAAGGGGCGTAAGCTACGGAGGAAAGGGGCGTAAGCTACGGAGGAAAGGGGCGTAAGCTACGGGGAAAGGGGCGTAAGCTACGGGGAAAGGGGCGTAAGCTACGGAGGAAAGGGGCGTAAGCTACGGAGGAAAGGGGCGTAAGCTACGGGGAAAGGGGCGTAAGCTACGGGGAAAGGGGCGTAAGCTACGGGGAAAGGGGCGTAAGCTACGGGGAAAGGGGCGTAAGCTACGGAGGAAAGGGGCGTAAGCTACGGAGGAAAGGGGCGTAAGCTACGGGGAAAGGGGCGTAAGCTACGGGGAAAGGGGCGTAAGCTACGGAGGAAAGGGGCGTAAGCTACGGAGGAAAGGGGCGTAAGCTACGGGGAAAGGGGCGTAAGCTACGGGGAAAGGGGCGTAAGCTACGGGGAAAGGGGCGTAAGCTACGGAGGAAAGGGGCGTAAGCTACGGAGGAAAGGGGCGTAAGCTACGGAGGAAAGGGGCGTAAGCTACGGAGGAAACGGGGCGTAAGCTACGGAGGAAAGGGGCGTAAGCCTACGGGGAACGGGGCGTAAGGTACGGTCAATATGGGCGTAACCTACGGATTCACATCAACATACATAAACACTTATACGTAACTTAACAATTCCAACAAAACCCTAATTATCAAATAAATGCGGATACTTAGACTTCATGTGATCCTCTCGCTCCCAAGTGAACTCGGCTCCACGCCTAGCATTCCATCTAACCTTAACAATCGTATAGCGTTTGTTCTTGAGTTTCTTCTCTTGACGATCCAAGATCTCCACCGGCTCTTCAACAAAGTTCAAATTCGAATCAACCCTAATTTCATCCATAGGCACATGATGTGTAGGATCCGCCAAACACTTGCGCAAGTTACAAATATGAAACACATCATGCACACCGTTAAGCTCTTGAGGCAATTCTAGCCGATAAGCAACTTTTCCAACCCGTTCAAGAATCTTGAAAGGACCAATATACCTTGGTGCAAGTTTTCCCCGCTTCACAAAACGTACGACTCCCTTCCAAGGTGACACTTTCAAAAGTACTAAATCACCAACTTCAAACTCCAACGGTCTCCGCCTCACATCAGCATACTTCTTTTGACGTTCACGGGCCAATTGCAACTTCTCCTTAATTTGGGATATTACCTTAGTCGTTTCAATCACAATTTCTGGCCCGATAAGTTGACTCTCTCCAATTTCCACCAAAATCAATTGCACACGCCCTCAACATGTCTTCAAGTGTTTGGATGGTTCTCTCAGTTTGCCCATCCGTTTGGGGGTGAAACGCCGTACTCATGTCAAGTCGAGTACCCATGGCTTTTTGAAAGGCTTCCCAAAATTTTGATTTGAAACGGGCATCTCTATCGGAAATGATAGAAATTGGCACTCCATGTTTAGATATTACTTCCTTGATGTATAAACGAGCCAAAGTGTCAAATTTATCGGTTTCGCGAATGGTCTAAAGGGCGCCATTTGAATGGTAGCATGATAACTATTGTTGTAGGAAAATTCGACTAGAGGCAAATGGTCTTCCCAATTTCCACCAAAATCAATTGCACACGCCCTCAACATGTCTTCAAGTGTTTGGATGGTTCTCTCAGTTTGCCCATCCGTTTGGGGGTGAAACGCCGTACTCATGTCAAGTCGAGTACCCATGGCTTTTTGAAAGGCTTCCCAAAATTTTGATTGCAAGAAATGGTGAAGAAGATTGAAATGGGTCTTGCTTTGCTTTTGAGAGAAAGAGAGAAAGAGAGAGATAGATAAGAAGTGAGAGGGGAGAAAGAGATATGGGGGGGGGGGAAATGGGTCATGGGTGGCTGGTGGGTCTTGGACTACCCACGGGCCGACCCGTTTCTCCCACAAGCCATAAAACAATCGGTTGCACAACTAAATGCCAACAAACTAAATAACGACTCGACTAACACACATTGTCATTTAATTCACCAACGACCCACTTATTTCATTAAACAAGATTGTTAGTCAAATTACACATAAAGTCAATGGGCCAAAATTCACGGATGTTACATTATTCCCCCGTTGAAAGAATTTCGTCCCGAAATTCAACAAAACCCTAATTATCAAATAAATGCGGATACTTAGACTTCATGTGATCCTCTCGCTCCCAAGTGAACTCGGCTCCACGCCTAGCATTCCATCTAACCTTAACAATCGTATAGCGTTTGTTCTTGAGTTTCTTCTCTTGACGATCCAAGATCTCCACCGGCTCTTCAACAAAGTTCAAATTCGAATCAACCCTAATTTCATCCATAGGCACATGATGTGTAGGATCCGCCAAACACTTGCGCAAGTTACAAATATGAAACACATCATGCACACCGTTAAGCTCTTGAGGCAATTCTAGCCGATAAGCAACTTTTCCAACCCGTTCAAGAATCTTGAAAGGACCAATATACCTTGGTGCAAGTTTTCCCCGCTTCACAAAACGTACGACTCCCTTCCAAGGTGACACTTTCAAAAGTACTAAATCACCAACTTCAAACTCCAACGGTCTCCGCCTCACATCAGCATACTTCTTTTGACGTTCACGGGCCAATTGCAACTTCTCCTTAATTTGGGATATTACCTTAGTCGTTTCAATCACAATTTCTGGCCCGATAAGTTGACTCTCTCCAATTTCCACCAAAATCAATTGCACACGCCCTCAACATGTCTTCAAGTGTTTGGATGGTTCTCTCAGTTTGCCCATCCGTTTGGGGGTGAAACGCCGTACTCATGTCAAGTCGAGTACCCATGGCTTTTTGAAAGGCTTCCCAAAATTTTGATTTGAAACGGGCATCTCTATCGGAAATGATAGAAATTGGCACTCCATGTTTAGATATTACTTCCTTGATGTATAAACGAGCCAAAGTGTCAAATTTATCGGTTTCGCGAATGGCTAAAAAGTGAGCCGACTTCGTTAATCGATCTACTATCACCCAAATCGTGTCACGACCGCTTCTTGTCTTCGGTAGCTTAGTAATGAAGTCCATTGAGATATGTTCCCACTTCCATTCGGGCATCACCGGTTGTACCAACAAACCGGGTGGCTTCTTGTGATCGGCTTTGACTTGTAAGCAAGTAAGACACTCACTCACATACCTAGCCACATCACGCTTCATGCCTGGCCACCAATACAAATCTTTCAAGTCAAAGTACATCTTATCCGACCCGGGATGGACCGAATAAGGCGATAGGTGAGCTTCATTCATGATAAGTGTTCTTAAGTCGCCGAAAATAGGGACCCAAAGTCTCTCAACCATGTATAGCCCATTATCATTCTTCCGGTCGAATTGTTGTTCCATACCATCTAGGTTCTCGTTTCCAAAGTTTTCCGGTAGGGTGGCTTGAATTTGGGCTTCAATGATCCGATCACGAATATTCGGCCCTACCGTGAGGCTCATAGCTCCAGCCCGTCTTGGTTTCACTCTCTCCTTTCGGCTCAAGGCATCGGCTACTACATTTGCCTTGCCCGGGTGATAACGGATGTCACAATCATAATCACTAAATAGTTCTAACCAACGCCTTTGCCTCATATTCAATTCACTTTGGTTGAAGATGTGTTGGAGGCTTTTGTGATCGGTATAAATCACACATTTGGTGCCATAGAGGTAATGCCTCCAACACTTCAAAGCAAACACAACCGCTCCCAATTCCAAATCATGTGTTGGGTAGTTCTTCTCATGCACCTTCAATTGACGAGAGGCATAAGCAATGACCTTACCCCTTTGCATAAGAACACAACCCAGCCCTTGCCCCGAAGCATCACAATAAACAACAAATCTTTCAAGTCAAAGTACATCTTATCCGACCCGGGATGGACCGAATAAGGCGATAGGTGAGCTTCATTCATGATAAGTGTTCTTAAGTCGCCGAAAATAGGGACCCAAAGTCTCTCAACCATGTATAGCCCATTATCATTCTTCCGGTCGAATTGTTGTTCCATACCATCTAGGTTCTCGTTTCCAAAGTTTTCCGGTAGGGTGGCTTGAATTTGGGCTTCAATGATCCGATCACGAATATTCGGCCCTACCGTGAGGCTCATAGCTCCAGCCCGTCTTGGTTTCACTCTCTCCTTTCGGCTCAAGGCATCGGCTACTACATTTGCCTTGCCCGGGTGATAACGGATGTCACAATCATAATCACTAAATAGTTCTAACCAACGCCTTTGCCTCATATTCAATTCACTTTGGTTGAAGATGTGTTGGAGGCTTTTGTGATCGGTATAAATCACACATTTGGTGCCATAGAGGTAATGCCTCCAACACTTCAAAGCAAACACAACCGCTCCCAATTCCAAATCATGTGTTGGGTAGTTCTTCTCATGCACCTTCAATTGACGAGAGGCATAAGCAATGACCTTACCCCTTTGCATAAGAACACAACCCAACCCTTGCCCCGAAGCATCACAATAAACAACAAAATCTTCAATTCCATCCGGTAGCGTCAAAATAGGAGCATCACATAGCATATCTTTAAGAGTTTGGAAGGCGCTTTCTTGTCTTTCGCCCCATTCAAAATTTCTCTCCTTTTGAGTCAAGAGAGTGAGTGGTTGTGCAATACGGGAGAAATTTTCAATAAATCTTCTATAATAACCCGCCAATCCAAGAAATTGGCGGATCTCGGATGGCGTTTCGGGTCTTCTCCAATTCTTGACCGCTTCAATCTTGCTTGGGTCCACATGAATACCCTTCTTGCTCACCACGTGACCAAGAAAGTGAACCTCTTCCAACCAAAACTCACACTTGGAGAACTTAGCATACAATTTCTCTTTCCTTAGTAGTTCAAGCACTTCACGCAAGTGATCAACATGCTCCTCCTTCGTCTTCGAGTATACAAGTATGTCATCAATGAACACAATGACAGACTTGTCTAAGTATGGTTGACACACCCGGTTCATCAAGTCCATGAACACCGCCGGTGCATTAGTCAACCCAAAAGGCATTACGGTGAATTCAAAATGACCATACCTTGTGCGAAAAGCCGTTTTGGGGATGTCATCTTCATGTACCCGGAGTTGATGATAACCCGAGCGAAGATCGATTTTTGAGAAGTGCTTAGCTCCTTGAAGTTGATCAAACAAGTCATCAATTCTTGGGAGAGGATATCGGTTCTTCACGGTGAGCTTGTTCAATTCCCGGTAATCAATACACATTCTGAAGGATCCGTCTTTCTTTTTGACGAAGAGAACAGGAGCACCCCAAGGAGATTGACTAGGGCGAATGAAACCCTTCTCTTGGAGTTCCTTGAGTTGAGTTTGTAGCTCCTGCATTTCGGTTAAGGCTAGTCTATATGGAGCTTTTGCTATGGGCGCGGCTTCGGGAATAAGATTGATACGAAAATCAAGTTCACGGGTTGGAGGTAATCCCGGTAAGTCATCCGGAAAAACATCGGGAAAATCACAAACGATAGGAACGGTCTTCAATTCTACCTTTGAGATGGTAGCACTAAAGACTTTAGAATTAGAGGAATCGGAGATTCGCCTTGAACCCTAAGAATTTTACCGTTAGCCAAAGGTATTTTAACAACTCTCTCGCCACAATCAATGGTTGCATTTACCGCCGTCAACCAATCCATACCCACTATAATATCAAAACTACCAATGTCAAGGGGCATAAGGTCAATGAAGAAGTCGACATCTTCCAAAGTCAAGACACATTCTCGAAGTATTTGACTAATTCTAGTTAGTGACCTGTTTACCATTTCAATGTCAAGCACATAGTTTAGAGCACACGGATGCACATCAATCAAAGGAACAAAGTTAGAAGACACGAGGCTAAAATCGGCCCCGGAATCAAATAGAACGGTGGCATAGAGACCATTAAGGAGAAAAGTACCTGCTACAACGTTAGGATCATTGCGGGCTTCATTTGCATTGGTCGCAAAGGCTCGGCCGCGTGGTTGCACTTGGTGGCCTTGTTGTCCCCGGTTTTGATTAGGCCCGACCATTTGTAGTTGATTGGGATGAACGGCTACTTGAACTTGTTGTCCCACCCATCGAGGACAATTATTTCGGTAGTGGTCACGGCTACCACATTCAAAACATTCGCCTCTTCTTTGGTTACCTTGAGGAGGGACGGCCCGAATAGGAGCCGCATTCATTGGGCCGGCTCTTGGAGCTCTACAATTCTTGGATGCGTGCCCAACTTGGTTGCAATTATAGCATGCCCCACATGGAGTAGTGGCGGGATGGTGCCTGTTGCACCTCCCACAAAAAGGATGAGGCCCGGTATAAGGCCTCCTAGCCGGTTCTACCGCCGCCATTACCCTACCCCTATAAGCATTCTTGGGGTCAAACCTTCCCGCTTTCTTTACCCCACTTGACTCCCCCACTTCTTTCCTCTTGTTTGATGAGGACTTACTCAAAACACCACATCTCAATAAATCTTCAGTCACACTCCCGGCTTGGTTGACCGCATTAGCCAAAGAAGTAGGCATGTTGGAGTTTACATAAGATCGGACTTGAGGATTCAAGCCCAATACAAACTTCTGGATGGCCTGTGACTCGGTACCCACCAAGTGAGGAATGAGGGTGGACAACTCTTGAAATCGTCTCACATAGCCCTTGTAATCGGCTCCCTCCATGTTTAGATTTGCGAATTCAATGGTTAAGTTTTGTAGTTCATACGGAGGACAAAACTTTGCTTTTACTTTGTTTTTGAAGTCAATCCACTCCAAGTTTTGAGTCCGCCCCAACGTTATTTCCTGGTTCCACCAACTCAAGGCGTCATGCCTAAACATGCCGGATGCATAGGAAATCCGGTCATCATAGGTGCAATGACTCCTTTCAATCACCGCCTCTATCGCTCAAACCACCTTATACATTCCGTGGGACCCCCTTTCCCATCGAACTCCGGTGCCCCACAACTCTTAAAATCTTTAAATATACACCCTTGGCGGTATCCGCCATATTGATTATTCATGGGCATCCCGATACCAACTCCCACTGGTTCCTCTCCTTCATCTTCTTCGGCATAAGGTTGATCATTTTCATTGTTTACATTTTCTGGGGCTTCGTTGTTTTGAGGCCCATTGTTTTGCCCAAGACTTGCCGTGACTTGAGCAATGATGGTTGGCATGATGCCGGCGACCGTTTGTGCGATTACCTCGGCCAAGTTTGGCTCAGGAGCTCCACCACGACCCCTACCACGGCCCCTACCACGACCTCTACCACGGCCCCTACCACGACCTCTACCTGGCTCCTACCACGACCTCTACCACGGCCCCTACCACGACCTCTACCACGGCCCCTACCACGACCTCTACCACGGCCCCTACCACGACCTCTACCACGGCCCCTACCACGACCTCTACCACGGCCCCTACCACGACCTCTACCACGGCCCACCACGACCTCTACCACGGCCCTACCACGACCTCTACCACGGCCCCTACCACGACCTCTACCACGGCCCCTACCACGACCTCTACCACGGCCCCTACCACGACCTCTACCACGGCCCCTACCACGACCCTACCACGGCCCCTACCACGACCTCTACCACGGCCCCTACCACGACCCTACCACGGCCCCTACCACGACCTCTACCACGGCCCCACCACGACCCTACCACGGCCCCTACCACGACCTCTACCACGGCCCCTACCACGACCTCTACCAGGCCCCTACCACGACCTCTACCACGGCCCCTACCACGACCTCTACCACGGCCCCTACCACGACCTCTACCACGGCCCCTACCACGACCCTACCACGGCCCCTACCACGACCTCTACCACGGCCCCTACCACGACCCTACCACGGCCCCTACCACGACCTCTACCACGGCCCCTACCACGACCCTACCACGGCCCCTACCACGACCTCTACCACGGCCCCTACCACGACCCTCCACGGCCCCTACCACGACCTCTACCACGGCCCCTACCACGACCCTACCACGGCCCCTACCACGACCTCTACCACGGCCCCTACCACGACCCTACCACGGCCCCTACCACGACCTCTACCACGGCCCCTACCACGACCTCTACCACGGCCCCTACCACGACCTCTACCACGGCCCCTACCAC
This sequence comes from Erigeron breviscapus, assembly GCA_034093135.1. NCBI lineage: Eukaryota > Viridiplantae > Streptophyta > Magnoliopsida > Asterales > Asteraceae > Erigeron > Erigeron breviscapus. Next base: position 82,109,882 of record CM067171.1, on the reverse strand, counting down.
GACCTCTACCACGGCCCCTACCACGACCTCTACCACGGCCCCTACCACGACCCTACCACGGCCCCTACCACGACCTCTACCACGGCCCCTACCACGACCCTCCACGGCCCCTACCACGACCTCTACCACGGCCCCTACCACGACCCTACCACGGCCCCTACCACGACCTCTACCACGGCCCCTACCACGACCCTACCACGGCCCCTACCACGACCTCTACCACGGCCCCTACCACGACCCTCCACGGCCCCTACCACGACCTCTTCCACGGCCCCTACCACGACCTCTGCCACGGCCCCTACCACGACCTCTACCACGGCCCCTACCACGACCCTACCACGGCCCCTACCACGACCTCTACCACGGCCCCTACCACGACCCTACCACGGCCCCTACCACGACCTCTACCACGGCCCCTACCACGACCCTACCACGGCCCCTACCACGACCTCTACCACGGCCCCTACCACGACCCTACCACGGCCCCTACCACGACCTCTACCACGGCCCCTACCACGACCCTCCACGGCCCCTACCACGACCTCTACCACGGCCCCTACCACGACCCTACCACGGCCCCTACCACGACCTCTACCACGGCCCCTACCACGACCCTACCACGGCCCCTACCACGACCTCTACCACGGCCCCTACCACGACCTCTACCACGGCCCCTACCACGACCTCTACCACGGCCCCTACCACGACCTCTACCACGGCCCTACCACGACCCCTACCACGGCCCCTACCACGACCTCTACCACGGCCCCTACCACGACCTCTACCACGGCCCCTACCACCCTGTACCTCCGGTTGAGCTTCCGGTTGAGGTTCTTCCCCTTCAGCCCTATAGTTCGTTCGGACTCTCCTTGGTCTCTCCATTTCTATAAAACAAGTGACACGTTGACCCGAGAGTTAGTCTCAAATGCTCGCATGTTAGTCACACAAGTAGTCAATGCTCTCACACCGATACCACATACTCATTACATAATATTATGCTAAGGCACCAGTGTTAGAATCATAAGGGATTTTTTTACATATCATAACATTACGTTGAATTTATTACAATACCCCATCATTAATTTAAGTAATCACGCTCAAAATATCATGCAGTTAAACAACTAACACAAATGATTCAAAGTATGATCCGAATTCGATATGCTTACTAGTTATTGACCTGGTATGTATACAGGGTGTACCAACGGCTAACCCTCCACCTAATCAACTTCCATTAAGCATATCGGTTCCTTATTATACTTTAAGCCACGCGTGCGCAATCCATGATGTCATGAACTTGCTATAACATCGGGTAACCATAAAAGAGTTGATCGGGTTCTTTTAGGGTTGCCACAATATTATACTAAGTTAATGGCATCCTTTCATTTTGCCCTAAATCATCACATTGAATTCAAGCTATCATACAATAGGTCTTAACTACGAACTCACACGGGGATTCACATAATTCACATTGCACACGAATTCCTAACCATGCATGCTATATGAAGAGTTTTAACTTAAGCCATAGTCTAGGTCAAACCGCCTAATTCTCTACGACCACGCATGGGCCACCATTCTGTAACACCCCAAGCCGAGGCTCGGAATATCACGGAAATCACATAGCACCAGGTGGAATTACAATAGAACAAACTAAATGCAATTAAAGATTCGGTGAATCCAAAACATAACGAAGTAAGTAACAAAATACAACAGGAGCAAATAGCCATCAAAGTTAACAAAATAACAACCAAAGATGGCAAACGATCCTAAGTATAATGCAAAAGACAGGCCAATGAATCCTTGATCCATGAAGTCCATAATCCGGGTTTACAGCAAGCAAAGCAACTAAACTCCACGCCCTGGGAGAACCTGATTACCTGAAAAGTGTACTAAGCATAGTCAACACAAGGTTGGTGAGTTCGTAGTAATGGCCCACAAGGAACCATAGACAAAATCATAAAGCACGAAAGGAGGCTAAACCTGACATACAGTGAGCCTCTACGAAACACAATAATGTCCAACAACAAGATTACGCAAGCGCAACGCGTGAAATGAGAAATGCATAAATGATATGAGTATCAATGCAAATGCCGGAATGCATGAATAAGCCAATATGCCTATCCTATGCGTGAGCTCAAGTCATCAATGCAACGATACCCTTCTGTCATCGCAATGAACAAGGCTGTATCTCAAAATCATCGAGATATATATGTCTATATACTCGGAGTCAGGTCTACATCCAAAATGGGTGCATACATCTATGCACCAGGATGTCGGCAATCCCCTGCCGAGGGTCATCAACGATGTATGCAATGCTTACAATCGAATGTAAATGCATAAATCATGAACCAACAATCAATATACGATAAACCTGCGCCAACAATCAATATTCGTCAAACATAACCCAACAACCAATATATGACCATCATACGCCAACAATCAATAATCAACAACATAAGCCACTAATCACAATTTAAACCGACTATACGTACATATACTTCAGAGGATTCTACTTTCTTCAAGTCCCAGATGCTTATATATAGGGTCACCCGCAGCCTTCCCACCACATCTAGAACCCAATGAAGGCATAACCGACTTCCATGTATGTACGTCTATCCTAATATAAAAGTAATACTTAACTAAAACATAACCCAAGTCAATTACACGAAACGAACTATCACATCAATCCAATAATCAAGTCAACCAATCAATAAATCAATCAACAATGCAAGTAAACACACCAGTTTTACACTTTTCAGCCCGAATCTCAAGCGAGTAGGGAGATACGAAACTCAGCTCGATTGGTTATGAAAGCTAAATTGATATAATTGTCAAGTTATTGCCGTACAAGGTTCACTTCACGTCCAACACCTAAAGATCGATCATATACATTCACATCAACATACATAAACACTTATACGTAACTTAACAATTCTCGACAAAACCCTAATTAGGTTTTCAAAATGTTTCTCGACGTTAAATGACTTCTATGACTCTTAATCAATGTTATATAACATAAGAAGTGAATTAGGTTAAGACTCGGCGCGTAAAAAGGTCCAGAAAGTCAAACTAGGTCAAACAAGGGGAATTCCAGAAAACAAAGGCCGTAACTTACGGTCAATATGGGCGTAAGGTACGGTGGCATTTTTACAACAGGCGTAAGCTACGGAGGAAAGGGGCGTAAGCTACGCTGGGCAAGTTTTGACGGGGCGTAAGGTACGGTCGGTATGGGCGTAACCTACGGCCCTCTAGAAATGTCATTTTTGGCGTAGAAGTTGGCGTAAACAGTTAAATTTTGGCGTAAGGTCAAAATTGAAGATAGGGATAGGCGTAAGCTACGCCCAAAGAGCCGTAACCTACGCCCGGGAGAATTATAACTAGCGTAACCTACGGCCCCAAGGGGCGTAGGTTACGCCCCATACTGGGCAGCAACACCACCAGCAGCAACAAGTGCAGAAACTCAAGACCCAAAAACCCCAAAAACGACCCAAACCAAACCAAAACGATTTGTAGGAACTTTTAACCCAAATTGAAGTATAATCAAACATTATTAACCATAAATACACATAACCCAACCCACAAATTCGACCAAAACATCATAATCGTCCACAAATCCTTCAAACCCTAACCCTAACCCTAATTTCCATTTTTACCATTTTCAAGTCTTGGAATCCCATAAAAACGACTAGAAACATAAGAACAAGCATAAATAGAAGTAAATGGGATGAATTTAACTTACCAAAATGTCTCCTTGAGCTCAAACCCAAATTTGACCTAATTGGGTAGAAAAATGCTAGAACTTGGCTTTGATTCTTTGATAAGACGAAAGTGAGATGAAAGTGACTATGATTTCTATGTTATAATCGATCCAACACTAATTTGATGCAAGAAATGGTGAAGAAGATTGAAATGGGTCTTGCTTTGCTTTTGAGAGAAAGAGAGAAAGAGAGAGATAGATAAGAAGTGAGAGGGGAGAAAGAGATATGGGGGGGGAAATGGGTCATGGGTGGCTGGTGGGTCTTGGACTACCCACGGGCCGACCCGTTTCTCCCACAAGCCATAAAACAATCGGTTGCACAACTAAATGCCAACAAACTAAATAACGACTCGACTAACACACATTGTCATTTAATTCACCAACGACCCACTTATTTCATTAAACAAGATTGTTAGTCAAATTACACATAAAGTCAATGGGCCAAAATTCACGGATGTTACATATAAAATTTTTTGTGAGTGTAACTGCACCATTTATGCCAAATAAAAAATTTAATCCTATAACAAAATCTTTTGATTTAATATAGGATGGATTTATATTAATTTGTGGCATTTCATATTTAATACTATAATTCTTAGAGAAATCAAGAAACTGTATTCCTATTGGTTCTACATAGTGAGTTATATGTATTAGTCTGTCTTCGACTGTTCTACTAACTAATTTATAAGGAAATTGTTTATGATATTGTTGTGGTACTAGGCTATGTGATATTAAACTTTTTGTTGCTCCAGTATCTACTAATGCTGTTAAATCTAAAAATTTATTATTGTCTAACCAAAGACAATAAATAAATATAGTCCTAAAAATGAAGAAAAAATATGTGCTTATGCCAGTGGTAATTTTCAAAATAAAAACAATTGGACAAGCATAGATTTCGAAATACAAGCATTAATTTATGCATTAGAAAAATTCAAAATCTTTTTACAAAAATAATTTACAGTTAGAACAGACTGTGAAGCTATAGTAAAGTTTATTAAAAACGAACAAAGTAAAAAAGTAAATAGAACAAGATGGGTTAATTTACAAAATACTATACAAGGAAATGGTTATATTATACAGTTTGAACATATTAAAGGACATAATAATGGGATAGCAGATATGCTATCAAGAAACATTAACAAGTTATTTTATGCAGATGGAAAGACGAAAGGATAAAGGAAACCAAATAATTAAAGAATTAAAAGAATTAAGAAAATATAAAACAGACAAAGCATTAGATAAACATATACAAAGTGATATAGATAAAATAACAGAGGCTATAAGTAATTTAAGTATTGAACATCCAGTTATTACTATAAATAAAAAACCCATACCTTATAAACATTGGCAACCTAGAAAATGAGTTATTTAGGAAGAAGTAGAACACTACAAGAAGCACGTAATTCTACAAGTAATATACAAGATAATATAACATCCGATAGTTTTTTAAACAGAATATTAAGATATGGATCAGGATCTAATAGTTCTAGACATAATTTACACATAGAAGAAGAAATAGATTTAGACAGAAATATAGATTTATACAATCAACATCAGTTAGACATCCTAAATCCTAGAATATTATATCAAACAAGACCATTTAATATTAATACAACATTAATACGAAGTAGTAGAGAAGAAAGTCTAAGAGTAGTTGATAGAACAATAACATTAGATTTATTATCACCAGAAACTATACAAAAAATTAAACAATCTGGAAAACATTTTATACATACAGGATTAATAATAATAGGAATTAAAGCCCTAGGAAGAAAAAATTTAGGAACAAAATTATTAGCTTTAATATTAGACAAAAGTTGGAAAACAGATATGAAAAAGGCTATAATTTCAGGAATGGAAGTTGACCTAAGTCAAAATACAGCACTATTTTATTGTACACCTGGAATATTAAAGGATATAAAAGATTTACAAAATTTAAAAATAGCCTTACAAACAAAAGGATATGAAAATTATGAAGGAAATAATATTGTTATTAGTATAGGAGTGCTAGGAAAAGCTAGCAACAATTCAGGAATGAAATATAAAGTAAATATAGAAGGAATAGTACAAACAATAGCATCAAAATCCATACAAATGATTGATCCAGTTAAAATAGACCCAGAACAGTTAGCAGGATTAGAATGGAATATAGATGATTTACAAGAAAATGATAAAGCAGTATTAATACCAAAAAAGAGTTTTATATATGAAGGAACACATGGTAAACAGAGTCTAAGATTTACAGATTTTAAAGAAGAAGATAATCAACAAGAAGATAATATTGAACACATATTCATGAACATAGAAATAAATGAAAACGAAGATGACACTATACCAATATATGATACAGACGATGATACAATAAATATAGAATTTTTAAAATTTGAAGAAGATAATATTGAACACATATTCATGAACATAGAAATAAATGAAAACGAAGATGACACTATACCAATATATGATACAGACGATGATACAATAAATATAGAATTTTTAAAATTTGAAGAAGATAATATTGAACACATATTCATGAACATAGAAATAAATGAAAACGAAGATGACACTATACCAATATATGATACAGACGATGATACAATAAATATAGAATTTTTAAAATTTGAAGAAGATAATATTGAACACATATTCATGAACATAGAAATAAATGAAAACGAAGATGACACTATACCAATATATGATACAGACGATGATACAATAAATATAGAATTTTTAAAATTTGAAGAAGATAATATTGAACACATATTCATGAACATAGAAATAAATGAAAACGAAGATGACACTATACCAATATATGATACAGACGATGATACAATAAATATAGAATTTCTAAAATTTGAAGAAGTTGTACTTACACATGTGTAAGTCTCGCCGGAGATAGTCGCCGGAGGATCATGGTGGTGGTCGGAGATGATCATGGTGGTGGTCGGAGATGATCATGGTGGTGGTGGTGGTGGTCGGAGTGGTGGTGGTCGGAGATGGAAGGAAGAAGGAAGAAGAAGGATAACTTACACATGTACTTTTTGTACTTTTTTAAATGCTTGTACTATAATTATCTTTCCCCTATATATATATATATAATTATCAACAAGAAGATAATATTGAACACATATTCATGAACATAGAAATAAATGAAAACGAAGATGACACTATACCAATATATGATACAGACGATGATACAATAAATATAGAATTTTTAAAATTTGAAGAAGATAATATGGATTATACATTATTAGAAGATGAAGAAAATGAAGACACAGTATTTCAAATCAAAGGAACTAATAAAACACTAGAACAAATAATAGATAGAAAATTTACAGAATTAAATATACAAGAAGAAGTAGATGATATGATAATTGAATGCATGACAGAATTAGGTATGACCTATGAAGAAAGCTATAATAAATTACAAGAATATTATAATTTACCATTAATAGAAAGTATTATACAAAGAAAAACTATGTTATCAGACTTTTATAAACAAGAACAAATTTTTATGGATCAAGACATGACACGAAGAAATGTTAGACAACGAATAGAATTTAGTAGTACTGGTAGTAGTGGTACAACACATGAAACTCTAGGAAGAGAACCATGGGCACAACCATCTATAGAATATCAACAAGAATCAACCTTATGAGGACGAGGAGGTAGATTGCCTATAGGACAAGTATACAGTGGAAATATGTTACTATTAGAACAACAAAAACCACAATTATGGGGTGATGAAATCTTAACATGGGAACAAAATGTAGTTCGAATGTGGGAAACAACTAAAAGAGATAATATGGACATGTTTTCATATTTGGAAACTACACTAGGACCAATAGCCCTAGGTATTTGGCAAAGTAAAAAAATACAAGATGCTACAGAAATAAATAATTTAAAGGCATTAGGAGATAACCCATATAATTTTACATCACAAATTAGAACTCTTATTTTAGGAGTAGACCCAGCAAAAAATAATAGTTTAATACAAGATACAGCTATTAGAAATTTGGAACAATTAAGTATTGCTAACATGAAATACATTAATGAATTTACATTAGATTTTACAAGATTACTATCACAAACAGGAAAAGCTATGGATGATAATTTATGTGATAAATATTTTATTAAACTACCTGGAGATTTAGGTAAAAGTATACATGAAATACATTAATGAATTTACATTAGATTTTACAAGATTACTATCACAAACAGGAAAAGCTATGGATGATAATTTATGTGATAAATATTTTATTAAACTACCTGGAGATTTAGGTAAAAGTATACATGAAGCATGGAAACAAAATTATGGAGAAAAAATAAATCTTGGAATTGGCCCGAGAATAACTTTTACATTTAGTATATTAGAAGAAAAATGTAAAGAAGTAGCTTTACAAGAACAGTTAAAAAGAAATGCATACGCATTTTGTAAAACAGCTATATATACACCACAAGCTTATGGATTCTATGATAAAAAGAAAAACATAAGAAAAAGTACTACATATAATAAAAATTATAAACCAAATTATAATAAAAACAAATATGTTAAGAAACCACAAACAAGAAAATGTAAATGTTTTATTTGTGGAGATGAAACACATTTAGCAAATAAATGTCCTAATAAAAATAATAATACAGAAAAAGCAAACTTAATAGAACAATTAAATGATTATGAAATTGAAACTATAAAAACGGATGAATCCGATAATGAATCAATTTATAGTATATACAGTGAAGATGAAAAACCAATAGCCAAAGTAACATATACATATATGAACATAGAAGAATGTACACATGATTGGATGCACAAAAAAGGTAATAATCACATTAAATGTTGTATATGTGGATATTATCCTAGTATAGAAAAAAGATCACAGTGTAATATATGTTTTAATGAAATTTGTTATATATGTATTAAAAAACTATATGATATAGATATAAATATTGGTACATCTAAACAAAGTAATATAATAAAAATTATAAACCAAATTATAATAAAAACAAATATGTTAAGAAACCACAAACAAGAAAATGTAAATGTTTTATTTGTGGAGATGAAACACATTTAGCAAATAAATGTCCTAATAAAAATAATAATACAGAAAAAGCAAACTTAATAGAACAATTAAATGATTATGAAATTGAAACTATAAAAACGGATGAATCCGATAATGAATCAATTTATAGTATATACAGTGAAGATGAAAAACCAATAGCCAAAGTAACATATACATATATGAACATAGAAGAATGTACACATGATTGGATGCACAAAAAAGGTAATAATCACATTAAATGTTGTATATGTGGATATTATCCTAGTATAGAAAAAAGATCACAGTGTAATATATGTTTTAATGAAATTTGTTATATATGTATTAAAAAACTATATGATATAGATATAAATATTGGTACATCTAAACAAAGTAATATAATAAAAATTATAAACCAAATTATAATAAAAACAAATATGTTAAGAAACCACAAACAAGAAAATGTAAATGTTTTATTTGTGGAGATGAAACACATTTAGCAAATAAATGTCCTAATAAAAATAATAATACAGAAAAAGCAAACTTAATAGAACAATTAAATGATTATGAAATTGAAACTATAAAAACGGATGAATCCGATAATGAATCAATTTATAGTATATACAGTGAAGATGAAAAACCAATAGCCAAAGTAACATATACATATATGAACATAGAAGAATGTACACATGATTGGATGCACAAAAAAGGTAATAATCACATTAAATGTTGTATATGTGGATATTATCCTAGTATAGAAAAAAGATCACAGTGTAATATATGTTTTAATGAAATTTGTTATATATGTATTAAAAAACTATATGATATAGATATAAATATTGGTACATCTAAACAAAGTAATATAATAAATGAAAATAGTTTAATAGAAAAAATAGATAAATTAGACTTGACAATAGAAATACATGATTTAAAAATAACAAATTTAAATAATAAAGTAAATGAACTAGAGGATTTAGTAAAAACTAAAAAACAAATTATTAAAGAAATTAATCAAATGTCTACAATAATACCAGAAGAACAAACATACATACAAACCCAAGGATCTATGAACATGATAAACATACAATGTCGTCTTTGGTTAGACAATAATAAATTTTTAGATTTAACAGCATTAGTAGATACTGGAGCAACAAAAAGTTTAATATCACATAGCCTAGTACCACAACAATATCATAAACAATTTCCTTATAAATTAGTTAGTAGAACAGTCGAAGACAGACTAATACATATAACTCACTATGTAGAACCAATAGGAATACAGTTTTGTAGGTCCTTGTGGACTGATCGTCAACAAGAACGCTTATAGTTATGACGAGAGTGCGGAATCCTCTCGTGATAACCTGTTTGCTTAATTATATTATCGTCTTTCGTTGTTTATACAACCTAAGACCTTAAACGCGCGCGAGTTTGCAATTGGACAGAGTTTCGACGTATTATCTTAATTAACTGTTCTAAAATACGTATTATGTGTGTGTATTTATACTATACTGTTCATAAACGCGTGCTAATATGGACCGTATGTCTTAAAGCCCATAGCCCATTAACAAACGCGTGTTAATATGTAAACACGTGATGACCACGTGTTTAGACAAACTCGTGTTACTGTAGCACGAGTTTAGGCAAACTCGTGTTACTGTAGCACGAGTTTGTACACACTTCCTTTTGTCATCTTTTAAGTATACTTTAATTACTCAAAACGTGACAAGTTTATCACTTGTATTTGTATGTTATTTATAATCACATTCATACAAGTCGTAAACATTAAACATACCAAAACTCTGATCAATATGTAATCATTCACATTACTTAAGTCCAAATAACAAGTTTAAACATAACATAAGTCTATGATTACATATTACAAAACATAAACATATACTGATCAAATCGCTGTTGCTGTTGTCAACAGAATCATGCACTTACAGTCTCCCCCTTGACATCAGCTACACGATTTCTTCAGTCTTGTAGAAACACTATCCATCAATTAACAATCTCCTGCTATTTGCATGAATATTAGCATGTAAACAAATACGCAAAATCTTCCTATATCTACTTTCCTCAGTGGTCCATGAAGGTCTAAACAGACATTCAGTGTCATATAACCTTCTCTGATCATCTCTGGAAAGGTTCACAATCTGCATAGGATCAAATACACGTAACAAAATAACTCTCTTATCTCTATCTCCATACATCAATGCTTCACCAGTGTCCCTGTGAATCTCCCAGTGATCAAGTGTACTCAAAACATCTTGAGGCCATTTCTTGACTGGAACCTTCAGTACACGCTTAATTGATCTTTGAGTAAATTCTATTGTACCATCATCCTTTGTAACTTTCTTCAAGGATCTTGGCGATATGTACACACTGGTTTTATCAAAATTATCATAGAACCTTTTCCTATAATCGTCTTGCAACTTTCTACTCCAGTAAGTTGCATAACCATTACCATTCGGATTAACAAGCCTTTTCCTTCCTAAATCCATTAAATCGGATTCACTAAGACTTTTAAAATATTTCTTCATAGGCTTTAAGTACTGACAACCATCATCTCTTTTAATAATAAACAATTTCAGCTCATCATCAAAAACCAACTCAAAATAGTAGTAACATACTTATGAGCATCTCTATCACTAACAAAATCCCAAAAGATAGATGGTTTCATACTTTCTCCTACCAATCCTCTTGCCGGTACTCTTCTATCAATTTGATGTAGATGATCTTCATCCTCTTTCCTCTTCAACTCTGTCTCCCTACAACCATCTCCCCCTTGAGCCAACAACTGCCTAAGCTTTTCTCTGAGTTCAGCACTTTGACGCTTTTCATCTGCTAAATCAGCAACTAACGTCCCTACTAACCCTTGCATTGCCTTCATTTGAGCTTCCAATGTCATAACTTTTGTCTCCAAACGATTCATCTTGAATTGAGGCAACATAATCTGCGCAGGTTCAGAAGTAGACGCAACTGTTGGTCTAAAGTGTGCAACTCCAGAAGGTCTGGTAGGAGGTCTTGGAGGAAATTGAGAACTGCCGATCAACTGCGATTGGAGTGGACGAAGAAGTGTCGTAAACGCAGTGCTTACAGGAACAACAGATCTAATCAAAGCACTCTGCGTATGTTGAGGAATTGACACTTGACTTGATTCAGCTTGAGTAACTGCAACTGAAGGTCGACGAAATTTTTTTCTTCTATAAAGCAGAGTACCCTGTGTAGATGACGCAGACACAGTAGCAACAACAGGGACCTCTGATTGTACAGGTTCATCAGCAACTAACGTCCCTACTAACCCTTGCATTGCCTTCATTTGAGCTTCCAATGTCATAACTTTTGTCTCCAAACGATTCATCTTGAATTGAGGCAACATAATCTGCGCAGGTTCAGAAGTAGACGCAACTGTTGGTCTAAAGTGTGCAACTCCAGAAGGTCTGGTAGGAGGTCTTGGAGGAAATTGAGAACTGCCGATCAACTGCGATTGGAGTGGACGAAGAAGTGTCGTAAACGCAGTGCTTACAGGAACAACAGATCTAATCAAAGCACTCTGCGTATGTTGAGGAATTGACACTTGACTTGATTCAGCTTGAGTAACTGCAACTGAAGGTCGACGAAATTTTTTTCTTCTATAAAGCAGAGTACCCTGTGTAGATGACGCAGACACAGTAGCAACAACAGGGACCTCTGATTGTACAGGTTCATCAGCAACTAACGTCCCTACTAACCCTTGCATTGCCTTCATTTGAGCTTCCAATGTCATAACTTTTGTCTCCAAACGATTCATCTTGAATTGAGGCAACATAATCTGCGCAGGTTCAGAAGTAGACGCAACTGTTGGTCTAAAGTGTGCAACTCCAGAAGGTCTGGTAGGAGGTCTTGGAGGAAATTGAGAACTGCCGATCAACTGCGATTGGAGTGGACGAAGAAGTGTCGTAAACGCAGTGCTTACAGGAACAACAGATCTAATCAAAGCACTCTGCGTATGTTGAGGAATTGACACTTGACTTGATTCAGCTTGAGTAACTGCAACTGAAGGTCGACGAAATTTTTTTCTTCTATAAAGCAGAGTACCCTGTGTAGATGACGCAGACACAGTAGCAACAACAGGGACCTCTGATTGTACAGGTTCATCAGCAACTAACGTCCCTACTAACCCTTGCATTGCCTTCATTTGAGCTTCCAATGTCATAACTTTTGTCTCCAAACGATTCATCTTGAATTGAGGCAACATAATCTGCGCAGGTTCAGAAGTAGACGCAACTGTTGGTCTAAAGTGTGCAACTCCAGAAGGTCTGGTAGGAGGTCTTGGAGGAAATTGAGAACTGCCGATCAACTGCGATTGGAGTGGACGAAGAAGTGTCGTAAACGCAGTGCTTACAGGAACAACAGATCTAATCAAAGCACTCTGCGTATGTTGAGGAATTGACACTTGACTTGATTCAGCTTGAGTAACTGCAACTGAAGGTCGACGAAATTTTTTTCTTCTATAAAGCAGAGTACCCTGTGTAGATGACGCAGACACAGTAGCAACAACAGGGACCTCTGATTGTACAGGTTCATCAGCAACTAACGTCCCTACTAACCCTTGCATTGCCTTCATTTGAGCTTCCAATGTCATAACTTTTGTCTCCAAACGATTCATCTTGAATTGAGGCAACATAATCTGCGCAGGTTCAGAAGTAGACGCAACTGTTGGTCTAAAGTGTGCAACTCCAGAAGGTCTGGTAGGAGGTCTTGGAGGAAATTGAGAACTGCCGATCAACTGCGATTGGAGTGGACGAAGAAGTGTCGTAAACGCAGTGCTTACAGGAACAACAGATCTAATCAAAGCACTCTGCGTATGTTGAGGAATTGACACTTGACTTGATTCAGCTTGAGTAACTGCAACTGAAGGTCGACGAAATTTTTTTCTTCTATAAAGCAGAGTACCCTGTGTAGATGACGCAGACACAGTAGCAACAACAGGGACCTCTGATTGTACAGGTTCATCAGCAACTAACGTCCCTACTAACCCTTGCATTGCCTTCATTTGAGCTTCCAATGTCATAACTTTTGTCTCCAAACGATTCATCTTGAATTGAGGCAACATAATCTGCGCAGGTTCAGAAGTAGACGCAACTGTTGGTCTAAAGTGTGCAACTCCAGAAGGTCTGGTAGGAGGTCTTGGAGGAAATTGAGAACTGCCGATCAACTGCGATTGGAGTGGACGAAGAAGTGTCGTAAACGCAGTGCTTACAGGAACAACAGATCTAATCAAAGCACTCTGCGTATGTTGAGGAATTGACACTTGACTTGATTCAGCTTGAGTAACTGCAACTGAAGGTCGACGAAATTTTTTTCTTCTATAAAGCAGAGTACCCTGTGTAGATGACGCAGACACAGTAGCAACAACAGGGACCTCTGATTGTACAGGTTCATCAGCAACTAACGTCCCTACTAACCCTTGCATTGCCTTCATTTGAGCTTCCAATGTCATAACTTTTGTCTCCAAACGATTCATCTTGAATTGAGGCAACATAATCTGCGCAGGTTCAGAAGTAGACGCAACTGTTGGTCTAAAGTGTGCAACTCCAGAAGGTCTGGTAGGAGGTCTTGGAGGAAATTGAGAACTGCCGATCAACTGCGATTGGAGTGGACGAAGAAGTGTCGTAAACGCAGTGCTTACAGGAACAACAGATCTAATCAAAGCACTCTGCGTATGTTGAGGAATTGACACTTGACTTGATTCAGCTTGAGTAACTGCAACTGAAGGTCGACGAAATTTTTTTCTTCTATAAAGCAGAGTACCCTGTGTAGATGACGCAGACACAGTAGCAACAACAGGGACCTCTGATTGTACAGGTTCATCAGCAACTAACGTCCCTACTAACCCTTGCATTGCCTTCATTTGAGCTTCCAATGTCATAACTTTTGTCTCCAAACGATTCATCTTGAATTGAGGCAACATAATCTGCGCAGGTTCAGAAGTAGACGCAACTGTTGGTCTAAAGTGTGCAACTCCAGAAGGTCTGGTAGGAGGTCTTGGAGGAAATTGAGAACTGCCGATCAACTGCGATTGGAGTGGACGAAGAAGTGTCGTAAACGCAGTGCTTACAGGAACAACAGATCTAATCAAAGCACTCTGCGTATGTTGAGGAATTGACACTTGACTTGATTCAGCTTGAGTAACTGCAACTGAAGGTCGACGAAATTTTTTTCTTCTATAAAGCAGAGTACCCTGTGTAGATGACGCAGACACAGTAGCAACAACAGGGACCTCTGATTGTACAGGTTCATCAGCAACTAAACTTTCCGTTACCTCAGTTCTCTCAGACTCCTCTTGTTGTCTGTGTTTCTCAAACGCTTCAGCCAAATGAGCAGGTAAAACCTTTCCCGACCTAGGCGCTTTCTTTCGTCTTTGCAAAGGAATCTCCTCTTCCTGTGGTTCATAAGTAGGATCACTCTCCTCTGCAGTGCGAAACCTCTTCAAAGCTCTTTCAACAGGAGAAGTATCACTTGCACGACTCGTTATATCAACATCTGAATCACTCTCTGTAGCATCTGGATCAACAGCCTTTCCTCTTGAACTTTCTGCAGCAGCACTAGCAACATTAGCCCTAGCAGAGTTCAGAGGATCATCTACATCCTCCAATAATCTATCCAACTCTGATCTCTTTCAGCATTTGAATCTACAAACAACTCTAAGTTATCCAATGCTTGAAAATTATCCACTTGCGCAATCACATCATTTGGATTTAACGCAGCATTCACAAAAGCTTCACCAATATCAGGATTAGCACACACAGCCTGATCTAACAAATCTTCCATTGCTTCATTATCTGCCCGAACGTCTTCAGCAGCAGCTTGTACTGGCTGAACTTCAGGTTGAACCTGCGGTTGGACTCGAGGTCGAACTCGTCGTTGACGTTGAACCTGAATTGGAACTTGAACTTGAGGTCCTGGTGGTGGTGGAGGTGGTGCATCATTATTTCCACCTCCTGCGACTTCATCTTCATCTTCCCATCCAACTGCTGGAGCTCTATAGTTTGGATTTATCAAGTGTCCAAACAGTGGCACAATCTGCGGATTTGGATAACTATCCTTAACTTTCAGCATCATCGACCAAATCCTATTTGGTGGAGAAGCAATCTCATATACGTCTTGCAAAACTGGCAAATTCTGTACAAAATGATGAATGATCGCCATTGTAATCCTTGGCAAAATCATAAACCTATGCGACCCTGTCTGAGTGATTTGGGTCTTCAAAATATCGAAGAAGTAGTTCGAGAATGAATAAGGCCTATTCAAAGTCAAAGCCACCATCTGGGAACCAACTTGTTTATTCAGCTGATCAAACCCTGCATGACGATTACTGATTGCCACAATCAACACATGAGCCAAAAACCTCCATTGGCCATAGAATCCTGCTTTAGCAATCGGCCACTTTGCATTTGGCGTAGCATGTCCCATTCTTCCAAAACATCCTCTAACCAATGTTTCATCAAGCTCTATCGGACCATTTTCTTCTTCAACAGTACCTAAATGCAATATCTCTCTTAAATCAGCAGCAGTGAAAGAAAATGTATGATTAGCCACAGTTGTCTGAAACCTAACACTCCGAGGGACAGCAGGTCTATATTCTTGTGCGGGCTGTGCTTGAACCACAATTATCGATGCATTAGTCCAGAATTGATGTAAATAGCTTTGAAAGAGTACTGGATTGTGAGTAAGAACAAAGTGAATACGAGACCGTTCCAGATAATCAAACAAAACATGAAAATCACTATTTCTTCCATTTCTCGTAAAATCGATCCACTGATTATGCGTCGAAAAAAAATTCCTTGGATTGCCTGCCATTTCTGTAAAACAAAAAAAACACTGTAATAACAGAAATTAAATAAAAACACATTTCCTAAACGCGTGTGTAAATCTCAAACGCGTGAAATCTGCAATAAAACGCGTGGTAAATCTCAAACGCGTGATCAAACGCGTGAAATCTGCAATAAAACGCTAAATCGTCAACATAAATAACACATTTCCTAAACGCGTGTGTAAATCTCAAACGCGTGATCAAACGCGTGAAATCTGCAATAAAACCTAAATACGTGGACCAATCCTCAAACGCGTGAAACTATGGTAAACGCGTGTGATTAAAGGTAAACACGTGGTATTAGGGTTTCTAAACGCGTGGAATATTAAAAAGACTTGTGTTTTGATTTCTATATTTCTAAAACACGTGTAAAATTCAAACACGCGACACTGTTCATCTTCTCAAAAGCAGGTTTAACATGATAGCCAATCTCAAGATTTCTAACAAAAACTAAAACGACTATCTATTTATTGACATGATATTATGCAATGAATTTTGACCAAATAAGCAATAAACCGTAAAGCATACCTGTATAATAATCACGAAAAAGATCAACGAAGAACAAGGTATCGAGATGAACAGTTGTTGGAATTCGTCTGCCCAAGACACATATTAAATTGACGTGGCTAGTACGTGATGATCCAAGTCGGGTCATACCCAATAACAAGCTAGACAAACACTTATGGTATTTATTTAAAAGATTTGATCTTTAAATAAATATCAATACTTGAAACATTTAGAAAGTGGTTTTCTAAATAATTGCACTTGAGATATGTAAATAAATTATATGGATGATTTATTTTGAGAGAAATGTCAATATGTTTATTTGGCAAAATAAACATTTATATGTGTTGTGTATAATATATAACATGTTACATAAGGTATGTAACAAGTTACAAGACTTTTATATAAAATGTTTTATATAAAATACAAGTTTATAAAATTTGTGGAAAATGCCCATGTGATGGACCTAGGCCCCCCCCCCCCATGTGCATTTTTGATGTGTTGTTCAACATACAACACTTATAGTCTTGCATTGTTGACAACACATACTACACATTGAAACTATAACTTCTTACATGCATTTTTGTAAGAAAAGACTCTCTCATACTCAACAAGCAATTCTCTTCTTCTTTTCTTTCTCTTGAATTTCGGCCAAAGGGATCAAAAGGGAAGGGTTTACAAGTAATAATCCTAGCATAGTTTGGGTGTTTGTTGGAAGCTTGGGGTATACTAGCTTGAGGTTCTTCTAGGTTGAAGACTTGCCACTTCAAGATCACCATCTCCTTCATATCCACCTTCTCATAAGCTTGGAAGAAGGTAGTCTTCTAAAACACCCTATGGTTGTTGTTTTGTATGTATGTTATTCATATACATGGATCCTTATTGTTTGGGTTTTTCTTTTAAAAGTTAAACTTTGGTTTTAACCACATATAACACATTGAATTGGTTCAATTTTCCGCTGCGTTTTAATATTATAAGGATAATATTACTTTGATAAAAACCCAAAAATCCCAACAATGGCATCTAGAGCCGGTTATATGGATACATACATCAAAAGTTAATATTTTGTTTGGACAAAATCCAATGTTTTGGCCATTTTGGTTATGGCCGAAACTAATACACAAAAAAGGAGGTTCCTTTTTTTCTTGTGTATTTTAGTGTCACAACTTAGCCAAGAGACCTTGTGATTGTTTGTGATGTGTGGATGTGTTTGTATTTTATTTAATTATTAAATGGTTGTAATAGTTAAATAGGATTTTCTTCATTCATTTGGTTGTGTAATCTATTTATTTCATTTGGTATGTAATAAGTAGATTAGTTGCATTTTTTTTTGTAAATGTAATCTCCAAGAAAGCATCAAAAGGTTTGGGGCTGAAATTGGAGGCCTAATGCCGAAGACCAGTGAGTTCCCACTGCGGCGCAGTGGGGTTATGCAGCTGAAGACAGTGAGTTCCCACTGCGGCGCAGTGGGAGTATGTCAAACCCACTGCGGCGCAGTGGGGATTATGCAGCTGAAGACAGTGAGTTCCCACTGCGGCGCAGTGGGAGTATGTCAAACCCACTGCGGCGCAGTGGGGATTATGCAGCTGAAGACAGTGAGTTCCCACTGCGGCGCAGTGGGAGTGTATTAGACCCACTGCGGCGCAGTGGGTTATCAAAATGAAGAAAATTGTTCAAAACACATCACAAAAGTTACTTGAAGCATTTGGATGCAAGATCAAGTGGGAGCTCAACTAACACAAAATTTTGTGTTACTTTGTCCCTTAGGTTGAGACCTTTTGACCCACTTGTTTCGGCTAACAAGTGTGGTCAAAATAGTTGGCTAATGTTGTGCACTTATTATTATGTTTGTCATGTTTGTATGGTTGTTTATTATTTTGTCATGTGGATGCTTAAAAACCAACAAACTAAGAGACACACATAAAGATTAAAATTGGTTTTAATATTGACATTAACTTGGTAAATTAAAATGGGTTTTATTAAAAGTTAATGGTCACAATTATAAAAATGGATTTTATAAAAGAACCTTGAAATTTGGATTTCAAAATTCATTATAGTACAGAGTTATTAACTAGAATATAAAAACTCAAACGACCCTTGAAAAACAAGTTAAACGCCATCCTTTTATACAACACTTAATTATTTGGGAACTCTTTGTAGGATAAAGGTCACCTAACTACTTTGAGGGAACTTATAAGTTAAGGTAAATTTATTGTACTTATGGGATAAAGGTCACCTAACTACTTTGAGGGAACTTATAAGTTAAGGTAAATTTATTGTACTTATGGGATAAAGGTCACCTAACCACTAGTATAAGATAAATTTACATGTGTGTATAAGTAGGACAACTTGATTTGGAAGCCATGTGATTAGGGTCACCGAAGCATGGTAACCAAAGGCGTTGATGGGATTAAACATGCCAACTTAATATAAGATATTAAACCGGTCCCATACCACTAGAAATTGTAAAGTGTTGCAATTGTCAAACGTTGACTACCTTGTTAATTTAGATCATGGGATAAAGGTCACCTAACTACTTTGAGGGAACTTATAAGTTAAGGTAAATTTATTGTACTTATGGGATAAAGGTCACCTAACCACTAGTATAAGATAAATTTACATGTGTGTATAAGTAGGACAACTTGATTTGGAAGCCATGTGATTAGGGTCACCGAAGCATGGTAACCAAAGGCGTTGATGGGATTAAACATGCCAACTTAATATAAGATATTAAACCGGTCCCATACCACTAGAAATTGTAAAGTGTTGCAATTGTCAAACGTTGACTACCTTGTTAATTTAGATCATGGGATAAAGGTCACCTAACTACTTTGAGGGAACTTATAAGTTAAGGTAAATTTATTGTACTTATGGGATAAAGGTCACCTAACCATCATTTAAATATAACGTTGGATTCTAGATTTTAATTATTAATTGTCCATGAGACATAAAAGGGTATTAACAATTAAAATTTATATTTGATATCGAAAATACTAATAAAAGGACTTTGTTAATTTTGTAGATGGCCGCTAACAATGCAATTAACCCCAACCCAAACGTCCATAATTTTTCACTAAGATCCATCCTTGAAAAGGATCGTCTAAACCAAAATAACTTTGTGGATTGGTTTCGTAACTTGAGAATTGTTCTCAGGCACGAAAAGAAATCCTATATTTTAGACGATCCTATTCCTGATGAGCCCGAGGAAACTGAAGTTGAAGCCTATAATGATTGGGTTAAGTATGTCGAGGACTCCGTGCAAGTTAGTTGCATAATGTTAGCGAGTATGACTCCCGAACTCCAAAAGGAGTTCGAAAACCATGGGGCCTACGACATGATTACCCAACTCAAGGAAATGTTCCAACAAAAGGCAAGGGTTGAGCGCTTCGAAACGGTTCGAGCACTTCATGCATGTCGCATGGATGATTCACAATCCGTCTCAACTTATGTTCTTAAAATGAAAAGCTATATTGATCGCCTCGAAAGGCTAAATTGTCCCGTTTCAAATGAGCTAGCTACGGATATGATCCTTAACTCATTATCTAAGAGATTTGAAACCTTTGTGTTAAATTATAACATGAACGGATGGGACAAGACCGTTTCCGAGCTCCATGGGATGCTCAAAACGGCTGAGGCTAGTATGGGAAGAAAAGTTCAACCCGTTCTCATGATCAATGAAGGTGGAAACAAAAGGGCTAACTCCGGACCCAAGGCAAATGTTGCTAAGGGAAAGGGTAACATCAAAAGGAATTTCAAAGGCAAAGGAAAGGGAAAAATGGATACCCCAAAAGCGAAGAAGCAAAAGGTTGCTGTCAATGACCCATGCTTTGAGTGTGGGGAGGTAGGACATTGGAAACGTAATTGTCCAACCTATCTCAAAGAGTTAAAAGCTAAGAGGGATGCAGGGCAAACCTCAGGTACAATATTTATGATATATATTGAGCTTAATACTGTTTTTTCTTACATATGGGTATTGGATACCGGATGTGGAACTCATATTTGTAATATGTTACAGGGGTTCAGAAGAAAGAAGCACATCAAGAAGGGAGACATTAGTCTCTTTATGGGCAATGGTGCATTGGTGCATGTTGAAGCCCAAGGAGACTATCTTTTGAAACTTCCAAATGGTTTGGAAATTGTATTGAACAATGTTTTGTATGCACCTAGTTTGACTAGGAGTATTATTTCTGTTTCCCGTTTAAGACATGTTGGATATGATTTTAATTTTGTTAACAATGATATCCATGTTTCTATGAATGATGTATTTTATTTTAAAGCTATGCCTTTAAATGGTATTTATGAATTAGTTCATGAAAACCAAACATATGATAACTCAATGTACCAAGCTACCACCAAGAAACTTAAATTAGATTTAAGTGAAACCTATATTTGGCATTGTCGTCTTGGCCATATAAATAAGAATCGCATACTAACACTTCAAAAGAATGGTCTTTTGAAAACAAAATCAAATGATTCATTTAATGTATGTGAATCTTGTTTACAAGGCAAGATGACTAAAGCACCTTTCAAAGGCACTAATGAAAGGGCAAAAGATTTATTAGGTATCATACATTCGGATGTATGTGGTCCTTTTAAGCCAATGACTAGGAATGGTGAAAGATACTTCATTACATTCACCGATGACTATAGTCGTTACGGTTATGTATACTTATTAAAACATAAGAGTGAAGCTTTTGAAATGTTCAAAATTTTCAAGAATGAAGTAGAAAACCAACTCAGTAAGACAATAAAAATTCTTCGTTCTGATAGAGGAGGTGAATACCTAAGTGATGCTTTTCAAGATCATCTTAGAAGTTGTGGGATTATCTCACAACTAACTCCACCTGGAACACCACAACATAATGGTGTGTCTGAAAGGAGGAATCGAACTCTATTAGATATGGTTCGTTCCATGATGAGCAAAAGCTCACTACCTCTATCATTTTGGGGTTATGCCATAATCTCTGCTGCCCGAATTTTAAATATGGCTCCCACCAAGAAAGTGGAGAAAACACCTTTTGAAATATGGCATGAAAGAGTTCCATCTTTATCATATTTAAAGGTATGGGGTTGTGAGGCTTATGTAAGACATGATGCCTCAAACAAATTAGAGCCCCGATCCACTAAGTGTATCTTTGTAGGATATCCCAAAGATGATTTGGGATATTATTTCTACAATCCTAATGAGCAAAATGTATTTGTTGCTCGAAAGGCTGAGTTCTTGGAAACTAAATTCCTTATGGAAGGAACTAGTTCCAGAACAGTGGAACTTGAAGAAGATCAAGAACCACCGACAGATACATACTTGGGTGACACTAGCATTCAACAAAAGGATGTTGAAGATGATCAAAGGGTTGATCAAGACACACAAAACGTTCGTAGATCTGGTAGAGCTACTTATCCACCTGAGAGATATGGATTTCTCGTGGATGAATGCTACATGGTAGTTTCTGATGAACCTACCACCTACCATGATGCTATGTCCAAATCAGATTCGGACAAATGGCTAGAGGCCATGAACGCTGAGATGCAATCCATGTATGACAACCAAGTTTGGGAATTGGTTGTTGAACCTCCTAATTCCAAAGTAGTTGGAAGTAAGTGGGTGTTCAAATTGAAACACGATATGCATGGAAACTTGAGTACTTATAAAGCTAGACTTGTAGCAAAAGGTTTCACTCAAACTCGAGGGGTCGATTATGATGAAACTTTTTCGCCTGTGGCAATGCTAAAGTCTATTAGGATATTATTTGCCATAGCCGCACATTATGACTATGAGATATGGCAAATGGATGTCAAAACCGCTTTTCTAAATGGATATCTTGAGGAAGATGTCTATATGGATCAGCCTGAAGGTTTTGTCGATCCTAAGCATCCTAATAAAGTATGCAAGTTAAAGAAATCAATCTATGGATTGAAACAAGCATCAAGAAGCTGGAATCGTCGTTTTGATGAAGAAGTCAAGAAATTTGGCTTCATCAAAAACGCTGATGAAGCTTGTGTGTATAAGAAGGCTAGTGGGAGCATCATTACTTTT
Source organism: Erigeron breviscapus (assembly GCA_034093135.1). Classification (NCBI taxonomy): domain Eukaryota; kingdom Viridiplantae; phylum Streptophyta; class Magnoliopsida; order Asterales; family Asteraceae; genus Erigeron; species Erigeron breviscapus. The sequence goes on along the minus strand of CM067171.1, from coordinate 82,086,696 downwards.
CTAGTATTATATGTCGATGACATTCTACTATTTGGAAATGACATTCCAACCTTGGAAGGTGTAAAAGCCTGGCTTGGAAGTTGCTTTTCCATTAAGGATCTTGGTGAAGCCGCCTATATTTTGGGAATAAGGATCTATAGGGATAGATCAAGGCGCTTAATAGGTTTGAATCAAAGTGCATACATAGACAAAATCTTGAAAAGGTTCAAGATGGAAAACTCTAAGAAAGGTTTGGTACCTATTCAAAGAGGAACTATATTGAGTACTTCTCAATCTCCTAGCTCAAAAGTTGAGCAAGAGAGAATGAGTGGAATCCCATATGCATCTGCTATAGGATCCATCATGTATGCTATGATATGCACGAGACCGGACGTGTCATGCGCTTTGAGCATGACAAGCAGATACCAGCAAAATCCAGGAGATAGTCATTGGATGGCTGTCAAATATATATTGAAATATCTTAGAAACACTAAAGATATGTTCTTAATATATGGATCTGGTGAGGAGGAACTCGTTGTAAAGGGTTACACGGATGCGAGTTTCCAAACTGATCGAGATGATTCTCGATCACAATCGGGGTATATATTCATTCTAAACGGAGGAGCTGTTTCATGGAAAAGCTCAAAGCAGGATGTGGTTGCATTGTCCACTACAGAGTCTGAATACATCGCCGCTTCTTTAGCAGCACAAGAAGCTGCATGGTTGAAGAAATTCATTGCCGATCTAGGGGTTGTTCCTTCCATTCAAGAACCCCTAGAAATTCTTTGTGATAACGAGGGCGCGATTGCTCAAATCAAAGAACCTCGTGCACATCAAAAGACTAGGCACATTGAGCGGAGATTCAACTACATAAGGGATGAAGTTGAAAAGGGAAAGATATGTATTCACAAAGTTCACACTGATCAAAATGTTGCGGATCCACTCACGAAGCTCCTTGAAAGGCCCAAGCATGAGAGACATACTTGTGCCATGGGACTTCGATATTCTAGTGATTGGATTTGATCTATTTTATGTATTTGGATATCGGAACACTTGTAGTTATTAACACATTTATATGAATATTGGTATTTTACATTTAAATTGTGTTATGTTCCATTTTTGCATGTTTAAATCCATGAATAAGTTAATTATTCTAAATGTCCGTAGTCGATCATATTTGTGGGAACAAATATGAATGTAAGACTATTATGAACTTGGATTGGTAGATATTCAAAAGGTTTTGAATATAGAGCAAAGTGTTGCTACCAAGGTTCATAGATATTTGTGGGAACAAATATGAATGTAAGACTATTATGAACTTGGATTGGTAGATATTCAAAAGGTTTTGAATATAGAGCAAAGTGTTGCTACCAAGGTTCATAGATATTTGTGGGATACAAATATTGGACTGACCTGCAATCAAGCATTGCTACATGGAATCTCTGTGATTGATCATAAGTAATCTTGAGTTAAAAGGCGAATATCATTGTATCCTCAGACCTGAGATACATATTGGGTCTTGATATTCACTGAATATTATACTTTGACTTAGCTCTTCGCTGTTCTGAAACATGGCAGTACATAAGACTAAGCTCAGGTATGGTATAAGGTGATTGTGAAAGACGTATGTAGTCGAAATGGAATTTGTCCCTCTTATTCGTTGAGAGTAAGATGTCTAAGGCCTGCTACAAAGTTAAATCAATGGAGAATGATCACTCTGTGTCTCTAAGATTTAACATGACATCTGTGACAAAAGGATAAATGATCGATTCACCTAAATCATTTCAAGTAAGGGACTGAAGAGGATGATGTTATTGAATGGCACTTCGTCATACGTATTAGGGGTAGCAAACCGATGTTAGGCGGTATTTGCTGCTTGCGTCAATCTTCTATGAATCTTGTGCAAGTGGGAGATTGTTGGAATTCGTCTGCCCAAGACACATATTAAATTGACGTGGCTAGTACGTGATGATCCAAGTCGGGTCATACCCAATAACAAGCTAGACAAACACTTATGGTATTTATTTAAAAGATTTGATCTTTAAATAAATATCAATACTTGAAACATTTAGAAAGTGGTTTTCTAAATAATTGCACTTGAGATATGTAAATAAATTATATGGATGATTTATTTTGAATGGCACTTCGTCATACGTATTAGGGGTAGCAAACCGATGTTAGGCGGTATTTGCTGCTTGCGTCAATCTTCTATGAATCTTGTGCAAGTGGGAGATTGTTGGAATTCGTCTGCCCAAGACACATATTAAATTGACGTGGCTAGTACGTGATGATCCAAGTCGGGTCATACCCAATAACAAGCTAGACAAACACTTATGGTATTTATTTAAAAGATTTGATCTTTAAATAAATATCAATACTTGAAACATTTAGAAAGTGGTTTTCTAAATAATTGCACTTGAGATATGTAAATAAATTATATGGATGATTTATTTTGAGAGAAATGTCAATATGTTTATTTGGCAAAATAAACATTTATATGTGTTGTGTATAATATATAACATGTTACATAAGGTATGTAACAAGTTACAAGACTTTTATATAAAATGTTTTATATAAAATACAAGTTTATAAAATTTGTGGAAAATGCCCATGTGATGGACCTAGGGGCCGCCCCCCCCCCCCATGTGCATTTTGATGTGTTGTTCAACATACAACACTTATAGTCTTGCATTGTTGACAACACATACTACACATTGAAACTATAACTTCTTACATGCATTTTTGTAAGAAAAGACTCTCTCATACTCAACAAGCAATTCTCTTCTTCTTTTCTTTCTCTTGAATTTCGGCCAAAGGGATCAAAAGGGAAGGGTTTACAAGTAATAATCCTAGCATAGTTTGGGTGTTTGTTGGAAGCTTGGGGTATACTAGCTTGAGGTTCTTCTAGGTTGAAGACTTGCCACTTCAAGATCACCATCTCCTTCATATCCACCTTCTCATAAGCTTGGAAGAAGGTAGTCTTCTAAAACACCCTATGGTTGTTGTTTTGTATGTATGTTATTCATATACATGGATCCTTATTGTTTGGGTTTTTCTTTTAAAAGTTAAACTTTGGTTTTAACCACATATAACACATT